>CM055764.1:785794-1209691 GCA_029465975.1 Dallia pectoralis | reverse complement strand
TAAAATAATTGAATGTATGTTTTACTGGACAAGGACATTCCTTAGTGATTGTAGTATACCATCATATATACAAGCATTTCTTTCCTGGCATGCTATTCTGTCTCACACGCTGTCGTTTCTCTGTAACCTAATGTTCAAATGTTTTCCACTCTTCTGTTACTGTTGCTTTAAAAGGACAGCGTGCTCTATGTGTGAACAGAATGAGCACAGTTACACTTACTGTATGTCACATGAAACAAATGGCAATGAATATTAATAAACACATGGCTAGTATGCTAATTAGCAATGCAGCCACAAAAACTTCTGACTTGTTTATGAAGAACCTTTTATTTCAAAATAGATGTTGATGAGACCAAACTATTAATTTGTGTAATATGTTAGTCAATATCACACTGTTCAAGACCGGACTGACGGTCGGCCTAGCAGAGATGAGGAATGATAGATTTTCCGATTCGATTTAAGTGTGTCAATGTGAACATCGTAGGTGTGCTGTAACAGTGTTGTGTGTTAAATGATAGTGACCTGAAAACAGAAATGGATGCTGCAGAAGGAGCAAGGTCCCAGTGTTCCAGCTATTTATACCGTGCTCTGGGGAGAGGAAGTACAGAGGTAGCCTTTACTCCGGCGTTCCTTCTACCTGTCAAATCTAAACGGAATGGGCTAACGGTAAGAAGTTCTGGATAGGACTGTTTGCTCCATCCGGATAATATGCAAGGGGGTCCACAAAAGTAAATATGTATTTGTATGTATTTTATTATTATTTATTTATGTGTTTGTATATCCTTTTACAATTGTCACAATGTTCCCAGGGCTGCTTGCAAATGACACCGCAATGTGTCTCCCTGGATAAAAAAGTTAAAGAGATGTTTTTTTTTTAAGAAATTCACTCAATTCAATGTTGTTTTGAATAAACATATGTTTGGTAAAAAAAAATGGATACATGTGTCTAGTCAAATCTGATATTCTGTCTGTCCATCCCTAAGTGTTTTTCATAATATGCAGATAGCTGCACGGGTTTGTCTCAGTCTGTACACAAGTGGCAGTCAAGGCACGTTCTCTTGGGCCCCAAACTCCAAATAGCCCCGACTCAAACGTTTTTATTATTTCTGGCAGCAGGAGAGGAGGCCCCCGAACCAAAACGTACTTGTGGTTCTCAAAAGGCCACCTTTAGATTGCGTGGTAAGATGTGTGGAATGGCAGGAAATTGGATGTAGGCAATAGCTTTCTCTCTCAGCCTCATGGCTTTGTAAGTACAACAGCGGGAATACCGTTGGTAGTCTCTGCATGCAGCTCTTCTGAGAATATCTATGATTCGTATGGACTAGTCGTTCAGGAGCTCATATCATTCGGACATCTGACAATAAAATACCGTGAGTCCCTCCGTTAAATGACTAAAGTGTAACAGGTTCACTGATTTCCGCTGACCTGAAAAGGATCCGGCGAATAATGGATTGGTATTCAGTGTGAGTACGCTCCCTTTGATCGGAGTGCCACTGCTAAACACCCTGCGGTCCTCTAAGGGATATTCTCTAAGCACAGAGAGTTGTCCTTATAGGTGACCATATTAATCGTTATTTATTTACATTGGTACAGCCAACGATATAACGAGCTCAAAGAGGATTAAAACTCAAAAACCAGCGAGAGTTTTGGGTGTAAGCGGAGCTCCCCTGTGTGTTTGCTCTCTATTACTTCAACTCAGAGTCCTTTCTGGGCGTCTTCTATTAGCTAATGCTTTGCCAGGACACGCACAAACACCAATTCATTATTTCTCCATCACATTCCCTCCATCTGCGCACATCTTCTCAGTCGTCCCTTTCACAGTCTTTACTCCGGAGAACTACTAGATCTAGCAACGTGAAAACATCTGCGTCATTTCATCCGTAATAAAACTGCATCAACCCCGGTGCATCTGTCTAGTTATGGGGAAGGTGAATAGATGACTATAGGTGCCAAACGAGGGAAATGGAAGGAGAAACGAGGGAGCAGCAGAGAAAATGGTAATGGAGATGTGGAAAAAGGAAGGAAGAAAGGAGGAAGGAAGGAAGGCAGGCCAAAATGTGTGCAGAGAATTAGCCAGGAGGGAAGTTGGTCACGGAAGGATGCCTCTAGTCCACCAGCTTGTAGGAACCAGGTCCCAGAGCTCAACCACCAGCAGCCAGTATTAACCTTCTTAATGTGGAAACAACGTTCAGCTGCGATATGTGTCGGGCAGCTGAGAGGCACTGATGTTACGTCGCCCACCATGCCTAGAAATGTATGTTTAAACTGAGATTCCTTGGCCGACAATTTCCCAATTTTTGTCTTGTTCACAAACTGGATGCCTCTGACTGAATTCAGAGAACAGTTGACAACCCTTTAAACTACAATATTGAGCTTGAATATTGTAGTTGAGGTTTTTTATTTTTTTGTCTTTCCCAATGCCTTGTATTTTGAACAGACCATGTCATAATCACAACGGAGTCTGGTCGCGTCCCAAAATGTACCCTATACAGGGAACGAGCAACCATTTGGAGGGCTCCCTATCGCTCGGTTCCACCCTCTGGAAAGTGGCCCTTTTATTATAATGACCCCGAGAAATATCTCAAGTTTAACGCTCTATTCTGAAACGTTCGAGGCCATGCATGAGCTTTTCAAATATGAATGCGAAAGAAAAGGTACTGCCTATTAAATTTATTGTGGAAAAGCGAGAGGCCAGCCCTAACCTTGTGTCTCGTGCGCTGTGAATATGTATAGAGCTGGACTACATACGTGGGCAGCAGATCCCTGAGCAGAGAATGGAGGAAAAGTCTGTTGTGCCTTTTAGCCGGGCACTTAACCTCAATTGTACCTGTGATTTGCTCTGGATAACAACTGCTCAGTGACTAAATTGTCAAAGGTATCGCTGACAGACTATATGGAGACGGTTGTGAAACAGCGTGGCTGTTTATTTAACTATTCTGTTTTAGGTGCCCTGTTGGAAGAGATCAAGCCTCAAGGTGAATATAGGCCTACCCCCATTTGGTTAGAACTGTTGAACGACTAGACAATATCATCTAGTCAGCTCATGCCAGCCCCCCTTTAAAAAAAATCTGTGGGAATCGGGAACCAGCCAAGCAAGCAGCATGAGGGTGTTTCCGAGGTCAATCTGTGGGAATATATTTATATTTCACCAACTGTCTACTCCCTCGGTTCTCACGCGAGCCCCTTGCCTTCCTTGTGTTCTCTTAATGTAACGCTGTTCTTTTTAGAAAGCTTTGGCTTATGTAGAAAACGCCATCTGTCCCTGGCAGTGAGTCATGATGCGCTTCAGACAAGCTTCTAAAAATAAAAACAGGTTCAGGAGTGATGGCCTCAACATTCTAGCAGACAACAGTAAATAATCACATGACACGTGTTGCCTCAGTGGTACATACAAACATGTTAATGATTGGTTATCAAAAAGCATCCTGAAGTGAGTTAAAAATGTGCATTTTTTTGGAATCGCCACAACTACGCAAAGACGACGTTCGAAAAAAGAGCTTTCCGATGTTCTTAAACATTTTGTTGTGAAACTTCGTGGCCTCCTGAAAGTGCTTGTAGCTTGCCTTTTGATTTGAAAGAACTATCAGCTGGCACCAAATGAGAAAATGTGCAAAGCGTTTTAATCCTCTATGTTCTTTTTTATTCTTCACCTAAAACACAGTAGAACCCATGAGTATCTGGAGAGAGAGAGACTAGTTTTATTTGGGCTCTGCCACATTTTACATGGACAAGAGTGCTGGCAAGTGAAAAGTGTTGAGAACAAAACCAAAAACAACACAAACTGGCAGAACAACGTATTTATAAACTAGAGGTTGAGGGGATTGCATATTTTGGGGGTACAGACTTCCACTAGAACTGGCTCGTTTGTCTCTATTGATGATGTAACTGAACATGGCAGTCATATGATGAATCCTGAAGTGTACAGAAACATCTTGTCTCTGTTGAAACAAACCAAATTGAAAAGCACCTCACCCCACAGCAGCGCAATCACCACAGAATTTACTGCTAAAGCACCCCACAAAAAATCTAAAAGTGTAATCTTCCTGATTGGCAAAGTCATTATCATTACCCTGACTAGAATCTTATCGAGCATGTGTTTTACCTGCTGACGACAAGACTGAAGGCAAGAAGGCCCTAGAACAAACAGGAACTGGTTTAGAACTGTAAAGCCGATCTAAATCCTAATAAAGGTAACAATTGAATATGTATTTTAATTCATCATTATTCATGCAATTCACTTCAGAACCAATTCCATTAATTCCAAGGTACTATCCAAAACACAGATCTGTGAATAAGCATAAATACGTATAAAATGTGGTTATATAATCTATAGCGTATCTATAGTGAATGAAAAACGTTTTCATTGAGAATTGCTTGCTAGCTTCACTTCACAGTGGAGTGTCGGTTTAAGCAGCAGACAAGACAGCTGTGCTTATCCCTGCCTCTCTCCCCCTCACTCCCTCTCCCTCTCTGTCCCTCTCTCACACTCTCTCTCTCTCTCTCCCTCTATCTCCTCTTCTCTCCCTCTCCTCCTCTATCTCTCTCTCTCGCTCTCCTCCTCTCTCCCTCTCCTCCTCTCTCCCTCACCTCCTCTCTCCCTCTCTCACTCTCCTCCTCTCCCCCTCCCCCATCTCCCTCTCCACCTCTCTCCATCTCCCTCTCCCTCTCCTCCTCACCTCCTCTCTCCCTCTCTCACTCTCCTCCTCTCTCCCTCACCTCCTCTCTCCCTCTCTCACTCTCCTATGTGTATCCCTGTCTGACCCACTTTCCTGAGCCCATTGAGTTCCCTCAAACATAAAGATCCAAGCATGCCAAATCTACATGGGTTCCTCGCATGCATCCAGGTGCACATATAGAATTACGCATTTCTAGGACAGATTTTTCCATAACCTCAATAATCGTCAAATTCTCCCTGAATTTCACGCTAATGCTTATCCCTAATCCATTAAAATCACTTAAATGCTCTCAGTTTAAACCTAATCTTGAAATGCATTTTTTGTCCGGACTGAATCGAAGCATTAATAAGGAAACATTTTCTAATGTTGTAATGTCCTTGTGAAGCCAGCTCTGTTCCCAATTCCATCTCTAGGTCCATCTCTTCCATTTCTATTCCAACCAAGATACACACACAAGTACTGAACACAGAGGCACACAGAAACACACACTGTAGCTGTCATCAAAGAAACATACATATTTCAGTTCAATGTGGTTCAGTTAAAATATAACATATGAAGGTTTAAAAATATTATGGTTGAAATAACGTCTCATGATCAATACTTAATAATTTCATGTTTTATTTGCCTTTTGTTGTTGTTTAAAAACCTTGTAAAAAGGGGGAACTTATTTTTAGTTCCATGTGGAATTATAATTCGTTGTTGTGGGGACGCTGAAAGGGGTGCACTCACTAAGAGCAGAAGGAGAGACATGTGCTTCGTTTTCAAGTCTACTGTATAAAAGCCAAGGAGATATAAGGTTTCCACATAAGTTGTATAGGTGAAGTTTGGAGATGTATTTCTCAGTCTAAGTTTACCCTCTCGGGACCAGGCGGCCAATGAGGTATATTTTCTTTCTTTATTAGTTATTGGTATTACACAACTTTGTTGGTAACAAGTCAATTGCAATGTTATTTTTACATGACATAAATGTATGCGTTATTACTTTAGGTGATTTCGTTTTGTATTGTCTGTAGGTTATGTTTAGAAGTTAATGTTAATTTATGTTTTCTGTACTTTATTTATACCAGTTCTGACGACAATAAGGAAATGTACAGGAACATGTAAGACATGTTTGAAGATTATGTCACCGAATAAATGCCCGTTAAAACCCAGGAACGACTTGAGCCTTTGTTAAACCCGAGAGGAGTAACACACACACTATTCTTGTGGTGACCCTAAACTACTCTCCGTCAGAATCCTATTTTCCCTCATCTCAACCATTACCTGATGTCACATCTGGCGTAGCAGGTCTCTCTTATTTGATGAGACACCTGGGAGTTATTATCTTCAACTGTCATCCTGAACACTGTCCCGATTCAACTTCTGCCTTCTTGCATCTTCTTGCAACCAGAGCCAGGGCTGAGCCAAACCGGGGTGGTGTAGTGCTGTGAAGAACCAGAGCCAGAGCTAAGCCAAACCGGGGTGGTGTGGTGAAGAACCAGAGCCAGAGCTAAGCCAAACCGTTCGTGCTGTTTAATCCATGCGTACATAAAAATTAAACAACAAACCTAAAACACTGTGGATGCAAATAAAACTGTGCTTAACGAGCGACTAACAAAAGACATCAAAACACAGCGACCTGCATTCAAACTCCCAACACTCACCTCAAAACCAACGTGACTTGAAAACAATGAACGAGAAAGTGGTGACATGACTTAAATACCCATCTGATCACCCTGCTAACCACTATTTATGCCCAGCTGTGCTCATTAACTAACACCACAATCACCAAACAGGAACTACAATGTGTGCCCCCTACATTACTGTCCCATGTGAAACAAAAACCCTCACAGCTCGTGACCCATCTGCACACCTCACCCAATTCCTTACCAAATTGGTAAGTCGACTCTAAATCTCACGTCAAAGCCTAAAACAGCTTTTTTCCTAATGGAATATGCAGAAAAGGTTTTTCGGGTGTTACTGTGTTTAATGGGTGGTCGGTCCCAACAAATACGCAGATAACAGTTTTCCAAAAGTGTTCTGAGGGCAGAAAGAAATGTGATTGGTTCAGTCGATCATCCAATCAAAATGGAGAGGAGGCGATGCTCAAATGCAGAGGAGGCGGTGCTCATTTCAAACTGAAGAGCGCAATTTTATGGTAAAGTGTCTGATAACGAGCACAGAAAACGGAACATCAACATTTTTTCCTGAATGTGTGAGTGATTTTTTGCCAAAAGGTAAGTTTGCCCGTAATGCACTAAAACCTGAAGCACTACATTTTCTGCTAACGGTGTGAGAGTACTTTTACCAAGATATCCTAAATAGTTCGTCTAGTTAGCATTCGCTTAGCTAGCTGCCTCACCTCTCAGTCTATCTAGAGCTAGCGTTTAAATACACATTTCCGACCCTATCATGCTTGTGTGCTGGAAGCGGCTGCGTTGCAGATATACATGGAACTGTTTTGAACCAGTCGTTGTTCCACTGGCACTGGGCAGAGGCATGTTTGATATCGACCGGTGTGCAAAGCGCAGACATTAACCGGTGCGTGTAGCCGTTATCAGTTCAGCAATATTACTGATATCATGTTAACGTTCTCAGAGCAGCAATATTACTGATATCATGTAGCCGTTCTCAGAGCAGCAATATTACTGATATCATGTAGCCGTTCTCAGTTCAGCAATATTACTGATATCATGTAGCCGTTCTCAGAGCAGCAATATTACTGATATCATGTAGCCGTTCTCAGAGCAGCAATATTACTGATATCATGTAGCCGTTCTCAGTTCAGCAATATTACTGATATCATGTAGCCGTTCTCAGAGCAGCAATATTACTGATATCATGTTAACGTTCTCAGAGCAGCAATATTACTGATATCATGTAGCCGTTCTCAGAGCAGCAATATTACTGATATCATGTAGCCGTTCTCAGAGCAGCAATATTACTGATATCATGTTAACGTTCTCAGAGCAGCAATATTACTGATATCATGTAGCCGTTATCAGTTCAGCAATATTACTGATATCATGTAGCCGTTCTCAGAGCAGCAATATTACTGATATCATGTAGCCGTTCTCAGAGCAGCAATATTACTGATATCATGTTAACGTTCTCAGAGCAGCAATATGTTTACATCTGTACACGTAGGTTGTGTGTAGAAATATGCGGAAACGTGAACTTCAAAATTAAAGTCCAACTGAACTGACTCTGTGCGCTCAGAACAGATACGGCTTAAGCCTGTTTTATGCTTCAGCGTCGAATCGATGGCGTACCCTCTCCGACCCCTCTGCGTCGACGCGAACCCCTCTCTCCAACCCCTACGCCGTAGCTCGACGTGCACCTCCAAAAAATTGTAACTACGCGTCGAGACGAAGCAGACCACAAGGGCTGTGATTGGTCAGATTATACATCTGGTGGTGAAATGCAACGCAACCCGACGCAGAACCATAAAACGGCCACGACGCTGTAGGAGTGACGGCGTAGCTACGCCGTGGAGTTGACGCAGAAGCATAATGAGGGCTTAATGAAAACTGTTATCTGCCACAAATACACAGGCGGACACATATTGCAATTTACACATCTATTGAAACACCTAGTTTCAAAAGAAGGGTTTTCAAGACAGAAACAAAAGGAAACAGGATTGAAGTTAACAGCAAAACAAACCAAATAAAACATAGATATTCTGAAACTAATGAACACTTATTATAACACATCATTAATTATTGTTTTTGAGTAATTTCTCACCTCCCATGCAAAAAACAATAACCACATAATCTACTGACGACAATATAGCTACCATGAACAATTGCCGACAAATCTGGAGGATACGACAACAGACATAATCAGAGGTTGTCGATAGCTTTCGGTATTTTCCTGGGTTTTGATGAAGAGGGAGACTATGCAGGTGTTAAAATGTCTGTGAGTGTAGTATTTGAAAAGATAATCAACGCTTTTGATTGCTGAAGGAAGTGGGGGAAGTGGAGGTGGGGAAGTGGTGCCTGGTACAGTCTGTTCTGCTGTGAGTAGTGCCTGGTACAGTCTGTTCTGCTGTGAATGGTGCCTGGTACAGTCTGTTCTGCTGTGAATGGTGCCTGGTACAGTCTGTTCTGCTGTGAGTGGTGCCTGGTACAGTCTGTTCTGCTGTGGGTGGTGCCTGGTACAGTCTGTTCTGCTGTGCTGTGAGTGGTGTCTGGTACAGTCTGTTCTGCTGTGAGTGGTGCCTGGTACAGTCTGTTCTGCTGTGCTGTGAGTGGTGCCTGGTACAGTCTGTTCTGCTGTGCTGTGAGTGGTGCCTGGTACAGTCTGTTCTGCTGTGCTGTGAGTGGTGCCTGGTACAGTCTGTTCTGCTGTGATGTGAGTGGTGCCTGGTACAGTCTGTTCTGCTGTGAGTGGTGCCTGGTACAGTCTGTTCTGCTGTGCTGTGAGTGGTGCCTGGTACAGTCTGTTCTGCTGTCACTTTCTCAATGTGTACGTAATGATTTATCCATCTCCTAACAATCAATAAACTCTATAAGGAACGTCCACCATGCCTCTATCAAAAATAACCAGATAAAAAATAAAACAAGTCAATTTCCTCGTTTGAGATTCTAGTCACATAACTCATAGTGCTCTGAGTGAGTCTTAAAACATTTAACATGATTACATATTAAAGCAATAAGGCATGAGGGGGCACTATGACCAATATATGAAGACTAAGATAATGTTAGTGGCCGTACAGTATATTGGCTTTAAACCACACTTTCTTATGCACCATTCTACTCCATTATCTAGTCTAATAAGAACAGCTTTCAGCCGATATCAGCACTCACGACTCAAACCACCGAGTTAATTACATGGACTACAATGACTGAATATAAAGAAAGGAAGAAATGGTTTGATTTTCCCTGCTTGGTCGTCTCAAGTCAGCACTTTCCCACGTGAAATTCACCAAGGTATACACTGGTGAGACAAAATATTCAGACGTATGTCTTATAGGCTGCTGGTCATGTGTGTGTGTGTGTGTGTGTGTGTGTGTGTGTGTCTTGACCGGCTTGTCGTCTTCACACAGTGCAACCTGAGGCCATCACTTTCCCAGGTAAGACAGGTAGAACAGCACACACATACTCCAAGGTCCAGTTCTGATGTTCCTGGACAGGGGGAACACTGACGTTAATATAGGGAACCCCATATAAGATAAACAACTGTGATCATTCTAAATTAAACCGGTGTTACCATGCAGCTTAGTTGGCATACAGTTTTTTTTCAGATGTAAGCACTCATGGATGAAATATACTCTGGATAAACGAGCTAAATTACTGGAATGTAAACCCAAGGCGGCAATTAAGCTGTTCATCGACTAAAGCTCAGTGTTAAATACCTAACTGCTTTTCACAAGCGTAAGGTTGTGGGACTGAACCCTTCCCTCTTCATCTGGGTTTTCCACATTTACCAGACAAATTTGTACCCAAGTTATGATATGAATTTTTAAAGCCCTTTTTATATTAGCAGTGGTCTTTTACAGGTACCGATCCTGAAACGCCAAAGAGCCAAAACATGAACTGAACTCTGTTTGTGGACTTCAGCTTTGCTTCAACACCAAAATCCCAGCCGTCCTCCAGGATAAGGTGACCACCATTGGAGTGCCCGTGTCAACATGTAAATGGTTCACATACTTCCTGTCTAACGGGAGGCAGCAGGTGAGGTTGGGGAAACACCTGTTGGAACATCTGAACATCAGCACTGGCTCCCCTCAAGGTTGTGTCCTGTCCCCTCTTCAATCTGTACACAAACAACAGCACCTCCAGTCACCACTCTGTCAAACTCCTGAAGTCTGCAGATGACACCACCCTCATTGGTCTAATCTCTGATGGGGATGAGACCACCTACAGGGGGGTAATTGACCGGCTGGTGTCCTGGTGCTGTCTCAACAACTTGGAGCTCAATGCTCTAAAGACAGTGGAGATGAAAGTGGACATTAGGAGAAGCCCAGCTGACCTACGTCCCAGTGTCCTGGAGGGCTCCCCTGTAAACACTGTGGAGTCCTTTTGCTTCCTTTTGCAACACCATCGCCCTGTATCTATGTCTGTGTGAAACCTTAGATTCCCAAGGCACGATCATGGTGGCAGTAATTCCTTCTGCAAGGATTGGAACCGTGACAAAGCAAAGCCAGAACAACTCTCATGGCATTCCTCCAGTCTGGTTCTATTCAGTTTGTCTTGTGCTAAATATAGCAGAACCCAACGGACAAATATTTTATTACTTTTAACACATTTGGCCTGGCTCCCTTGCCCTTTTCTTTACCAGACATGTATCCTTTTTATTTTTAACCAACCTTACGCCATATCCTCATATCCTTTTCATTCTTTATTTAAACTGCGCCCCAATAGTTTATTTGACACCTATTGATCTAATAGCTAGTCTCTTTTGCTTACGTCAGACCATGCAAGACCCCAGGAGGGAACACAAGGAAAATCAAAGAATGCATTAGGCAGGTGAGAGAGAGAAAGAGACAGAAGTGTCCATATTGATCTGCTGAATCGAGACATCATAGACAGGATGTGGACATATTGATCTGGTGAATCGAGACATCATAGACAGGATGTGGACATATTGATCTGCTGAATCGAGACATCATAGACAGGATGTGGACATATTGATCTGCTGAATCGAGACATCATAGACAGGATGTGGACATATTGATCTGGTGAATCGAGACATCATAGACAGGATGTGGACATATTGATCTGCTGAATCGAGACATCATAGACAGGATGTGGACATATTGATCTGGTGAATCGAGACATCATAGACAGGATGTGGACATATTGATCTGGTGAATCGAGACATCATAGACAGGATGTGGACATATTGATCTGCTGAATCGAGACATCATAGACAGGATGTGGACATATTGATCTGCTGAATCGAGACATCATAGACAGGATGTGGACATATTGATCTGCTGAATCGAGACATCATAGACAGGATGTGGACATATTGATCTGCTGAATCGAGACATCATAGACAGGATGTGGACATATTGATCTGGTGAATCGAGACATCATAGACAGGATGTGGACATATTGATCTGCTGAATCGAGACATCATAGACAGGATGTGGACATATTGATCTGCTGAATCGAGACATCATAGACAGGATGTGGACATATTGATCTGCTGAATCGAGACATCATAGACAGGATGTGGACATATTGATCTGCTGAATCGAGACATCATAGACAGGATGTGGACATATTGATCTGCTGAATCGAGACATCATAGACAGGATGTGGACATATTGATCTGCTGAATCGAGACATCATAGACAGGATGTGGACATATTGATCTGCTGAATCGAGACATCATAGACAGGATGTGGACATATTGATCTGCTGAATCGAGACATCATAGACAGGATGTGGACATATTGATCTGCTGAATCGAGACATCATAGACAGGATGTGGACATATTGATCTGCTGAATCGAGACATCATAGACAGGATGTGGACATCCTTCAACCACATGTAGCACATCTTCACTGTATCTCTTTCATCTGGTCTGCAGTAATATATGGGGGCAGAACAGTATTCATGATCATGTTTGATGAGGAGGTTTCTGTGCCTTTGATCCATAGATTATGTTGTTTTTAGGACCACGAAAGAAAATTACAAAATTTAACTCTGACCCAAATCCGGATGTTGGCTGAATGTTCGACAAAGTTCTCTATTCTGATTCCAGGAGTTACGCCTTTTCAGTAGGGCGTAAAAGACTTGGTAAAAACGTTCAGTTTTGCCCAAATCTTTGTATTGGCCAAACATCACAAAGGTGCCTTTTACATGTATTTTCTACAGCTTTTTACTCTATATGGATCTGGTCTTTGCTCTTGTTAGGTGAACCGTACACTACTGAAAGAGACCAAAATAACATTCTGCTGCTAGAAATGCGAAGTCGAGAAAGAAATGGAAGGGCGAGAAAAAAGGCGAGAAAGAGGCCAGACTATAAAAGGAGCTTGATGAAGGAAAGCTTTCTAAGCTAATTGTAACAGATTCTCATGCGTAGCTGCAGTATAACAGCAAACAGCTTGATGTCAGTAGATTCGCGTTCCAGCAAAAGGGGGAAAATGATGTGTGGTCAGAACAAAAAACAGAGTTTTTCTATCCTTCATGTGAACATTAAACTGACTTGAAATGTTGAGCAATTGAAACATAAATATTCCAAAACCAGTGTCATGTTTGATAAATAATGCTCAACAGAACAGATTACATAATTTCTCCCCACTCCAACTCTGAGAAGGTATTAAAAATTAATGAACCCTAGAAAATGGTTGCAGTCCAGTCACCAGATCTTTTTTAATTAATCTGAGCTGTTCAAGTGAGAAAGATTCACAGAGAAGTCATTCGGTTGAATTGCTTTAGGTACTGGATAAGAATGAACTAATTCTGTAAAAAGCAAACGAATCCGCTAGGTTGGACTGCCTGACAGCAACTAGAAATTTCAAACTGCACTTTGATTCTTAAACTGGACTTTGGTTCTTAAACTGCACTTTGGTTCTTGTTAAATTGTTCAGTCGAATACTTTTCTTTTCAAAATCAAGGATGTAGTGCAAAACCATCAACCACTTTTTTCTACTCCATTTTCTGTCTTATTATTTTTTTAAATGTCCAATTTGCAATTTTTGCCATAGAACCCAACAACGGGATCTATGGACACGCGCCGGGACACGGAGGTGAATGCATTTTCCAGCCAATAACCACGATTGATCTTGTACGGGCTTACCACAGGAAAATCAGCTTGGATCCTAGCCCGTTTTATCCCCCACCTCTCACATCAGCTTGGATCCTAGCCCGTTTTATCCCCCACCTCTCACATCAGCTTGGATCCTAGCCCGTTTTATCCCCCACCTCTCACATCGGCTTGGATCCTAGCCCGTTTATCCCACACCTCTCACATCAGCTTGGATCCTAGCCCGTTTTATCCCACACCTCTCACATCAGCTTGGGTCCTAGCCCGTTTTATCCCCCAGTTCTCCCCAAATCCTTCACATTATCCAGACCTTGTTTAAAGTAGGTTAGTCCTCTGTGGACGTGAAGAGGGGGTTTAAAACCAGATACACTGAGTGGATCATCACTATATTGGCTCTTGTGGGTCGGTTGTGTTGCAATATTCCAGAAATATGCATGGTGAATTTAACCTGTTTGTTCTTGACAATTTCTGCTTTGATAAACCTTTCGGGACAAAACTACATCCATCCGAGGCAATTTGGATTACAATGTCCCTAAGTAAAACACTCTCTTAAAATGTTTTATTAAAAGCACATGGAAAGCCTTTTTTAGAAAGCCAGTGGAGAATCGCTGACTTCTCAGCCGGGTACAGACGGTTATATCAAACATTTTGACAGACCACAGGTGTGCGACAGTCATTTCAACAGCAGCTTTGAATAAATAGGAAACAACGGATTTAATTGCTACCAAACAAGGAATTAACAGTTTCTTTGTTAATAGAGATCTAAGCACTATTGTAGCAACATGCTGACCATCTTTTAAACCTGTCCTCTGCTGCTTCTCTGTTGAGAATTAGGTCTTTATTTCAAACAGCTGACAGCTTATAAGAAGCAAACATCTTACATCCCTCAAGGACAGAAACAAACAGCAACATTAGTTATTAATACACATTTGTCTTGCGCCCCAAAGTGAAGCTTATCGACTAAGTCCTAACTGGGATATGAATATCTGTCCCTTACTGGCAAGCTGACCAGGTACACATGTTCTGTATACCACTGCTATTCTCAGATTTTCATCATCTTGTGGTTATATTTATCTGAGTGAAAGTAGGCCAGGCCCTTCCCATGACTCACACACAGACAGAAACCTGATTTATTACCCAGCATACCCCTGGGAGTCCACTGTCCTCCCAACCTGTCTCTGCAGAATCGATGAGACAAGAAAGAGAGAAATGAGGAGAGAGAACATTTTAAATGCAGGACAGCCAGGCGAGAGAAAGAGCTGTGAACAGGAAAGGAGTGAGCGAACAAATAGATACTGCATTTCTTACATATTTACATATGTAAATTTACACATTTAAATATGTATATTTGCATATTCTAGGAATTTATCGTTTCTCTTGTTCGTATTAATTCCTTAATGTGAGTAATAAGTGTTGCTGTAACAGTCAGAACAAATATTATTACATATCTCATTATGTGCCTACATAAATTAACCACTAAAAGCAGAACTAGAGTAGGGAAAAATACTTTTGTGAAATAACAGTGAACACTGAAAGTTCAATCTGATTTTAAGGATGTTCTACAAATACAATTAGCTTGAACCCCATGCTTCCAACTGCTGTTTTAATGTAGATGACTCGTCTGTCCACCAGAGGGCCTCATCATGTTGTGATGGAACAGATGAGACACGTATACCAGCATCACACCATAATAATAGCCAGCTAATCTATTACTACGGGTGAATTAAATATATATTAACACATCACTTAACCATTACTAACTACCCAATAAGTTGTATGTAGGAGAACATTTTCTATATGTTTATAAATGGTTTGACAACCTTTAAGTAATGACTTTATAAACACAGAACAACTGGTTTATTGGCCATAACTAATCAGTTTTAACTGGCTTATAAACCATTTGTATCATAGACTTTTGTGTGTACTAAAACGTCCACAAATTATCACTGAATCTTTATTATTAAGACGTTGTTAGGTGAAAAGTTGGTCTTGACGTAAACATTGACACACGTGGACAGTTTTTAAGCTGCTTGAGATGTTCTCAGCAATGCAAAGTGTTAAATTTGACAACAGAGCCACACCATGTGTTTGCTTACAGGGCCTGGACTAAAACACTTTCCACTAGCCTATGTTGGGCTGTGCTAACAGATGGTTAGCACATGTTCTGGGCTACACATGTCAACGGGTGCATCATGGTAGCCAGTTACCATGGAAACTGGGTATCAAACATGCCTGAATGCAGTCTCCTGGTGAATCTCTCGCTCTCTCTCGCGCGCCAGCTGATGCTTTGATTGCACCGTCTCATCCTTCCGTCTCATGGTTTAAGCCTTTTTGAATATCCCAAAAGATAATATGGGGATTCCAATCCAATTATAAATCAGAATAACCAGATGCTTTCTACTCTAGTCTACCGTGTGGAAACTATTGATGTTTAGCATGAATTGGAGTGAGTTTATACTGGATGCATTATTCCAGGTTATTTGTTTTCAATGAGAGTTTATGCCACAATGGACAATGGAGACATACAGTAATCTGGGTCAATCCCATGGAGACATACAGTAATCTGGGTCAATCCCATGGAGACATACAGTAATCTGGGTCAATCCCATGGAGACATACAGTAATCTGGGTCAATCCCATGGAGACATACAGTAATCTGGGTCAATCCCATGGAGACATACAGTAATCTGGGTCAATCCAATCCCATGGAGACAGTAATCAGTAATCTGGAGACATACAATCCAATCCCATGGAGACATACAGTAATCTGGGTCAATCCCATGGAGACATACAGTAATCTGGGTCAATCCTGGGTCAATGGAGACATACAGTAATCTGGGTCAATCCCATGGAGACATACAGTAATCTGGGTCAATCCCATGGAGACATACAGTAATCTGGGTCAATCCCATGGAGACATACAGTAATCTGGGTCAATCCCATGGAGACATACAGTAATCTGGGTCAATCCCATGGAGACATACAGTAATCTGGGTCAATCCCGTGGAGACATACAGTAATCTGGGTCAATCCCATGGAGACATACAGTAATCTGGGTCAATCCCATGGAGACATACAGTAATCTGGGTCAATCCCGTGGAGACATACAGTAATCTGGGTCAATCCCGTGGAGACATACAGTAATCTGGGTCAATCCCATGGAGACATAGTGATCTTAAATGCTGTCCATCTATTGACTTCGATGCGTTGACTCACTTGTAGACTAACAGGTTTTCGATAGACTAGCCCACACACACACACGCACGGTCTACATGGGGAAATGTCACGTGATTGGATGAGCTATTGATGCATGTTGAATGCTGATGAGCTGTTTTAGAGAGGATACAGTCCCTCTCACAGCATTCATCAATGTCAGACACCACCCTCCTCCTCATGCCACCTCCTCATGCCTCCCCTGGGTGGACGGTTCAAACACACACTAAACACATAAGGCACATCTGAAGACTCACACATAAACAACCCCCTCCCCCCCACACAAAACGTGAATGCACTTACGGGCAGCCACACAGACGCGCGCACACACACACCGAGCACACGGAACACTAGTAAATGCAGTAATGGACACCCACACAGACGCGCGCACACACCGAGCACACCGAACACTAGTAAATGCACTAATGGACGAGCGCACAGACAGTCATATCTGTTGTGGCTCACTGCCGTAGAGGAGCCATTTCCACCAGAGCGCACTCCTCCGGGCTCCCGTATAAAGGGCACGCATGCTGCTAAGTCTGTGCTGAAAATGGCCCAGGTTCTCCTGTGAGAGCTAATGAGGCGGAGAATTAGGCTGAGAGACATTTGGGGGAAGTCACCGGACTCATTAGCATGCAAGATAAAAGTCATACCAACACGCTGGTCTGGTCAATGTGTTTGTCCTCTTTCACTCCTACAGCTGTTCCTAGGTCATTTTAACCGGCTAATTCCCCAACATTACCAGGCTAAAGACCAGAGAAGAAAGCTATTGGATTATTCTGGGTGTACTTTTCTAGTAGTCTTGATCTGAACCTTAACATTATATAGATGGCTGGATAGGGGTTAGAAGACCCTGTGTGACATCTGTTGTTGGATCAGTGTTTTCTTGCGGTTGGCAAAATACTCCAGGCTTGTGCATATGGTCTCTCCATCGTCTAGGCCAGAGCAGCCAGAACGAGGATCCTGATGATTCAGGAATTGAAATCTGTCTAATTGCCACTAGAATGAGTCAATGCTCTATTGGAATCCTGTGTGCTGTCTCATCTGATGTCTACAAACATGGTAGAGAACCACATCTGCTTGTGGACACAGGTTACCTCTTCTACTGCAATGCAGATATAAAAGAGACTGTACTTGCTTTTGTGTTCTCTGTTATGTGGGTGGACATGGGGCATCGCAAAGTCATAGGAGACCTCTGAGATGGAGAGTAGCCTGAAGGACAAGTTAGACTCAAAGGTGGGAGGAAAATGGAAGGAAATAAGAAAAGGGAAATGGAAGGGCAAGGGAAATGGAAGGAAATAAGAAAGGGAAATGGAAGGGCAAGGGAAATGGAAGGAAATAAGAAAGGGAAATAAGGAAGAGGGAGGGAAATGGAAGGGGGAGGGAAATGGAAGGAAATAAGAAAAGGGAAATGGAAGGAAATAAGAAAGGGAAATGGAGGGAAATAAGAAAAGGGAAATGGAAGGAAATAATAAAGGGAAATGGAGGGAAATAAGGAAGAGGGATGGAAATAAGGAAGGGAAATGGAGGGAAATAAGGAAGAGGGAGGGAAATGTAAGGAAATAAGGAAGGGAAATGGAGGGAAATAAGGAAGAGGGAGGGAAATGGAAGGAAATAAGGAAGGGAAATGGAAGTAAATAAGAAAAGGGAAATGGAAGGAAATAAGAAAGGGAAATGGAGGGAAATAAGGAAGAGGGAGGGAAATGGAAGGAAATAAGGAAGGGAAATAAGGAAGAGGGAGGGAAATGGAAGGGGGGAGGGAAATGGAAGGAAATAAGGAAGGGGGAGGGAGCTGTCAGGGAACTCATTCTTGCAGGTTTGTCAATATACTTTTGCTATTATTTTTTTTTTTTTGAGAAGTCAAAATTGTTTTGACAGGAATTAAATTGAAACGCTCAAGGACTCAGATGAGGGTCTTAGAGAATAGGAACTGCAATGCAGTTTCCTCAGTTCCAATTGAGGACTGAGGAAAGTGCACTGATGCAAAACTGATGCCCCCTAGAACTGGAGTTTGCTCTTTGGAAGCGACCCAAAGAGAGCACCGGGCCACTCTCCTTTCCCCGATCTGGCTCTTGCAAAATCATTCCTAACAGCTTAATGTCAAACATGCGTCTGTTCCGTGACATAGATGGTCCTTAACTGGTGTTTTGTTGTGTCCGTGAGAGAGAAAGGGAAATGTTTCTTCTCATTCCCGGGATCAAAGAAATCTGTTTCCTCAGATTGTGTCTAGCGTGTGGCGCCCCTCTCAGCCATAAACGCTCACAACAGAGGGGTGCTTTCAGTCATTAGGCTGGGAATCTCCTCACCCCCTAACCGTCATAAATTCTGTACCATTAAACTGTCTTTCATAGCTCGCACTCAGGACTCTGAGAAAAAGCGCGAGGAAAGGATTCTATTTCCTTTTTAATGTTGTTCATCCTTTAACCTTTCAATGACTATGATTTAATAGACAACAAGTCGAAATATTGTTGGAATATTTATATCCGGACAGTGAAGACAGGGAACATTCGGAATTTGATTTGATGTCTCTGTCACAGAAATCTGTTAAATAGACCACTGGATCTGTTGGTGATATATCGTACATTGATATATTGATTACTTAGTCCTGGACATCCTCAAGCTCCGACGACACAAACGTAGTGAGGGTCATTGAGGCTTCACCCAAGAAAGGAAATGGATAAATATGACAATGAATCTGAAGTGACCGTTTTACAACGTGCTCCGTCCTGTATTCTCTTGCGTGTGTTTTATTCTACACCTCCCTTGGCTCCCTGTTTAGGTTTTTTTCAAGGCTGGCACTCTGGTGTCTGGTGAAAAGCATCAACCTGAACATATAGTGGCTTGAAGCTAACTGGCACACAACTTCTGACAATAGTTGAAGACATTGAGGAAGTTAATCTCTATGCAAAATTAAAATGTTTCTCAGTGTCTTTTACAGGCGTTTAGTTGCGTGCCAGCTCACTACAGTCGTTTCTTTGTTCCAAAACAGCACATTTCTAGCCAATACAACAAAACATATTTGATCAGAAACATATGATGGCATAGCGCTTATTAATTTTACGTCACGTTGCAACTGCATTGACAAACAAAATACAATTTGTGGTAGAAAGCTTCTAAATAAATAAATTGAATCTTTTTTTGGCCTATGACTAAATAAACACAGACATTTACAGAAGCCGAGTTAAACTTGTAGAAAGATCAGAGTTCTGGAGAGATTTGTTCTGAAGCCTAAGGCGAATAGTGAATTATTTGTTAAATCAATGCCTGGAGACACTCAGGTTAAATCAAGGTTAAATAAAAATCAAATAAACATGTGTTGGAATCATTAGTTCTCTAACAGCACCAGGAGTGAGACTACACTGCCATCTTGAGGTTTTGATACGAGTTACCATGTCATTTAAAGTCACAGTCATTACCTGATTAGTGGGAGGTTTCATTTGTCTAATTTGTTTTCTGGTTAAGTCACGTGAAGGTACCTGTTGATATGACTGTATACAGTGATTCATGTAAACTAACTAATTCAACTAACTTAATTGGGTAGTGGTAAAAACTAAAACCACTGTCTAACGGACAGGTAATTTATAACAGCCTTGTTATTGGATAAAGAAAACCAAGAACGATGTATAGATGTTTTACCAATAAAGTGAACACATTTGACCAAGTTGCTGTTGGGTCACCTAACATCTGTATAAATTCAACTGAATATTGCAACCGTATTGTTGTTAGTTTTTTTTCAGAATTACAACAAATCATTCGCGGCAACAAATTATTCACAACTCAACATAAAGAAACACAGACAACCCAATATCCCGAAATAGACTTCTATGTCACATAAAGATAGATAGAGTCTCTTGTACCTTATGTTACACTTTTTCCTCTGATGATTCATTCTTTTTTGGTTTAAAAAAAGTACTATAAATTTCATTTGTAATGATTATTCTCCCCAGTTGTTTTTAATAAAACTTAATGTGCGATTGTGCAACATTTCTGGGCATCTTGTTAAAATTGAAGGTAGTATGGATGTGAGGTCAGCCAGCAGCTTGATAACCACTACAAGATCCCAGCTCACAGGAATGCACCTGCTGGCAATTTACCAATCACAAGCCATATCTTAGACTGGACAATAGAAATAAAAAAATAAGTTGGTCAAGAAAACACAAACAATTGACAACAAAAAAGGTTTTGGTTAGACAAATCTAAGATTAAGATGTTTGGATCACAAAGAAGAACATTTGTTAGATGCAGAATCAATGAGAAATTGCTGGAGTGCTTGACGCCATCTATCAAGCAGCTCAACCAAATTGATCTGTTATGGGAGCAGCTAGGCTGTGTCTTACATCAGAAGTGCTCATCTAGCCAGTTAAAAATGATTCGTTCTAGAGATGATGGGGCTTTTAGCAACTAGACAATCTGCTATGTAACAACCAAGCCACCTTCGAATGTCCCGCTTGCTAATTGGTTGTTCTTACAAGCCTATGACATGTGCAGTCTAAATGTTCTAAATGTTTGTGTTCTAATTCTGATTAGCATGTGAACGCAGCATCATCCAATAAGATTTTAGACTGCTTGACACATTTGCTTCTACTAAAGATGGCTTCGACTAAAGTTGCTAAATTAAATGATCAAACTAGCTGCATTATTCATATGAAGAATATTGTTAAGTAAGGCCGTATCTTACGCAGGAAGCCACACAAGTGCTGCTGCAACTCCCTTCTGGCTGGCCTCCCAGTGTGCGCCATCAAACCCCTGCAACTCATTCAAAATGCAGCAGCCCGCCTGATCTTCAATCTACCAAAGTTCTCCCACGTCACTCAGCTGTTCCGCACACTACACTGGCTCCCGGTCGAAGCACGCATCCACTACAAAACCATGGTGCTAGCCTATGGGGCAGCAAGAGGAACCGCCCCCTCCTACATCCAGTCACTAATCAAGCTGTACACACCCACGCGAGCACTTCGTTCTGCCACCTCAGGCCTCTTGGTAGTGCCATCCCTACGGGAGGGCAACTCCCGATCTGCTCAGTCTAAATTGTTCTCCGTGCTTGCCCCGCAATGGTGGAACAACTCCACTCTGGAGATCAGATCATCGGACTCTCTACCAATCTTCAAAAAACGTCTAAAAACATTCCTCTTCAAACTGTACCTCCAGTAGCTCCATGAATGAAGCTCCACAACTCTCGCCTGTTCGAAACTCCACTACGGAATCATTCTTCTACGATTATCACCCATTCCTCCTCTCCTAGCACCCCTTCTATCTCTAGCACTTCCCCCTGCTCCCACCCAGGAACAATGTACTTATTGCCTTTTTGATGTGTGTTTTAGCTATATGTGAAAAGCCTGCACTTATTGTAAGTCGCTCTGGATAAGAGCGTCTGCTAAATGCGCAAAATGTAAATGTAATGTAAATGTTATTGTCAAAAACAATGATGAAAATGTAAAAACGTTCTCCACAAAATGTTCTCCATGTTTCTCACAAATTCTGAAATTGAAGATAATTCAGATTAATTGTCTTGCTGGGAACCAGGAGATTATTATAAATGCAGCAATAATAGATAAGCTCTGAAATTTGGCAACGGGCCTTCCCTTGAGTTTTAAATGAAAACGTTTCCTTCCCTCTGGCAATCAGAAGAGAGGAGGCAAGAAGAGAGGAGGCAAGAAGAGAGGAGGCAAGGATAGAGGAGGCAAGGAGTGAGGAGGCAAGGTGAATGCAATTAAAATATAAAAAGCCACAGTAGTATAATTTCTTACAAAATCTTCGGGGTCGATTTGCCATATTAATGACATTCTAGGTCAAAAATAACATGCAAAGCACCCCCACCGACATTCTTTAAAAAATAATATATATTTTAAAAAAAATGTTTTTATCATTATTTTAAAAATCCTTGTAAAGTTAGTTGCAAATACAGGCGGACTTCCGACCACCGTGTTGAACATGACCTATGACCTATGATGTATCCATTCCACACAATAAACACTTGTTGTATTGGTCCCTCCTCGTTTGCTTCTGCGTTTAACGGAACGTTTCGCCCCTGAAACGTTTAGCTCGACCGACCGAATGAACGCACCCCGGAATGTAGACGCCTGGAATGTCACGCAGGAGGAGGATACCCAAGAATCACCCCCCTCCGACCGCCCACGCACGCGAGGAAAAAGGGGGAGAAAGTGCTTTGTCAATGAGGACACAGATAACTGGGGAGCGGCGGAGGAACCAAGTTTCCGAATATCTCTGAGTCAGAACCGGATCCATTATTCCCGGTTGGATTGTAACAGCAGTTGGGTTATCCGGTAGTGACGCACCCCCCGGTACGCGGTAAGGCTCTACTTTATAACCCGGTGTGGTTCTGATGAACCCGAATGACCAACCGTCTGTGATCTCGCAGCACCGTGACCTGAATAGAGTCTGTATGCAACAAGTTGTGGCCTTAAAGTGGCTCCGAACCGACGATCAATACGGTTTCGGTATGAATTCCTATAATATATATACACTACACTATATATATATATATATGCAATGCATGTATGTATATTGTATATTCTGCATATCCAAAACACGTTCATGCATTTCAACACACTTTTTATAATGCAACTTTATTTCTGATCATGCATAAAGCTATAACGCAATAACGCTATAACACATGAGCCAGCATATTATACATATTATTATCGGTCGATTTTAGCTGTTAGTTCGCCCAATCAATTACACATTATTATTATTATTACGGTTTCCGATCTAAAATACAACAGCGGATTGATTAGTTTAAAGAGCATGAACTTTCACACACAAAACAAATCACATTTGATCATTAGTATATACATGAGTGTATAACAGTATTATGTGTAGTCCGTGTTTGTTATTCATTATATTGAGAGACCTTCCCAATTACACACATAGATATTCCTGTTAATTCATGTTAAGTGTGATTCATTCAATGATACAGGCAGTCCAATTCTTATATTTAGTTCCCCTTGTGTAGTTTGGTATTTTTTCCGAAACATTTTAAGAGCTGATGTGATTGGTGAAAAGAAACCGATTATTAAGAGAAAGATCCGAATTGTTCTGCCTGTGTGAACGCAGCCCAGTAGCCTAGATTCGACCAGCACCACATGAGCCTATAGCATAGTAGCAGAGCCCTCAATCTGTCTGCTCTTGGCAAACCTAAAGACACCACTTGTGTGGTGGAGGTTGCCTCTGGGTGTATGGAGACAGTCGACTTGATGTCCTGTTATCATCTCCAATGTATCTCATGTGCTTCTGTCATTTCAGGGCATAAGCTGTTTCTTTCACACCACCAAGTGTCTTCCTCGTTTTCTTGATCTTCCAGGAACGGTCCTCTCCGTGCGCTGTAGCACTTTGAGGAAGTGGTAAGCGATGGTGGCAAAACTGTCTTTTCACTTGGTAGCGGCGGCGTATGCTGTCTGTCTGGTGGCGTCTGTCAACGGAGACCACTGCCTCATCATCAGCGAGGTCAACGCAGATAACCCCAAACTGGACACCACGGAGTTTGTGGAGCTGTATCACACCGGAGGTCGGAGGTCACCGCTGGACGGCTACACTCTGGTGTTTTACAATGGAAACGGCAACGTAGCCTACAAAGTGCTTGACCTCAAGACGCACACCACAGATGACCGGGGCTTTTTCTTGGTCGGATCGGTGGACATGCAGCCCAAACCGGCCATCCTGCTCCCGCCCAACACGGTCCAGAATGGCCCGGACGCCATTGCTCTGTACCGCACGTCCGCCGCGCGCTACGTGGAGAAGATGAACGCCACGGCCGTGGGACTAGTGGACGCCATAGTGTACATGACGCGCAGGTCCGGCGGAGCGGAGGTGCTCGCCGAGATGTTGACCCCCGGAGAGCCGGCCTTCGTGGAGGACGAGGGCGTGCACGAGGGAGACGAGTCCATCGAGAGGTGCCTGGTCTCTGGGGAAAGCTGGGGGTTCCAGGTGGCCCTGCCCTCGCCCGGCCAACGGAACCGCTGCACGCCCCCGGGTCCCGACGCAGACGCCATCCGTATCAGCGAGCTGAGGCTGGGCGAGGGGCAGACGGATGGGTTTGTGGAGCTAAGCGAGTCCCAGGCTGCAGGCCCGTTTGTGCTGCTGGTGCTGGACGGCCGGACGGACACAGTCAGTGAGAGTGTGGACGTGCACCTATCCAGGGGAGAACTAATCTCCATCGCCATTGACAAGAAGAAAATGAAAGGTCAGTGAGGAGCCCAGGCCAATGCATTCTTCAGTCACATCAATCAGCTGCCAGTGAGCCGGCCTCGTGCCAGTTTGTGTGTATGATATGATCTGTTTAAAAGCACTGTCCTGTTTGTGTGAAAGCTGTGAGTTTAGAGAAACAACCACTGTGCTCTGTTGGTCATTAGGAGATGAGTCATGGGCTGTGGCCCTGTATAGCGGCAGGGCCTCTGACTTTCTCGTGGGCAGCTCCCTGAGCCAGACGCAGCCGCTAGATGCTTTCGTGTTCGCCGGTTCAGGGGACCAGCCGACTGCTTACCTCACAGAGACCCTTATACCAGGGCGACAGGCCTACCAGCTCAGCACCAGGTAATCACATCTGGCTCCTATCCATTCATCTATTGATGGTTTATTTATGGCCACAGTCTCAACAAATGCTGACATGTCTCAGGTTAAGCGGGGGAGTACTCTACCTAAGTCGATGTGGTGTTGCCAGTTGGACCAGAGACCCAGGTGTATTCTGGGAAGCGCCACAAACACTGGGGCAGCCCAACCAGTGCCCGTGGCCAAAGATATGCCCGCATACCACATGTGAGTATTAACCATGTTTACATCTGACCAATTTAATACCGATTAATTACCTGACACCGAAGAAATGTCACAGGGGAGCTAATGTAAACAGGATGCATTTATAAATAGATGCAGGGCCACACGTGTAAATACCGATTAATGAAATGGGGCTAAACTTCATGTTTTCTGTTCTCTGGGTCTCTCACTAAATCATGCTTGAAACGGATTAATGACCAACAGGATGAGAGCAAGCAGGTCACCGTGGTGCTGTTTTTCCACTGATCTTACCAAATGTCTGTTTCTGATTGTTGTGTTCAGTGGTTCCCGGTGGAACCGATGTGCCTCCCCATCTGCCTCCGTGGAGCCGCGGGGACTTCCTGATCAGCGAGGTGAACTCTGACAACCCGGGTGCCGCAGAAGATGGCGAGTTCATCGAGCTGTGGCATCCGTCGGGCCGGCGCGTCACCCTGGATTTCGTCTGGCTCCTCCTGTTCAGCGGACACAATCTCAAACCGTACCGCGAGATCAGCCTCGCCGGCCACTTCACCACCGCCCAGGGCTACTTCCTGGTGGGCAGCGATCGGCTTGTCCCGGCCCCGTCGGTTCGCCTGCCGCCTAACACCATCCAGAACGGGCCGGACGCGGTCGCCTTGTACCGGAGCCCTAAAGGCCCACCCTCCGCCCAGCAGAGAGGGATCCCAACCCAGGGGCTGCTGGACGCAGTGGTGTACCGCCTCAGGGGCTCGGACAAGGAGGCCCAGGAGCTAAGCGACGCTCTGACCCCAGGACAGCTCCCCCTGCTGGAGGACCCAGAAGTGCAGCTTGGAGACGAGGCCTTGAGCCGCTGTAACAACCTGCTGCCTGCAGATCTCTCTGCTTTTGTGGTGAGAACCACGCGCCTGAGTCTTTGCTATTCTATTTGCTGTACTTACTTTAAATGTCTGAATTGGTGGACGCGTGGTCTAGCTGGAGTCGGATCTGTCAATAGATTAGCTTGTGTGTTTGTTTTATAGCCAAGCCGTTGTGACGTTGAACTCTTATCAATTGTCAGGTGGCCCCACCCACGCCTCTGAGGGAGAACTCCTGCCCACGCCCGCCGCCTCCCCCGGAAGGCGTGGTCATCAGTGAAGTGGGCGGTGCCCGCTGGACGAACCACAGCCAGCAGAGGGGGTTTGTGGAGCTGCTGGGACCACCCTTGACTTCTCTACAGGGTCTTGTTCTGACCGTGTTTGAGGAACAGCGTGCCGGTACCACCATGGCACTGCCTCTGACCGGCATGACCAGCCACAACGGCTTCTATGTCATTGGGAACGTCACCGGAGCAGGTGAGACCAGCGCCACGTTCACCAAGCACCAATCAGATGTTAATGTTCTGGGACGAGAGAAACGGGAAGGTGTGGTCTGAAATTATGAAATCACCCTAAATAAAATAAATAGTCCCTCTTACTTGTGCACTTTTCTCCTGCTCACTTCCTCATCTGTGTTATTTTGGTCACACTGTGTGTTCTCTTCCTTCACACTGTGGGTTCTCCTCCTTCACACTGTGGGTTCTCCTCCTTCACACTGTGTGTTCTCTTCCTTCACACTGTGGGTTCTCCTCCATCACACTGTGGGTTCTCTTCCTTCACACTGTGGGTTCTCCTCCTTCACACTGTGGGTTCTCCTCCTTCACACTGTGGGTTCTCCTCCTTCACACTGTGGGTTCTCCTCCTTCACACTGTGGGTTCTCCTCCATCACACTGTGGGTTCTCCTCCATCACACTGTGGGTTCACACTGTGTGTTCTCCTCCTTCACACTGTGGGTTCTCCTCCTTCACACTGTGGGTTCTCCTCCATCACACTGTGGGTTCTCCTCCTTCACACTGTGGGTTCTCCACCTTCACACTGTGGGTTCTCCTCCTTCACACTGTGGGTTCTCCTCCTTCACACTGTGGGTTCTCCTCCTTCACACTGTGGGTTCTCCTCCTTCACACTGTGGGTTCTCCTCCTTCACACTGTGGGTTCTCCTCCTTCACACTGTGGGTTCTCCTCCTTCACACTGTGGGTTCTCCTCCTTCACACTGTGGGTTCTCCTCCTTCACACTGTGGGTTCTCCTCCTTCACACTGTGGGTTCTCCTCCTTCACACTGTGGGTTCTCCTCCTTCACACTGTGGGTTCTCCTCCTTCACACTGTGGGTTCTCCTCCTTCACACTGTGGGTTCTCCTCCTTCACACTGTGGGTTCTCCTCCTTCACACTGTGGGTTCTCCTCCTTCACACTGTGGGTTCTCCTCCTTCACACTGTGTGTTCTCTTCCTTCACACTGTGTGTTCTCCTCCTTCACACTGTGGGTTCTCCTCCTTCACACTGTGCGTTCTCCTCGTTCACACTGTGCGTTCTCCTCCTTCACACTGTGGGTTCTCCTCCTTCACACTGTGGGTTCTCCTCCTTCACACTGTGGGTTCTCCTCCTTCACACTGTGGGTTCTCCTCCTTCACACTGTGCGTTCTCCTCCTTCACACTGTGCGTTCTCCTCCTTCACACTGTGCGTTCTCCTCCTTCACACTGTGCGTTCTCCTCCTCCTCTCTCCCATACAGACCAGTTGTTCCCCAGGGGAGCCACTATTCCATCTAATGGGGCTGTAGTGTTGTGTTCTGACACAGTGACCGTGTGTAGAGCCGGCACCACCCTCACTAACAGCACGCTCCGTGACACCCTGGTGTTCAGTGATGACCTCAAACTGCTTGTGAAACTCTCGGCCACCAGAGGGCAGCAGGTGATGCCTGTACTCAGGTAGGAATGCTGTTTTACCTGCTGTGTTGTCTTTCATTAAGGTAGTGGGTGAAGTGTAGCTATTCAGTCCTGTACTTGTGCTTGTGCGTGTGTGTGTGTGTGTGTGCGCTATAGATCAGTAGACGACGGCCCGTTGTCTCTCAGCCGTTGCTCCTGCTGCGACGCGAGAAGCCCCTCCTCCTGGACTAGCTCCTCCCCCACCCCACACCTGCCCAACATCTGCCCCAGCCCTGCCTTCTCCAGCGACATCGACCTATGCCTGGCGCCCCTCTCCGGTGATTGGCAGGAGCACCCATGGAGTAAGCTAAATCTAGGGAGAGTGTGTTTTTTGGTGACTAAGTTAAGAAAAGGGAAGCTTCACTGGAAACGTCCCAGAGGTTCAGAGACGATTGCCCAACAGTCTTCTTTATAACATGTCAGTATTGACGTATTTGCAGGGTTGTATTTTAATCGTCCGTTGCGTAATATGGTCCTTGTACTTGTCAATGCATGTGTTTTTGGCTAATTTCTCTCTCTCTCTCTCTCTCTCTCTCTCTCTCTGCTTCTATTTGGCAGACTGCACTGGGCTGGTACAGGGTCACAGTGAAGTTGATGTGGCTGTATATCTGGAGGAGAGATGTCACTGTGGGATATCTGCTCTCTACCTGCAGGGTGAGACACAACGCTCCTCACAGATGAGATGACACACACACAGACACACTAATATTAACATGGAGCTAACCCATCCTAGCTGATAAACACACACCGGGCCCTGCAATGCTACCAGTCTAGAGATCCAATGTGGAGGGTGTGGCTTTTGGTTTTATGTTACCTCTCATTGTCTAGTCTTACTATTTAACATTACCATTGGGTTTTCACTGGAGACACCCACCTGTGACATTTGATCAAAGCTTCAGCTCCGGTTAGCTGGGACGGCTGCAGCCCTGACAAGATGACATGTTTTGGTCGGCCTCTAATGCTTTTGGCTTCTGTTTGTTGGTCGGCGAGAAAAGCCGTTTCGGCCGACGGGCCCGTCATCTGTCCGGGCTCGAGGTTGATACGTGTCGTTTATGGTCGACTGACGTGCGTGTGCCTTGTGTTCAATATCTGGTCTTTAATTCCACCATACGATCAACTCTTCTCAGCATTGCCTAAACAAAATATGACCAGTGGCGATGCCAAAACGGTCATGGAAAAGCATGATACGTTAATGTGTTTTTACATTGTTCCTCATAATTTAAATACCTAATATAGTTCCACATATTTTAAATTAAACGTCGAAAATAATCTAGTTTGAGATTTGTATCAGTTTTGGTAAAGAAACAGTCAAATGTGATGCAGTGAAGAGAAGATGCATCAATAATTCCCGATATCTATAGATCATTAGTTTTTTATAGTATTGGCCCCCAGGGGTTTCTTAATTTAGATTTCTTATTTTTGGCCCAATTCGACATGGTATTAGTCTCATTGAGACCTACTTTGGAATATTAGAATATTATTCCTTTCTCGTCTTTTCCCAAAATATGATCTCCTGCTAGTCAAACCGGTTCCATGGAGGGCCGAGTGTATACAGGTCTTTGCTCTCACCTTGTTCTTGATTGATTAATTAGGTCACTAATTGGTAAGGTTCTACCCTCTACTGGTTGTTTAGGTCTGAACTGGGAACTAATTTAAATGAAAACCCCAAAACCTGCATACACTAGGCCCTCCGTGGAACGGGTCTGACATCCCTGTGCTAGATGAATACCCACACAAAAAACAAGTTGTCACACAAACATGAAAATAGGATAGAATGCCACGCTGTCATGGCAACCTTAGTTCTAGGTCAGAGATAATGGCTCTTCCATTTCTGCACTAATATACATGAGGCAAAACATTATGACCACTATGCCGAATATGCTGTTGGTTTTCTGTGCTGCAAAACAAACCCCTGAAGTTGTCCTGTCGTTTCTGACAGCAAAGACATTAGTTGGCCGATTCTTCAACTGCAGTAAGTTGTGAAGGTGGAGTCTCCAGGGTGACACATCTTGGCTCTGCTTCTCATAGATAGAGATGTATGTTTTAAATTATTACAGAACTGTCTTAATGATTGCTTTCCTGTTTCACTCCTCCTCTGAAGCTCTCTATCGTCCCCTTGTGGAGGCAAGCCTAACAATTTGAAATCTTCTGCTCCAGCCAATTTACCGAATTAAACTACATGTTCCATATAAACTTATAGGAGCTATTAACTGAACTTGAACAGGGTGTTGCGTTGCTAAAACACATTTCCATTAACAGACTTGATACATGTATATCATTTTATTTATGATTGTTTGAAATTATTCCGATTTTTGGACCAGCAAAACTATATAAATTAGATTTAAACACCTCAAAGTACAAAAATATTTTAAGTAAAATAATTCCAAAATAAACTGTGTTACTAAACAGCAGGTGTAAAATGTACTACCCACAGAATATAAGACAAATCGTTGATTTTACCAGATTCACCACAGATCTGTAAGTATTTTCCAATACATGTTGTCGTGCCGATCGCCCATATGAGCCGTCTCTGTGTTCTTGTAACAGTGGCCAACATCTCCTGTGTGGCTGGGTGGCTTCGTGTTCAAGGAAACATCCAGGCTCTGTCCGACCACCAGAAAGGCCTCATCCTCCAGACCTCCCCCACACAGGGAAAGACATGTAGTGGCCCATCGACTGACCCACGCGTCAGCACAGGTGAGACACACAGTCTGGACCACCATCACTATCTTGGTTTGTGGCCTAAATTAAGTTGAATTAAAAGCTAAATGTTTAATAGTAGAACGCCTATTAGATGAAGGCTAATAAAAAAATATTCTTATTTTTGCTTCTGCTTGGCTTAACACTCATATCTAAATCATTTTGTTTGGAGGACTGATTGTTTGGGCTGATTGCACTCCAGATGCAAATTAGATCAAAGTATAAATTGGGTAACAGCCATAACATGCTAAAATAACGTTAAAGACAATGTAACTGAATATAATGAACCCATTCTCTTCATACAGTAACATGCGGTTCTTCTGGCATGTGTGTGGGCGCTGAAACATACATTTAGTTAATCAACTCAGTGCAAAGTTTTTTTCATTTAGTGTTCATGTAACATGTTCCTGTAGTTGACCAGAAGATGGCGATCTTTGTAAAGATTTAGACACCCAACGGTCATTACAGCCTTTAAAGACACAGATATGTAAGCCGAGAGTAAAAGCCTCGTCACAGTCTTCTTATTCCGATGCCTTCAGGTTAAATCTAAATAAGTATTACATCTGGTTAATTTCCTGTCCCTCTGTTTGTGCTAGATAAAACATGAAGTGTATTGCACTAAATTGTCAAATGTCAAAGGGAAACGCCAAATTGAAAATGATCAAAGACGGCGTTAAAAATGTTTAGCACGCTTAATTTAAATTTCCTTTTCATTTAAATGTCCAAGGTCCATTGCTTTCAGAGTTGTTGACAACCGGCAAAATGAATTTGCATCAGGCAGCCCTCAGGACAGAACTCATCTCACAAGCTGTCGCTTTCTAATGCCATTAGTCCTCTCATTGTTAATTAATTAAACTCACTGCGTTGCCATGGTTACCCCATAGCAATTGCCAAACTCATCCAATCGCTGTTCTTAAAGTTATCGATCAATGTTTCACAAATTCTCATTTGCAACGGCGACCTGGATTAGTGACCCAGATTAAGCCTAGCTGACCCGGACTAGGTTTACCTAACTGATGTTGTTTCTTCTCAGAGTCTGCCTTGGGCCTGCAGATTGGCCTGGTACTGGGAGTTCTGGTTCTGATTGGACTGGTGGCAGCTCTCCTTACCTACCTCTACAAGAAGAGGTGAGTCCCTACACCCAGACATTTTTGTTTGTCCTTGTGGCGACCTGAAACCTAACCTAGAAATCCAGGTTTTTTTCCCTCAGCTTAACCTTTATCCATAAACGTAACCTAGCCCAAATTGATTTTTTTAATTATTATTTTTAAAACCAATCTAAAATGGAAATAGAATGTTTCCCAGTTGGGATGGGCCATGAACCTGTAACCACGTAGGCACACGTTATTCTACATGTGCAGATGATCACACTTGGTAGTTTGGCTCAGTATTCTGCTGTATGCCGCTTCATCTAAGCAACAGAGTGGGGTCATTTTACTCAAAGGTGAAAAGTGACAATATTGTCCTACCTGGACCTGTTCCTCTGTCAAAAGGATGTCATTTCTTTTAATAATTTGGTGTCATTGTTTCTCTTCTCAGAGAAACTTTACATGAGCGCTCTTAATGGTGACTCTGTATTCAGATCGATCCGGCCATTTGAAATGAGGCCCTTTGATTGTACGTTCAAAAGACCCGAAGCAATTTGTTTGTTGTATGGTTCCTTTCAAAGTGGAAAGAAAATTCCCTCATAGGCTCTGAAAATGATTGATGGGGAGTTTAAGAAGAAACGTTGCGAGGAAAAAGGTTTAGCCGAGTGGCAGCCGAAACCGGCAGGCGCTTATCAGAAGGTGGAGAAGTTAAAATACATAGAATAAATTACCCAATCAAATGCATGATTCAATCAGTTAGTTTTGCAAAGCTCTGTCATGATTTTATTTAAACCCAAAGGAATCTATAAGCAACTCTCTCTGATTCTATCGTTTGAAGAAAAAGTTCCTGCAGATTGTTGGATATATGACCGAAATTGTATTTATTAAATATTAGTTTACTAATTACGTATCAATCTATGATAAGGGCTTGCACTCCGGAAATAAACGAAGAGGTACATTTCCGTTATAACGCTTTACCTTTGAAAGTACATAATGTCATCTTTTATTAAACTAATTCACAAAATGGTGTTGACATGCTGTTGTGATTTTTGACCTTAGGCGACCACTGGACTATTACTCTATGGAGTTGAATGAACATGGAGAAGGACTTTCAGAACTTTAAGAGAGAGTGTGTGTGTGCGTGTGTGCGTGTGTGTGTGTGTGCGTGTGTGTGTGTGTGTGCGTGTATGTGTGTGTATTTGGCTCTGGTGTGTGAAGTTCTGCTTTTTTATATTGTGTTCTTTTTGTTATTGAATGATGAGGATCTCCAATAAGGTAAGGGACTATATTTTTTGTAATGAATACAAATTGCCATATATTTCCATCCATCATAATATTCCTAGTCAATGTTGCACTAGATGTTGATGGTACTGCTTTGTAAGTCTTAGTAACACTGTTCTGTGCCTACGTTTTTGTATTTCTTTATTTTCAATTATTTTATGAGTGATTTACTTAAATATATATACATATGAAGTGACCAGACCACAAATTTCAAAAGCAATCACAAATTATGAGCACTAAGAGATCTGTTGACTTGTTTGGCAAAAATGTTTGTGATTAACCAGCAATGAGTGTCTGTAAAAATATATATATATTACAAAAACACGTGTAATGTTAGTTGGCAGATGGGTGTCGTTTACATTTTATTATTTCAGGACTAGAAAAGGAATGTGAAATACCATATTTACCCTTTTACCTCAATTTGGAGCCATAACGTCCCATAACGTAAAAGTTATATTGTAATTAGAAAACCGCCTAAAAACATTCTGCTGGCTTGCACACCGATATTGTGCCTTTCTACTTTTATATCAAATGAGGCCAGATCAGATGGGTATTTTGTAGGGAAGAGCTATAGCAATGTCTGTGGAAGCCTCGTGTAAATATGGCTTAAATGTTCTCAGGGGGGACCTATATGCAGAAGCAACCATCAATATGTCACAATGAAATGGTATTTACTGTTGAAATCACAAATGGTTATATAGGTTTGCCGAAATGTTAATGTTTTAATGTAGAGCAAAAACCTGGCTGTTTTTTGTAGTGCATCTTTTCCATTTGTTACGTATGCATTTCCTTTGCTGTCACCATACAATCACATCTTAAATATCTGTATGTAGCAATAATATGACCATTAACTAAGGGCCTGGCCCATTCCTGTGCACTTAGTCTGTAGCCTGATCCAGCTTTCTATATATTTTGCTTTTGCCGCACGGTCAGAAAACCAAACGGCCTCCTCGCACGCCTACTAAGATGTCTGCCCCAGCCACTCGTGAAGCTAGCCCCTAGGGCCCCGCCTCCAACCTTCCAGCCACTCGTGAAGCTAGCCCCTAGGGCCCCGCCTCCAACCTTCCAGCCACTCGTGAATCATAGCGGAATCATGCTTAGGGCACCAAAATGGGTAGCAGCCGTACTGGGCTTGACAACGGTTCTTAAGGATCGGGACAGATTATACAATACCAGATGGCATTTTGATGGAGCAGCCAAAATAGTTGAACATCTCTAATCACTTTGACATCAACTCTAATATCTCCCGTTGGCTCCACCAACTGTCACCCATCAATTCTCATGAAATGTAGTGGAATGAAATAAAGTAGTGTGACTTTTACTAAACAGTCATTCCAATCATCTACTTTTGATTGGCCAAAAGACAGCCTTGTTTTTGCTATTATAGATGCAGTGTTTGTGGCTTTGCTATAAAAATAATTGTAATATGGTTTGTTTTCATGGTCAAATCAATTTAGATAAATCAAATTCTAAAAAGGTTAGATGTAAAAAAAAAAAAAAAAAAACATGTCCTTGTCATTTTATTGCTCTTTTTAAACTTCTTATTTGTGTTAGTGCAAAACAATGTACATTTCAATTCAATGCACTTTTGTAGATATATTTTTTGATGCATTGCAGCTAAGTTTGTATTCAAATAAATGTCTTTAGATGTAAGAACATCTTTGTATCTCTATTTGTCCGTCTGTTCAATGCTGTGTTTTCCTTTCCTGAAATTCAGCCAGTAAACCCCTGTAACGTGTAAAGTGGATCTACGGTACCAATTTATTGCGGCTGTATAACCCTCTGCTCAACTCTTACCTACAGTTGTAATGTCACCCTGAAATACTGCTTCTAATTAATGAATGACTATAAATGAACTTTCCATGTTTTACTGATTTTCATTGGCTGGTTCACTTGCATGTCTGTCCTTGGGATGACCTCTCCTTGGGATGACCTCTCCTTGGGATGACCTCTCCCGTCCTCACTAAGTTTCCTCCTCTCAATTGTGTTGTTTACGCAGCATGAGATCTGACAGTTTGTGTCCTCTTTCAAATGTCAGCCACTCTTCTAATGTATGAGCCCCTTGTCCGGACAAAAGACAAGGCACTTTCCAAGACCTGCAGTTTGCACTGTCCTTTTCACAACCTCTTCTTTTTTTCATTTGTTAATATCTTGTTTTTGCTATCTAGCTGATATCCACACAGCATACGATGATGAATTCCCTTCTTTCTACATCTAATGTTCTCCTGTTGAATCCCAGTTTTGTCGCTCCCTGCCCTTAATTAAAAGTTATTGTGTTAATTGCATTTGCCAGACCTTTGTCATTTTACTTAACTTCTTTTGTGTACGTGGGGGAGGGTAGAGTTCATGCGTTTGCAGTTTTTCATTATGTTAAACCGATACAGGAAGACTGATAGCAACACAGGAAGAGGTTCAAACAGCTCAGCGCAGAGAGAGAGAGCAGTGAGAATATCCCCATATGGTTTTCTTTTTAATTCTAAATATCTATTTAGAAACAACGTCTCACACTGCCTTCAGGAGTGAGACTACGTTGGGTTCACCTTCAAGGCAGCTGCTGAAGAAAACAAGTTCGCTCCACTGGAGCAGGACATTTGTTGGGTGTTTCCGGACCCTCTGAAGGAACCGGATTCAGGGTCGTTCATGTTGACCCACACGCTTCTGTCCCAGGAGCCCACGGTGAGTTGACCTCTACAGACACTCGTATCGTCTCGTTATCATGTATGTAGAGACCGTGGATCACATCAACAGCGAGGGCTTTTCTTTAAGGCTGGCCTGGGCTTTATTCCGTCTCCACAGGTGTGTTAGGCTCCATCAAATACATGTGCCTGAACACACGTTCATGAAATGCTTGATTGCCGTTCCATTTCCCCCAGTGGAGGTCCACATGGCGTCACTCAAAACAATGCCACTCTTACCCTCTCATTGACACTTCTGTCTGCTTCCTCTTTTCTCATTAATAGCCTTTGTCTCTTAACTCTGCTGCAATGCAAACCCAAGACCGACCGGTGCACCTCTGCACCCGGACTCAATACATCGTTCCTAAAGTTGCTTGGGTTTAAGTCCTGTTACTATAGTAACAGCAGTGTGTCTCACTGTTTTGTTAGTCTAAAGCGAGATATGAGTGTGTCCTCCAAGCCGGTGGTGGGTTTTAGGTCACCGAAATGCGTCTGTCTTGCACACCAGACCGGAAGCTGACAACCTGCCTCCTCACCTCAAGCATTACTTTTTGGTGTTTTGGTTTGGTGATGAGTCAACTTCCGCTGGTGAAGACAGGCATACTTTACAGGAAGATGTTCGTTGCTCTTTGTGTGTCTCGCTGAGGTGAAAACACTATTAGCTACTACACTTCACACGCTATACTAGTTTGGCACAGCAAGGTTTTTATGGTAAGTTGACCTTATGTTCTACTGTTAATTAGAACTTTTATGTGAATTAAGATGGGCGAGTGGGTAGAAAGGGGGAGGATTTGATAATGGATCTTCTTTAAAGAATTAGCATTTCCATTAGCCGCTGTTATTTCGCCTATATACCTAATTGCACTTTGTTTCTAATGCATCATTAAACAGATTTGGAAAAATAAGATTGCTTTATGTAGTAGTGAAAACGTGCCGACCTTGAAAATTATTCAAAGAAATCAAAAATGATGGAACTGCACAGAACAGTTTTTTTTCCTCAGTTGTTTTTGCAGAAAGCAAATACAGATTGTATTTTTGGGATCTCTCTCATTGGCCTTTCATAGCACCATGTAAAAGGTCACATAGAGGTCTTTTTTTGGACGGAGGTCTGAACTGTACAAGTAAAGTCTGGACAACACACATACAGTTACTGGGGCAAATTGATCTAACATTTAATTTATTTTTTGGAATTAATGTCAACTTTAAACAGCTCGATTTATATCCCAGCACAGTAAATACTTCTAGTAGCTGGCCCATACAACGAAACATGCCAAACATATAACCAACTTTTATGATATTATATATAATTTATATTACAGAATTATCTTCGATATATTTACTTGTTAAATACAAATACAACCTAATTCTTTAGAGCTGAAGACATGGGTGTAGATAATTTTAATATGACATTTGACGAATTTGGTCTTGGGAAGTGTGCATTTTAGTTCTGTCTGCCACTATAAACCTGGTATTCCACATTCTAGTGCATTTTGGTTCGGTTAGACAACTTTAGCCCCATCCATCTTTAGCCCCATTTAGAGATCTGCAGTCTCCACTATCAATTACTTGGAACTACGGGCCGTGTTTAAAGCCCCTGAGTCTCAGAAATAAGCCTTTCGTGGAGCTATTGTGGCCAACATAATGCAATTATTCCTTTTCAGAGCCTCCTTGTTGAATTCCAAATGTCCCTACAATCCTGAGAGCTTATTATTTCACATATGGGCCAAATCATGTGAAGAGTGAAATCAATGGGAGTTTTTTGTATTTATTCAGAAGTCTTAAGCCTTAACCCACTTCGCTATTTCAATTGCTGTACTTTAACTGAACTCTTGCTTGTAAGATTTGTTTTGTGAAGAAATGCCGGTTAATTGGGTGCAATAAATTACTAAGAAAGAAAGATTACAGAAAGGATTTCAATGGCTGCTGATTAGTTAATGTGGGAAAAAATCACAAAAAAGAACGGTGTTCAAAGCAATGAGGAAAAAATGTCAGTACTGTTCTGAACTGGCAATAAAGATTTCACCCATCACAACATGTCATGTTTCTGTTCCCTTAGGAGAGAAACATTTTTATGTATGTTTTTGAGAGAAATCGGACATGGAGAGAAGTGGACAGCACGATCTTTAGGCTGAAACGAGCAACAAATCCATGGAGAAAAGCGGTCATTACGATTCTCTCCTGGATCTGAGCAACCGAATCCCATGGCAGGAAGACTGTTATGTTGACCTTCAGTCTAAGCCAAACTCGACTTCCACTAAGGGACAAACCGAAGGTAAAAAGTATTACTGTTGATGCAGCATAAGCAGCAAAAAACAATAGGATTCTGCGTATAATGCCCGCATTTATATTGTTATATTATTATTCTATATTTTTTTTATTTAGATCATGCCACAACATTAAATGTTTCTGAATGACCTAGTTAAACCTTATTCAGATATTGTGGCAGGATCTGAAAGACACAAATCCAAAACCTAAAGTGGTGGTGATACCAGATACATTTTTCAAATCGGATTCAGAGCTCAACATATGATAGATTGATTTGCCCCATCATGTTTTTTGGGTTTCTTGTGCCCCAGGAGTGGGCTGGATCCAGAAACACCAGGGGCAGTTGGAGCGCTTCATCAACGCTACCGTCCTGGAGAATGCGCTGTCTCACCTGAGGAAGCTGGAACTGCTGAGCCCCGGAGAGGAAGCACAGGTTCATGGCGCGGGAAAGCTTCAGGAGCAGATTGGCATCCTCACTTCCATCCTAGTCAGCAAGGACCCCCAAGGCTCTGACGCCCTCCAGGCCTTCATTGAGAACTTTGACACCCAGGTTTCCCGGCTGATCAGTATGCACGGTGAGAGGCAACGAGCGTCTAGACGTACCAAGTGTGCCTGGGTGTTGTAGTACTTCTGATCCACATGTGGTGATGGCACAGCTGTACATCGCTGTTCATTTGGATGGTAAACATGTCTCTGTACTCATTGTTAAGCTGATCATTGTGTGCATCTTCAACCTCATGCAGATCCCATGGTCCAGGAGCACAAGAGAGCTCTTCAGTTGCAGTATCCCACACCAAGTCCAACCCCCTACCCGAGTTTGTCCACCCCAGACTTTTGCTTCTCCAGAGTCTTGCTTTTGGTTGACGGCCTCTCGGACCTCCAGCAGAAGGAGCATGATCTCATGCAGGTGGAGGCCACCCGTGGGTCACAGAGGCAACACGTCAGACCGCTGGCACTCACCAAGTTCCTGGAGCCCCTCACGCGGGTCAGCCTGCCCCCCAGGGTGTCCCTCACAGTGGGCGTGGCAGGCATCGGCAAGAGCAGCCTGGTGAGCCATTTTGTGCGACTCTGGAGCCGAGGCGAAATCTACACCGATGTGAGTTTTGTCTTGCCCATTGCCTTCTGGGAGCTGAATGCCCTGGAAAAGGTATCCGCTGAGAGGCTGGTGAAGTTGGCGTTTCCACATATAACGGACCCGAGCCTGGTTCTGAGCGGCGCTTGTCGGACCTTGCTGATCTTCGATGGCCTGGATGAGTTCCGATGTCCTCTGGATTTCTCTGAGGCGGCACCGTGCACAGACCCCAAGAAGGAGGTGTTGGTGGAGGACTTGGTCACAAACATCATCCGGGGGAACCTGCTTCCTGAAGCAGTGGTCTGGGTGACTTCCAGGCCGTCTGTGGCCTCGTTGGTTCCCGGGGGACTCGTGGACAGGGTGACTGAGGTCCCTGGGTTCAGCCCAAAGGATATCCAAGAGTTGCTGACCAAAACCATTCCTAAGGGAGACACTGTCTCTCAGATATGGGCTCACCTGGAGTCCAACAAGATTTTCATGGTAATGTCTTACATGCCGGGCATTTGCTCTATATTGTTGGCTACCCTTGGGTACCTGTTGGAGAGTGGCTGGCAAGAGGGCCTTCCCAGGACCTGCACCGAGCTTTACTCCCACTTTTGTGCCATGAGGGCTGAAGCCGGTGAACCAAGAGGCAGAGAACCCGTCAAGATGGAGCCGCTTAATGGAAACAACCGCAAGCTGTTGGCTAGTTTGGGCCGACTGGCGTTCTACGGACTTCTAAAGCGCAAGTACACTTTCAGTGAGCAGGACATGAGGGCCTACGGGGTCGACCTTCCGTCCACACAGGGCAGCCTCGGAATTGGGATACTAATTCGCAAGGAGTCCCTGGTTTGTGTGGCCTACCGCTTTAACCACCTGACGGTGCAGGAGTTCTTGGCAGCTACATATTACCACACGTCCTCCAAGCGGGCAATCTTCGACATGTTCACCGAGAGCGCAATGTCCTGGCCCAAGATCGGCTTCCAGAACCATTTCCGAAGCGCCCTGCAGAGGTCCCAGCAGGCAGAGGACGGCCACCTGGACGTGTTTGTACGGTTTCTGGCAGGGCTGCTGTGTCCGGGAGCAGTGAGGCCACTGGCAGGGCTGCTTACCCCGGGCAAGGACGACGGGGGCCAGCGGGTTTGGGCGGCGGGTTTTCTGCAGGGCCTGCTGGGCAGCGGGGGAGCTGTGGTGTCACTGCGCTCGGTCAATGTGGCCTACTGCCTGCAGGAGCTGCAGCACACGGAGGTGTTACGCAGTGTCGAGGAGGACCTGCGCTTTGGCAGCCTGGGAGGGAAGCTGACACGCACCCACTGCACTGCACTGGCCTACCTACTGCATGTGTCTCCGGAGTGCAGTGAGGAGACCAGTCTGACGGCCTGTCTCGACTACAACACCGTCAAGAGCTTGTTGCCTCAGCTGCTGTACTGCAACCATCTCAGGTGAATTGATTGCACTCGATCTGTGAGAAACACAGCTAATTGGTTCAATACAAATTGGCCGTTTTTGTGTATAGTATTACGATGATATTTAATCAATGTTGTAACCGTTTGGACTTAAAGTCTTTCTAGAATTGAGTAAGACATCCAATTTTCAAATGCCATCATTTATATTCGTCAACGGATGTGCTAACCATTCCCTAGGTCTTTTCCTCGTTGCTGTAATTCTACACAGTTTATTGGATTTCTGTTCTACGGAAGAGGATTAGGGCCACTGGTGAAATAAATATTTGAGTTCTGACTTTATTTTCATAATTCTGACTTTAATCTCAAAATTCAGACTTTTTTCTCAGAATTCTGAAATTATTCTCAGAATTCAGACTTTTTTTCTCAGAATTCTGACATTATTCTTAGAATTCAGACTTTTTTCTCAGAATTCTGACATTAATCTCAGAATTCAGACTTTTTTCTCAGAATTCTGACATTAATCTCAGAATAAATCTGGGTACACAATAAACAATAACTGAAGGTCAGAGGCAGTCCTTGTCATATTATAAAATATATTTTGAATTTATCATTGTTTATCTGCTATGACAGAATATCGACATAACTTGACATTTTGCAGATTGGAAAATAACCATTTCAAAGATGATGTCATGGAACTGTTGGGGAGCTTGCTGAGTGCTAAGGACTGTCACCTACAGAAGATAAGGTAAGGAGCTATCAATACATTTCTCGACACGATTTTTTTCACACAATGAAACCACACACTATTTGTCTGGGAGAAACGTCTGAAAGCAAGCCACGTCTATAACCCTATAATTATCGTAATGTAATGGTAATGGTTGCTTTGGTGTAGTCAGTTATCATCTTGCCAACTTGTTTTAGTGGTTAGGTGTTTGTGGTGTTTCCAATGCTGTGCTGAGGACTGCCAGTGGGTCTCTGTGAGGAGCTGGGTTGTGATTTGATTTAATCACAGAGCCTAATCAGTGAGATTGAATTAATAGTTGGGATCCCCAATGGCAACACAGCTACTCTTTTATTATTGACCCCATGAGACCCCGTGGGTCTTTTTATTACGGTCAAATGAACGCAATCGTTAAACACACATTTAGCATTGACGCCCCTTCAGTGCAGGTCACACTCTGTGCTTTCCTTGTAATTTTTTAATTTATTTTACAGAAAGTAATTTAAGATTCACTGCAAAAGCCCCCCCCCCTAAACACACACACAGACACACACACGGACACACACACCCAGGTCATGATTAAACCTGTTAACATGATGATGTTGTTGTATTCTCTTTTGTTAGCCTTGCAGAGAATGCCATTGGTAACAAAGGTGCCAAGGCTCTGAGTCGAGCGCTGCTGGTCAACCGGACCCTGAATACGCTGGAGTAAGTAAGACCCATTTGACCCAACTTGAATAAATAGCCGCTGTCTTAACATGGCAAAGTTCTGGTCAGCAAACTGGATTCTTCTAATGAGCTAAGAAAGCCTCTGTTGCATTTACAATCAGTGTGACAGCTGTGTCTCGTATGTGATCAACATGTTCTCCTTTTGGTTAAACATCAGTTGTTTGTGGCCTTAGTCTCCGTAGCAACAACATTGGCTCCAAAGGCACAAAGTTTCTATCAGAAGCCCTCAAGATGAATCAGTTCCTGGTGTCCATCAAGTGAGTACCTGTGTCTAGTGAAACATTGAACGTACTTTCCATCCTAATTGTAAATACTAAATTGTATTTGACTGTTGCTCAGAGCTTCCCTTATTTTGTACTTGAATGACTGCTGAAATTGGTGCGCTGACTGAATGGCGTTTGATTGTATTTGATTTCTGACTCAAACATTCACTCAGCCCAAAGTTGCTGTTGATTATGTTTTTCAGTTTACAGAATAATCTAATTGAAGAGGAAGGAGCACGTGCCCTGGCTGATGTTCTACTATCCAAATGCAAGCTGGTCTCACTCAAGTGAGTTCTACCTAGTGTGTGTGTGTGTGTGTGTGTGTGTGTGTGTGTGTGTGTGTGTGTGTGTGTGTGTGTGTGTGTGTGTGTGTGTGTGTGTGTGTGTGTGTGTGTGTGTGTGTGTGTGTGTGTGTGTGTGTGTGTGTGTGTGTGTGTGTGTGTGTGTGTGTGTGTGTGTGTGTGTGTGTGTGTGTGTGTGTGTGTGTGTGTGCGCGCAACATGATAACCTGTCCTGACCCCCTATTGTTTCAGTGTACAGAAGAATTGTATTGGACCAGATGGAGCCAAGAGACTTGCCGAAGCACTGAAGACAAACCAGACGCTTACAGAGCTGATGTAAGGGCACTTAGCTGTCATATCACTGGTTCAAAACTGACCAGTAAATTAGTGCACATGTATCATAATAACGCTTGTTCTCCAGCGCCCTAGAGGAGCACATCTCTCATTGATTAGTTTGGGATTATATTACCTTGAATCCTGGTTACCATTGACTACCAGTATTGATGGAATGTTGCTTCTTTCTGAATGTGTGTGTCATCACAGTCTGTGCAGTAACCAGCTGGGGGACAAAGGCACTGTAGCACTGGCCCAGGCTCTGACCGTCAACCACACCCTCCTGTCACTACAGTCAGTGTCCTATCTACTTGTCGTTACATTTTCTGACATGTTATCACTGCATTGGCAACTTACCCATTATTTGTTAGATGCCCTGTCAACACATTTATTTCTGCCTTCACTTATTCTCTACAACAAAAAGGATGTGGTTTTTCAGGAAAAATAGTTTGGGTTTAGAGTACACTGTCATTCATTCATTGGGAGTTTGGGTTTAGAGTACACATTAATTAATTAATTCATTCATTGGGAGTTTGGGTTTAGAGTACACATTAATTAATTAATTCATTCATTGGGAGTTTGGGTTTAGAGTACACATTAATTAATTAATTCATTCATTGGGAGTTTGGGTTTAGAGTACACATTAATTAATTAATTCATTCATTGGGAGTTTGGGTTTAGAGTACACATTAATTAATTAATTCATTCATTGGGAGTTTGGGTTTAGAGTACACATTAATTAATTAATTCATTCATTGGGAGTTTGGGTTTAGAGTACACATTAATTAATTAATTCATTCATTGGGAGTTTGGGTTTAGAGTACACATTAATTAATTAATTCATTCATTGTGAGTTTGGGTTTAGAGTACACATTAATTAATTAATTCATTCATTGGGAGTTTGGGTTTAGAGTACACATTAATTAATTAATTCATTCATTGGGAGTTTGGGTTTAGAGTACACATTAATTCATTCATTCATTCATTGGGAGTTTGGGTTTAGAGTACACATTAATTAATTAATTCATTCATTGGGAGTTTGGGTTTAGAGTACACATTAATTCATTCATTCATTCATTGGGAGTTTGGGTTTAGAGTACACATTAATTAATTAATTCATTCATTGGGAGTTTGGGTTTAGAGTACACATTAATTAATTAATTCATTCATTGGGAGTTTGGGTTTAGAGTACACATTAATTAATTAATTCATTCATTGGGAGTTTGGGTTTAGAGTACACATTAATTAATTAATTCATTCATTGGGAGTTTGGGTTTAGAGTACACATTAATTAATTAATTCATTCATTGGGAGTTTGGGTTTAGAGTACACATTAATTAATTAATTCATTCATTGGGAGTTTGGGTTTAGAGTACACATTAATTAATTAATTAATTCATTCATTGGGAGTTTGGGTTTAGAGTACACATTAATTAATTAATTCATTCATTGGGAGTTTGGGTTTAGAGTACACATTAATTAATTAATTAATTCATTGGGAGTTTGGGTTTAGAGTACACATTAATTAATTAATTAATTCATTGGGAGTTTGGGTTTAGAGTACACATTAATTCTCTGTCACAGTGCCAAGCAACAGGCCAATATAACGCTAGTTTTTATTAATCATGTATGCTTTCCCAAAACTCTGATAAAATCATCTTTATTCAGATGACTAATGCAAGATTTTGTAGGCAACCAGAGGACACATGAGTCCATGAATTAGCCATCACTAAATACCCGGTGTAGATGTTCATTTAAACCCTATTAGACCTCACTCACCCCTATCTGACACATCTTCTGGATCACTCCTGCCAGAACGTAATTATAAATCCCAATGTGTTTCCTAATGACTTGCCTGGTTCAATTCAGAAGATTAAATAACGGATCATTTCATTGGTCTGTTCCCATTTACAGTCTCCAGAGTAACTCCATTAGTAACAAAGGGATGACCGCTTTAACCAAGGCCCTGCGGATGAATCGTGGACTCATCCTTCTGAAGTGAGTTACACCTCATCCACTGCTCACATCAATCTACCTGTAATGAGGGGGATGACTGAGGGAGCGTTAAATACTCTAATTATGACATTACAGCTCAGCTCAACTGTGATTGCACTGCTTTCTCTCTCCAGTTACTCCTTAAACAAATGGTTCTCCAGTTGTACACATAATCTGAACATCTGTCTCGCAGACCTACCTCATTCAGAAAGCACTTAACACATATTTGAACCAGTAACTGATTTGAAGAATTGAGAAATTAATTTAAAGCTGATTTAGTTTCGGTCGGTTTTGGTTTTTCAGTCTGCGTGAGAACTCGATTGGAGTGGAGGGGGCCAAAGATATCGCCCGAGCTCTGCAGGAGAACAGCACTCTGCAAGATCTGGAGTGAGTCACACCTTCACCTGTCAGAACAGCCCACTTACCTCAACCACCTGTAGAAACAAAAACCACTGGCTTTCTGGAAGTGTTGCCACCCCAGTGTGTTGAATGCTGCGGCCGCAGTGATTTATTTTAACAGTAGGAGCACTGACTAGTTATATATAGAGCACACACATTTCAAAGGTTGCTTTCTTTCTATTTTTTTTTATTTGCTTTCTTTCCGAAGTTAATTAATTTCTTACTACTTGTGTGGGCCAGTCTTACAGCGAACCTCCTGCACGATGAAGGTGTGAAGGCCATCGCTGGAGCTGTGAAGGTCAACCGAGCCCTCACTTCTTTACAGTAAGTCATATCTGCGAGTGTAGACTTGTTCAGCTAGGACAGTGCGTCTTGCAATAGTTCGTGAATTATGATGTTAAAGGCAGAGCTTGTCCACATATCTTTGCTTAGTTTTTTGGGCTTTTCAAAATGTTGCAGGATGCAGTCAAAGCCCGTCTTTATGGTGATTTGTGGGCTGTCAAGGCAAACTGGAGTGTGATCGCTTTGAGATGCACCCAATAGCTGCACAACGTCTGCTTTGATCTCAGGCGTGAACAATTGGAGAGGCAGGAGCTGTGCAGAGGGAAGAGAGAGACAGATGACTTATTGACATTATGTTTGTGTGCAGGACGCCCCCACACACACACACACCTTCATGTTCTCCTCTGTCTCCCGCAGTCTCCAGTGGAATTTCATCAAATGCACAGCCACCAAAGCGTTGGCCCATGCTCTCCTCACCAACTCCACCATGAAGCTCCTGGAGTAAGCTCCTTCTGTCACATTTCAAATCAATAGTCTTTATCCTTTCTGCTGGTGGACACGGAGGCGGTGTGGCGGTGGGGGTGGAGGATTGACCATGTCTGGAAATCAAAAATCTGTCCGATGTCATTGATTGACAGGAGATTGTGTGTCTGTTCAGTCTACAGGAGAATGCCATTGGAGACGAGGGAATGATGGCACTGGCTTTAGCTCTGAAGACCAATACGTCGCTCTGTACTCTGTGGTCAGTTCATATCTCATATGTGGAGAACTGACATAATGTGGTGCCTTTATTTCTGCAACTCGGGTACATGATATCGATGAATATGAATTAATAATAATGTGTGTGTGTTATTATTCATGTGTGTTTTCTCTCTCTCTAGCCTCCAGGGCGTATCAGCAGGCAGGACTGGAGCGATCTCATTGGCCGAGGCCCTGATGGTCAATAAAACCTTGCATACTCTGGAGTGAGTCCCGCCCTCTGTATTTTGTCAGTCTTAAGCCATTTCCTGCCGTTATGTTGACACGCTCTCATGGTTCCCACTGTCCCGGTTTCCCACATATCTTCCTCTCCGTCGTTTTTGTTTTGCTTTTGTAAAACCAACATGTTGACAGCTACGTCAATTACGTTCCCGTCAGTAATTAGTAATTATTTATTAGTGTCTGATATTTTTGGTCTTCTATATAATGTCCGCTCCCATGCAGCGGCTGGCACATACGTGTTGGCACACAGTAATGGCACAGAGACGGAAGTGGGCACATCCAAACAGATGCTCTTTCATTCGTTCTCGTTAGAGCTATTACACTCTAGCTTGACCTCTGACCCCGGCTGCAGTTTACGGACAGACATGAATGTGACGACCTGTAATGTTCTTTTTCACATTTCAGCCTCCGAGGGAATGCCATCGGAATGGAGGGAGCCAAGGCTCTGGCTAATGCGCTGAAGACAAACAGAACAGTCAGATCTTTAAAGTGAGTCCTTTTGTTTCAGCGTGTTCTTCAGGTCAGAGAGGAGATTAGCGCATAAGCATGTATATTATGTGCCCATAGAAGTCCACAAGAAGTCCTGGTTGTGTCTTCATTTTTCTGGGAAACGATGTGAAACTGGCACTGTCAATGTGAAACTCGTCTTATAGATGATTTATTATGTCATGTAATGTCTGTGCCAGAAAACTGAAAGGTCTCTGAATCTCTGAACGGTTTGAATCCCTGATTCAATGATGTAAAAATCTGAAAGTGCTCTTGAGCCAGGCACTTATCCCAAAATGCTTCTGTACATTCTTGTGGATGAGAGCAAAGGATTCAGGGTTTAGTTTTAGTTTACATAAATCAGCACACAATTTCTTTTTCGGTTTACACCAGAACTATATTTCTGTGTTGGTGTAGCATACACAAGAACAAAAATTCTGTTTCAGTTTAAACTTTCGATCTTAAACTGTCTTCACTGTTGACGTTGAGACTGGTATTTTGTGGGCACTATTGAATGAAGGTATAGCAAAAATATTTGAGACATTTCAATTACGTTATATATCATATTTAAATATGTTACTACCACTGGTGTCTGGCAACAAGCACTGATTAAAAGAAATACACTCCTTAGAGGCTTCACTGTCACATAAAGTGTTTTCTAGCAACCATAAAACAGAAAAAATGTGTGGCTTGAAATGTTTCAAACACTGTGGTCATTGTGTCAACAGTGGTTTACTGGTTTCTGTACCTTCCTCTGATTTATGCTGGTTGTTGTTCTCACTAGAACCTCCCAAATTGGACGTTTATATAGATATTATTAGTCACACTTCATCACTGTCTTGCTGGGAACCAAATTGCTGTATTTTCCTAGTTTTGTATTCCAGTAGTCCAACTAAGCAATGAGTCACATACGTTGAGAGAGCACATAAAAGGGTTGAGCAGAAAGCATTTGATTTACGCACAGTGCAATACAAATACTTACACACACACATATACGCGGTTATAGTTGCATCTCGCTGTGAAAGCAATTTCGAAGCCGCCTCATTCTGTGCAACCCAGAACCTGTCATGTCCGGAGGGTTTGTTTGGGCCTAGTAGAGCCTCACGTTGGAGTCTGTCTGCATCTGATGCTGTGTTGATGTATGTGCAGTCTGTATCTGATGCTATGTTGATGTATGTGCAGTCTGTATCTGATGCTGTGTTGATGTATGTGCAGTCTGTATCTGATGTTGTGTTGATGTATGTGCAGTCTGTATCTGATGCTGTGTTGATGTATGTGCAGTCTGCATCTGATGCTGTGTTGATGTATGTGCAGTCTGCATCTGATGCTGTGTTGATGTATGTGCAGTCTGTATCTGATGCTGTGTTGATGTATGTGCAGTCTGTATCTGATGCTGTGTTGATGTATGTGCAGTCTGTATCTGATGCTGTGTTGATGTACGTGCAGTCTGCATCTGATGCTGTGTTGATGTATGTGCAGTCTGTATCTGATGCTGTGTTGATGTATGTGCAGTCTGTATCTGATGCTGTGTTGATGTATGTGCAGTCTGTATCTGATGCTGTGTTGATGTATGTGCAGTCTGCATCTGATGCTGTGTTGATGTATGTGCAGTCTGCATCTGATGCTGTGTTGATGTATGTGCAGTCTGTATCTGATGCTGTGTTGATGTATGTGCAGTCTGTATCTGATGCTGTGTTGATGTATGTGCAGTCTGTATCTGATGCTGTGTTGATGTACGTGCAGTCTGCATCTGATGCTGTGTTGATGTATGTGCAGTCTGTATCTGATGCTGTGTTGATGTATGTGCAGTCTGTATCTGATGCTGTGTTGATGTATGTGCAGTCTGTATCTGATGCTGTGTTGATGAATGTGCAGTCTGTATCTGACGCTGTGTTGATGTGTGTGCAGTCTGTATCTGATGCTGTGTTGATGTATGTGCAGTCTGTATCTGATGCTGTGTTGATGTATGTGCAGTCTGTATCTGATGCTGTGTTGATGAATGTGCAGTCTGTATCTGATGCTGTGTTGATGTATGTGCAGTCTGTATCTGATGCTGTGTTGATGTACGTGCAGTCTGCATCTGATGCTGTGTTGATGTATGTGCAGTCTGTATCTGATGCTGTGTTGATGTATGTGCAGTCTGCATCTGATGCTGTGTTGATGTATGTGCAGTCTGTATCTGATGCTGTGTTGATGTATGTGCAGTCTGCAGGAGAACTCACTAGGAATGGATGGGGCCATATTTATCGCCACGGCTCTGAAAGGAAACCACCAGCTAACTTACATAAAGTGAGTGGATTCTGTAAGAACCTTTTGTATATGATCGTATTTGTGTGGTTCCTGTTGGCTCGGGCTTTAATGCACATTTCTTCACCAGCTTACAGGGGAACGGCATTGGTGAGTCGGGGGCAAAAGTGATCTCAGACGCAATCAGAACCAACTCCCCCGACTGCGTGGTGAAGATCTGACCAAGTGGGAAACCAGATGTCAAAAGATGGATGTTAAGGCTTTTACCTGGGACGTACACCTATTTCGGGTGCTATAGGAATTAATATGTGACCCTCCACATCAGACATTTACCTGGGACGTACACCTATTTCAGGTGCTAGAGGAATTAATACGTGACCCTCCACATCAGACATTTACCTGGGACGTACACCTATTTCAGTTTCTATAGGAATTAATATGTGACCCTCCACATCAGACATTTACCTGGGACGTACACCTATTTCGGGTGCTATAGGAATTATTACGTGACCCTCCACATCAGACATTTACCTGAGACTTACACCTATTTCAGTTGCTATAGGAATTATTACGTGACCCTCCGCATCAGACATTTACCTGGGACGTACACCTATTTCGGGTGCTAGAGGAATTAATACGTGACCCTCCACATCAGACTTAGATGTGGAGAACCTCGTAACCTTGTTACCTGATTGATCGAGTTGTGATCGATCGCCACCACCCTTTCAATTAATACAATTGTTTGTTGTTAAAAATTACAGGCTTAGTTTTTTTGTGAATAATGTTGCTGATCCGACCATTATTCATGTTAAGCATTAAGAAGAAATATATCATGGTAGCTAAAAGCTTTATCGGTTGACACATCCAAAGCACTTCAACACAAAAACGCTGTCTCAAACGAGGTGGATCCAGCCATATTCAAGAGACAAATGTTACAGAACATTCAGAAAATGTTTCAAAGTAGAACCAATTCTCTCATGTCAGCTTATTGCACGTTTATCCCTTCTGAAGTTATTTATATATCTATATTGGTACTGTCAAATGTTTTAGCAGTAAAGCTTGGTACTGCTAAATGTCAATGGAGACTGCATTCATTGTAGAAGTTCGATCTTCCAGGTTGCTACTTTTCTTCTGCTTTAGCTTCATCACGTTTCAGCACAAAATATTGAATGAAGTGCTAATATTGTTTGACAACCAGGTAATTTTGATGCAGCTGGAATTTCCAAACGTGAATGAAACGTCAACACACCATTTGTAAGTAACATTTGAGAATTTGTAAGTGTTTGCAAACTCTTGCCAAGTAGTTTTTGTTTTTATACATTTTAATGTGGTAGGACTCAGAGCCAGTATAAGAAACTAACTAAACTGAAAGTACTCATGTAAATGACACTCAAACAGGAAGCTCTGTTAAACAAGTGTGTTTATTCCAAGTAACCGTATACCGTATAATTATTTTTATAACATCTGGTTGAATTTTCTCTGTGGTCATGAACAAGTATGCATCTAGCGTGTGTGTTTACGAGCTCAGAAGTCATTATCGCTCTCATCTAAAACATGGGGCCTCAGGGGGCCCCTGGAGGGCCGGGATAAATTGGGTGCTGGGATTTCCAGACTGCCGTTGTTATCCTCCAGGTCTTCATTCTCCTCCTCATCTTCATCCTCCTCATCCACATCTATCTCGCTGTCCTCCGTCTGAAAAAGCAGTATAAGTCAGATCTAGTAACAAGGTTGCATGATGTGATGACGTCTTAGCGCAACCACAAGCCAAGAACAGCTGCACTCTACAAGGTGCAGGTCTATCTAGACGCTACAGCCAATACATATGAATTACAGCTGAACTACAAGCTTCCACACATATGATGGGGTCATCTAATGGCATGATAACGATATGCACTCAAGTGACCTGCTCCCCAGGGCCCTACTCCCCCTGCTCACCAGGGCCCTACTCCCCCTGCTCCCCAGGGCCCTACTCCCCCTACTCACCAGGGCTCTACTCCCCAGGGCCCTACTCCCCCTACTCACCAGGGCTCTACTCCCCCTACTCCCCAGGGCTCTACTCCCCCTACTCCCCAGGGCTCTACTCCCCCTACTCCCCCTACTCCCCAGGCCCCTACTCCCCCTACTCCCCAGGCCCCTACTCCCCCTACTCCCCAGGCCCCTACTCCCCCTACTCCCCAGGGCCCTACTCCCCCTACTCCCCAGGGCCCTACTCCCCCTACTCCCTACTCCCCAGGGCCCTACTCCCCCTACTCACCAGGGCCCTACTCCCCAGGGCCATACTCCCCCTACTCCCCAGGGCCCTACTCCCCAGGGCCATACTCCCCCTACTCCCCAGGGCCATACTCCCCAGGGCCATACTCCCCCTACTCCCGAGGGCCCTACTCCCCAGGGCCCTACTCCCCAGGGCCATACTCCCCAGGGCCATACTCCCCAGGGCCATACTCCCCCTACTCCCCAGGGCCTACACCAACCTTTCCATTCATCTGTGTTAGGGCCTGAGGGAGGGACTTGCACAGCACTGCTTTGGACTTTTTAATTTTCAACAGTGAAGAAGAAAAGAGGAAAACTAAGATTAAAATGTCAAATTAACTGTGGCATTAAGGAAAGGTAGTGTAGAAATAACAAGACTGAGAAAGATGAAGGCACAAGCAAAGACAGAGGGATCTCCGTACACAAAAGTGCACATACGCCAATTTCTGCCCACTGAAGTAATCACCCATGAAGCCCCCATGTAATCAATCACCCATGTAAAAAAGGAATAGAAAGAAATGGTCGGCACTTGCATGACATCATTGTGGTTACTACTAGGGGAGCAGATTTGGGATTATTTTAAAACCAGTGTGACAGAAGAGAAAGGCAAAGCATTCTTGAGGAAGACTTTTTAGCTGGTCGTCTATAGGTAACACCTGACAAATTATTCTAAAATCGACCCAAAAATGTATAAACTAAATTGATGCACAATAGTTGATTTTACACACACACACACACACACACACACACACACACACACACACACACACACACACACACACACACACACACACACACACACACACACACACACACACACACACACACACACACACACACACACACACACACACACACACACACACACACACACACACACACACACACACACACACACACGTCAAATCCTGCCACTGTATAAAACCATTTGCTAGAACTTGCAATCGGCCCAAAAAAAAAACGGGGAAAAAAGGAAACAGATGGCAAAAACAAATACATGTTTACCCCGCCTGGTGCTGCGCCGAAGCAGCAGCTGGCGTCTGTGGGTTGCCTAGCAACAGGTTTATGCTCAGGTCTGCTCGTTAGCTAATGGTATGAAAGCGAATTTCTCAACACTTGCTGTAAATTACTAGTCTAGGCTAGACTCTGGTGTATCGTCGAAGCATCTGAGCATATGAAATCCACCTCAGACCTTCTTTAGCACCTCTCTTTCCCACTCGGTTCTATCCAGCAAACCATGACATTCCCCTAAATACAGTGGTTATAAAAAGCATTTTCTGAACTGACCTCATCGCTGTCTCCTCCTTGCATATTACCGATGAGCCGTGCTCCGCCTCTTCCTGTTATGACAGGAAAATTACAGAATGTAAATGTGACTCAAGTGATTGGTGAAGGCTGTTCCTAAAGGCAAACTGTAATCAAGCACACCTTATTCAAATGTTTGACATAAAATAAGCAAAGAGTTAGCAAAGTTTAATTATCCGAAAGCCTGTGGTAAAGCTGGGCTGCTACTAAAGCCTACCTGTAAAGCACACAGACGCCTATTCACTGCAAATGAGCTTTTGCTACAGCGTTATGAGCAATTGCCTTAGCTAGAGTTAGTACCTGTAACCGGGATGTTTCTGGAGGGACGAGGCTTAGGGGGTCTGTGATCGTCCATATCACTATCTGAACCCTCGTCGTCAGGGATGTCCATATCGGAGTCTTCATCTTTGTCTACGGACGCACAGACACAGCGAGTCATGAAGGGCAGTAAATAAATACGGAAGTATCACATTCCAATAATATTACGTGGGTACGCCTAATCCTTTTCTAGTGCGTTCATTTCAGTATCACATTCCAATAATATTACGTGGGTACGCCTAATCCTTTTCTAGTGCGTTCATTTCAGTATCACATTCCAATAATATTACGTGGGTACGCCTAATCCTTTTCTAGTGCGTTCATTTCAGTATCACATTCCAATAATATTACGTGGGTACGCCTAATCCTTTTCTAGTGCGTTCATTTCAGTATCACATTCCAATAATATTACGTGGGTACGCCTAATCCTTTTCTAGTGCGTTCATTTCAGTATTATCATTTCAGTATTGTGTTTTAATGAGTGCATGTTTTATAGTGTCACCTCCACTCCTCATCAATCTTCTCTCCTCCTCCCGCAGTTTGTGCTGCATCATCCTCAGAGTGTTCTCAGTCTCCTAGATTAACAGAAACATCTGGATTAACCCTTTTGCTCAAAATAACACAGCCAAGATGTAGCTCACAGCCAGTATAGCAGGTGTGTGTTCATTACTGTTTGAACCTAATGAGATTCCCTGGTCTACATGGCAGTCACATCTGTGGTACATAATAATATAATTGTAAACGTTTAATAACAGACACTTGGTAAGCTGTTAAACGTCTTATTGAGGTTATTTCAGCCAAACCTAGACCAGCTATTATTGCATAGGGTGTCCTAACTTTACTCTCAGTAGGAAATGTCGTCTTTGTTAATCTATTGTTAAATAAATTACATCATGGTTAAATTGTCATTGTCTTTGGTTCAACAGCACCTTTATCTATAGTCATATTTTTTGGAAAGGAGATCAAATATAGATATGTTGATATTTCTTATATATGTGAACTATATATTTCATGGGGTGTCCTAATTTTTCCGCATAACTCTGTTGTGTGAGGAAGATGCCCAGTTGCCCGCCCACCTCAAACCTCTCCTGCTCTTGTCTATGGTGCTCATCCAGTTGCTGCTCCAGGAAGCTTAGGTTAAGGAACTTCTCCACGTAGGTTTCATATTGCTTTTCTAGGTCCTCCTCAATCTTCTCATACTCATCCATGAATGCTGGTCTGCGAGAGGAACATGATATGTGGGTGTGTGTGAGTGACAGCGGGGGGGAGAAATAGTTATACATTAATACAGCAGCGGTTTGCAAATATTTACACTTTGGTCATTTAGCAGATGTTGTAAAGTGCTTAAATGTCCCAGAAGGTTCTCTTGACTCACCGTACAGTCTGTAAAGTCACTAGTCTTTTTTGGTTCCTTTCCAGCTCCTGTTTCTTCTTCTCTATTTTGGCCTCCAGGCTTGTCTCGTCAGAGGACACATTGTTTAGCATGTCTTTGGTTTTCTCCACACTATCCTGCACCACAGCGTGAGACAGAAACAGCATTCAATGCATGAAAACACATATGAGCCGCGTGGACGTGCGTGTATAAGTGTGTCTGAGGAAAATACACACCAGTACTTCGTTAATAGCTGCTCTGAGAGCCTTTTCCGTTTCATTAATCTCCAGGGGTCTAGAGATGGCGGCAGTTCTCATCTCCTACAATATACAGAACATGCTCATGTTAAACATATCAGGATACACTACCTTTCACAAGTTTGCGGTCACTTAGAAATGTCCGTGTTTTTTTTGTTTATTCAAACATTTGAATTATTCAAATTAATCAGAAATACAGTGAAGACAAAGTTCATGCTGTAACTCACTATTGTAGCTAGAAATGTCTGATTTTAATGGAATATCTCTACAGAGCGTACAGAGGCCACCAATAATAAACAGTCCTGTGGTTCAATGGCATGTTGTGTTTGCTAATCCAAGAATATTAAAAGGTTGTGTTGATTAGAAGCAAAAAAACCTGTCCTTTTGATTCCGTTTCAGTATAAGGGGCACCCGTTTGTGGATTCAATAATGGTTCAAAATGGCCATAAGATAAGAACTTCATATTTATACTTGCCAGTCTGTTCCCCTTCCCGTCTTTCTGAGTCAGTGTGTGTGTTTAGTATATGTTTCAATCCTCACCCTGAGTTCCACCTCTTTTCCCAGGAGGTCATAAAGCGATGCTCCTTTAGATGTGATCTCTGAGGCCAGCTGCCTTGCTGTCTTTAGGTCTGCAACCTGGATTATGGACAAGATGAGGACAATTCTGACAAGGTCTGAGAAGAGTATTTGAAAACACATTTATAATAGAAAACAGTAACGTACATTGCCGATACGGAGTTCACATTTGTGACTGTTTTCTTGGCAAAACCACTCAAACAATCAGGCCTAAGAGAGATTAAGTGAAGCTTGGAACCAGGGAAGAGTAGGGATGAACACAACAGATTTTTGGTATCAAATCGGTCCGATACTGGACAAAACGCTGGATAGGATATCGCCCCCAAAAAATACAAATAATCTGATATGCCTATGATGTAAATTCCATTTCATAAGTATAAACAGTGTATGCAGCAGCCGCCATTCATCCGTTTTTAATAGATAACACAACTCCATAGACAAACATTGGCAGTTCAATAGGTCATACTGAAGAACTCAGTGACTTGGCCCCGCCTTTGGCAGTCAGAAATTCGGCCAACTGCAATGGCTATAATTGAGAAGTGGAAGTGTCTAAGAACGACAAAATTGCAGCAACAAAGTGGAAGACCACGCAAACTCACCCATGAGCTGAAGCATGTAAAAATTGCCTATAATCTTTTGCATCACTTACCAAAGAGGTTCCGTACAGCATGAACTTCACAAAATGGGTTTCAATGGCCGACGAGCTGTACACAAGCCTCCATTAACCTGCGCATTGCAAGCGTCGGCAGGCTAGAGTGGTGTAAAGCACAGCACCGCTGGAGCAGTGTAAACATGTTCTCTGGAGTGACAAATCACGCTTATCTACAAATTTCCACTCCAAATCTTAAGGAAAGCCTTCCCAGAAGACAGGCGGCTGCTACAGCTGCAAAGGCGGGCCAAGTCCATATTCTAACCCCTGATTTAGGATCAGGAAGTCCACAGTCTCATATAGGTGTGCTTGGTCTTAAAGTGTAGATAACATCTCGTACAAATATAACGCTACTGGCTGTCAGATTAGATTCTTTTTTCTATTGGATTCATGCATACAAATTGTTACCTTTGAACCCAAGTCAAACTTAAACTTGCTATTTTCCTCCTCCTCTGTATCCCCAGAGGCCATCTCCTTGGTCTTCATAGCACTGTACAGCACTGATGTGATCTTCAACAACTCTTTGACAGCGTAGCCATCAGCCTGGTACAGGCGCTTTGTGTTAACCTTGATGTGAGCCTTTGTTGCCTAAAATCATATGAAAAACATATTTCCATCTATTTCAATCTCCTTCTTTTATGAAGACGTTAAACGGTTATTGTAGCCTTGTGGAAATATTACGAAATAACATAGACTTTTTTTCTTGAAAATTGTTGAGTAGTAATTGTGCATAGCGATGTGGTTGGTTAAATGTTTTTAATGGTTTAGTATTTCATTTAAAAATGAAAGATGCTCAGTATATTTCTTAGCACAGTTGAAATACCCTCAAATACATAAAATAAATTACATTGCTACATTACCATAAATTGGGCCACTGCCTTTATGAAAAAAATCCTGTCTGCCTCTGTATCCACATCAGTTGGTATGTCCATTTGAGGTTCATATCTATTTCAGCGACAGGAAAGTAGGATTAAAAAAAACAGTGTGGCAGCAATGTGTGGTCACATAACTAACTACTACTAACCCTAACCCGCTCACCTAATCACAAGCCAAATGAGTATCTCAGCCACCAGAGTAAAGTTGGGAGTCCTGAAGTTCTCCATGGATATCAAGCGTGGATAGCCCAAAGCTCGCATCATTTCTGTGAAATCTGCCAAGAGATAAACAATCTTAATGGACAAAATATTGACTACCTGCTGTTAGCTGCCACAATAACTAAACCCTGTAGACAATAACTAAACCCTGTAGACAATAACTAAACCCTGTAGACAATAACTAAACCCTGTAGACAATAACTAAACCCTGTAGACAATAACTAAACCCTGTAGACAATAACTAAACCCTGTAGACAATTAAATGAGACTTACAACAACAAAACTGTACCAGAGCATGAAATTAAATTCGGATACACGGCTTAAGCAAAACACTAATAACACAAGACACCAAACATTTTGCTTCTGGGTAAACTCTGGATCTGTCTCATAGTATTTGGCTGCTCAACACGGAAATCATCTTTAAATTAACTTACAACAGAACACTTTATTGAAATCTTATATTTTTTGGATTTCTTGTCATAATTGAGGTCTGTGGATATTTCGCTAAATTTTTATTTTATAAGTTGGCAACCTTGTTTTTCGGTATTGACATTGACAGGGGTTTTTCTATCTTTGTATTGTGAGTATGGCCCATAAGAATAGAGTCTCTCTATTGATTCCCCACTGTTAAGCCTCAAGGCTGTCTCGTTACACAATGCCAATGTCTACCCTTCAATACATGTTGGCTACGCTGCACAAATGAAAGAAACGTACAAATCTATGGGACTGTTGTTGAACCAGATCCATTATACCAAGTCCAACTGGAACATCCACTCTGCTACTCGCAGCTTGAATAACCAAGTACTGTTGCTACATTTGGGTCAGCTATGCAAAAGATTCAGATCACATCTAACAAAAACTGGACACTATTTCATCATTTGATTCTAGGACAGAAAAACATACAGATGTTTCCAAGAAAGACTGGTCCACATATCAGACACATTATCAAAGACAAGCAGTTCGAAGATCTGTTAGCGAGGCCAGAGAAAATCGTCTGATCTACATTCAAGGATTTCATTGTGAATTATCTTTGCAACTGAATTCACACTTGGACTTCTTCCCCACAAACGTTGGTGCAGCCCGCAGTTATCAAAACAGACGGACTATTATAGTACACGCAACAGGATAGATTGAACACTGAGTACAAACCAATATACATGCCCAAGGGGTACTTGCTTGTTCATTCTGAGACGTCAAATGTACAATGCAAATGTCACATCCATAACGCTGGAATAACCTACATTGCCTAAAAGTTATTTGCACATAAAATGACTGGTGGATCAATAACTGTCAAAGCTGTTAAAGGTTTAATTTAAGATATTTTCATAAAGTGGCTGTGTTTCTAAATGGTGGAGCGATGCCAACTAATGTACTTAATTACATTTTACATAGCAGACTGCACACAACAAAAACATGTCTAAAGGACTGTTGAGTGACAGGAAGTAAATTATGGGCCTGAGAGGTATTAATCGGTCATAATATATATCAACTAGGGGTAAACGAAATGAAAGATGATGGTGTTCACAACTTGATGACACAGATTGAACACAGCATAGTGGACCAGTTATGGTTATAGCATAACTAGTACAGATGAGTGTGCCTTGGTTTGATAATGTAAACGTCATCTAGATAGTTAGTTAACTTGCTACTTACTTCGTATGTCCCTAAACGACATGATTGTTTTTTCTTCTTAGCGTCACGTTAATCACCCAATAAAATCTTCTTGACCCTTTAACATTTAAGAATTAAAACACAGACATTAAAAAACACAGACATTAAAACACAGCCATTGCTGTTATTTAGGTTTCACCTCGCGTTACTGCTCTGAGGTACCAGCATTATTACACTGTTAGCATGCTACGGTAGATAACTAGCTAGATAATTACTTTATCTTTACACTAACGAACTTACACAGCCTGAAATATAGCTAAAATAAAAACAGTAACATTTAGTTACATTGACTTGTACGTATGTCAATGAATTACGTTAAATCCATAACGGTAATGTTTGCTAGTTGATAAACTACAGTATTGTGTCGGTTTAAACCTTGCTAATGCAGTAATATACATAGATAGTCGTTTACCTGGTTTTGGGGGCGTTACAATATATATAGCTAGTTATTATACTTATTATTATTATATATAGCTAGATATTATTATTATTATTACAGCTAAGTTACGCGACTCGACCAAACCGTCTCCATGGAATCCAGAACTACAGAATCCGACTGGAGACAAACCGAACCGTTTTAATGAAACGCATTTCCAAAACTTAACTGAACTTGTGGCATGACAGATTCTTATTCGTGTATTTCAATTCAGAACCATTGCTGTAGGTTGGATGTCATTATGAACCCGGTTCGCTAGAAGTGTATTTTGTAACCGGGTATGAACAGGTAATTAACCTGTTTCTATGACACATCCGTGCAGTTCCCTGATGCAACTAGACTGATTCAGATGCAGTCAGGATCTCGCTTCCGTCTTTCGACGCGACGCTGCATCCACTTAAAGGTATCTTAAATTTTTATTATTCAACAAAACGTATTCGTGCTGTGGAATCGGTCCTAGTTTATAGTTGAGTTGTGGTTCGGTTGTTTTTGTGTAGTGTAGACTAACTTTAACCCAACTTGCATATAACCCAAAACCAACGCTTTTTAAAGAGCATTGTGCAGATCTCTACAGCAGTATTATACTGGAGCTGTTTTTTATGGGATTGTTTTCTTGGCATTCATTGGAATATAACAGTTGTTATTTGTTAGAGCAGAAAAAATAAAAATAAATATTTGTAATTAGCGACTACTATATGATCTGAAGCCACACATCTGTGTTTGTGATTCCATCATGGAATTTAATGGAAGACATGTTGCTGAGATCTGTTATTAGCATCACAAATGATTTAATTGGCAAATGGTTTCATTTTAAATGGCAATCTCTTAGGCACCCTAGATGTTATGTTAATTTTGACTTTTATATTGTCCAATGATTTTTAGGAATGTTGTTGTTACAGTTCATTCAAAACTAAATCAAAATATTGAAAGTAACATTTAGATTTTTACCTACTACAAAAATGGGGGACCGAAAAACACATGTTTTTTATTTGTTTTTTGGTTTGTTTTCTTGCAGAATGCTAATTGGCCGTATGAAAAAATTAAGAATTATTTCAATTTTAGAGATCAGCAGGTGCTAAACCTTCCAAAAATCTGTAGGTGTGTTTGTTTCCTTGTATGATCTATATACTTATATGATAAAACCTTATTTCTTGAGCATTGTGCAACTAGTTCTGCTGTTTTACACCTTTTCTAGCTTTTATAGATTTTTCTAAAACAGATAATGGATAGAATTCCATGGATGTCAGTCAACAAGGGAGGTAAGAATATGCTAAATGCTAAATGCTACCTGCTTTGGACATGATTGACTGAACTGCTTGTGTGTCTGTGACTGTGTATGGTTACATGGAGGCTAAAACTACATTTAGTATTGGTTTGCCTTAACATTAGACAGATAAAATAAATCAACTACAAATACAATTTAATGTAAATAACAATTCCTCTTAAACTGTGTAGGACTAGAAGTTATTGCAACCATTCTTCTTCCCTCAATGAAGATTCCAGAGGCATCAGTGACACGTTTTTTTGCACATTTACCACAAAAACCAAGGAATAAATACTATTATGTTGTGTATGTTGTGTTATGTAATCAGATGTACGGTACGGTTTACTGTTATATATTTATAACATTTGCGAAATGTTGTTTCCTTGTTTGAAACTCATATGGATAACGAGAAGTTAACTTGCAAAGATTTCAATACGTTTTTGTTGGAAAAGTATTGATGGATGTTAAATTTGGTTGGTTTATTAATTAGAAAGAAAAGATTGAGATACAAAGTTACTTTTGTGTAAACAGACAAACATAAATTGTCCAATAGTTATGTTTACTGTTAGTGAATTTTTTTTTGGGCCATATTCAATCCAGAGTTGTTGGCCAGTATCGGACCGATTCTGATAGCAAATATCAGATCGATGCATAGTAACTTACTAGTCAGTTATAATTACATTTTATCTTCAACCCTAAAAACAATATATCAAGATAAAAAAGATGAATATATAATTTCAAGAATTAGTGAAGAAGTATTTATGAACTTATTTGCCATTTTGGTCCTTATTAAGCTCTTGTGATCAAATTAGAATGTGTTTTATCAAGATGGTGACACCAGAATGTCCCAATGTTTCTACTGCTGTCTCCAAATCTGTCGTACCTGTTCTGGTTTAAACAAGTATGGTTACATATTACCATTAGAAATAAACATGCGCTAATTGTCCAATTGATGAACTTTATGAATATAGTCCCCCTGTTCTTGTGGTCATATAGGTCGTTGACGGAACAAACATGTATTGGACTGGCAGAAGGATGGTCCTGACCTGCTTGCTGCTGCTAAAAATGCTGAAGGTGATCCAAAATGACATTTAGCAAGATGGCGCCGTGGATGGCTACCACAGCTTCTGTGTGCCATTTCTATGTTGTCTTATGTTGTGTTAAATCAGTGTTCTGCGACCATTCTAAAATTGTTTTCTCATGAGAGGCAATCTTAATCATTAGGGAAATATCTTCTGTGGACCAATTTCCTGATTTTCTCGTAACATCCGTCAGAATACTGGACATTCCAGTCGAAGCTTTGTCTGCTCTTGGCCTAGCGAAACGCTGACAGAGAGGGGTAAACAAGCTGATAGGGAGTTGGTAGGATCAAGGCCCGGCAGACCACATACTCCCCTACCCGGAACATTGGATGTGTGTGTGTGTGTGTGTGTGTAAATACTTAGTTATTAATGCTGGTATTCCACAACAGGAAATAGCTATTGTTTTTTTAAATTCTAATTGCCACTATGTAAGTGGATAAATATTAGCTACTGCCAAGCAATACATTTAGTAGCCCACTCCTATTATTTAATTGACTCATTCAATGTGTTTTTTTCATTCTCACTAAATGTCAACAAGTAAGTCATTCATTACTGAATAAATGACAGGGAGCAAATAATACATTATGTGAAATACCAGGTAGGATAGAATGATTCTATTAATATCAGCCTCTGGTGTTTCGTGACTCATCGTCTTTTCTCCTCTAGGTGGAGATGGTCGTTGGGAAAGTATTTGAGGAGACCTACATGAAGTGGATTAGTTACAAGGACGAATGTTTGAAGATGATTCACAATGAGCCGTTGCCTGAAGGTAGAATGTGGCTGAAATGGATTTGGCATTATACAGAATCACATTATATGATTCACAATGAGCTGTTACATTAAGGTAAAACGTGACTGAAATGGATTTGGCATTATACAGAATCTCATTATATGATTCACAATGAGCTGTTACATGAAGGTAAAACGTGACTGAAATGGATTTGGCATTATACAGAATCTCATTATATGATTCACAATGAGCTGTTACATGAAGGTAAAACGTGACTGAAATGGATTTGGCATTATACAGAATCTCATTATATGATTCACAATGAGCTGTTACATGAAGGTAAAACGTGACTGAAATGGATTTGGCATTATACAGAATCACATAATATGCACACTTGTGTCATTTTTTGATATATTTAAGTAATCTTAGTTTTAATTTGTCCCAGGTTTATTCTTTAGCAGGACCACAACATGCTAATCTTAGTTTTAATCTGTCCCAGGTTTATTCTGTAGCAGGACCATAACATGCTAATCTTAGTTTTAATCTGTCCCAGGTTTATTCTGTAGCAGGACCATGACATGCTAATCTTAGTTTTAATCTGTCCCAGGTTTATTCTGTAGCAGGACCATAACATGCTAATCTTAGTTTTAATCTGTCCCAGGTTTATTCTGTAGCAGGACCATGACATGCTAATCTTAGTTTTAATCTGTCCCAGGTTTATTCTGTAGCAGGGCGTTTGATCGATACGCCTGCTGGCCGGATAGTCCTCCTGGATCTGTCGTCAATGTGTCCTGTCCGTCGTATTTGCCCTGGTTTGACATTGGTGAATAATTTACCTTGTACCTGTGATGGTCCTTTAAAAAATTACAAATGTACTATGTTGAACAAATCATATTTTTTGACCATATTATTATATTCATTATGTTCACAGTGGCACATTTCTGGTTCTATTTTAGCACTGCTTTGTCCATGTAGATCCAGTAATTATGAACCATTGTTTCGCCATCTTGCTTTCAGAGTAGTGTGTGGGTGTTTCTTTTAGGACATCTTTGTGGTTTGTGCACACTGAAAGTGTGTATGAGTGTCCATTAAATGACGTGTTAGGAACGTACATCTCCACATGAGACATACATGTTTGATTTTTTTTGGGTTAAATATAGGATCAGAGTAGATGGATAATAAAATGGGAAATGGGTAATTATAAACAAGGACTGTCCGGGGCTGGTTCATGAGCAGGTGGGTCGATGGCAGCCAGAAGACTGGTGACTTAGAGTGCAGGAACCAATTCTGACCAGCAGGGGGTGCTGGTAAAAGGAGACGTGTCACACAGTGAAATTAAGAGCTGTCTCTTTTACAAGTCAGCCCAGTATTTTATGGAGAACCAAAACTGCCAAAATAAAGAAAAATAGACAATTAATATGAATTATATTATTTATTATATTAATAATAAAATAGGTTATGTTTATGGTTATGTTCAGATGATAGCAAAAGGTTAGGTTTAGTCAGAAAAATTTCGGTTAAGGAAACATGGATTTATTGGTTAGGTCCCTGCAAGGGCACAAAAACAAATGTGCGTGTGTTTGTGTGTGTATATGTGTGTGTGTGTGTGCATATGTGTGTGTGTTTCCATGTCCAGTTTCTCATGGTATAGTCTTAAGGCAGTGTGGCTCTGATGGCCACTGGGTGGAAGTGGAGAACGGGGAGGTCTGGAGGGACATGTCTCAATGTGAAGAGGAGCCCGAAGTGGAATTCCAAGAGGTACAAGACAAAAACATTACATTACACTATTTATATAATTTACACTTTAACTGCCCTTGACACTAAACTACTATTATCTGAAGTTCTGAGGGTTTGGATATCTGAAGTATAATCCGTGCAATAATACAACTCGTCAAACATCGAAAGATTAAGGCCCACAGAAAACATTAGGAAGATACAGTATATAGAAACCTCTGATACATTTGAACTGTGTATTTCAGGGTGTTTGTCATTGCCAAATACATGTACTGTATATAAAGCAGTACCTTTGTGAGGGGGCACTGTTACGTGCTCGTCTACTGTGTTTCCACAGCGGTGGTTCAAGGAGTTGATGGTGAGCTTTAAGACACTCTACACGGTTGGCTACACCCTGTCCCTCTTCGCTCTCGTCTCGGCTCTCATCATTCTACTGAGTATCAGGTACAATGTGCCTTTTTTAACTACTACTGTCTAAAAACTCTTTTTGTAGAGTTTTAAACGAAACTAGTCAGGCATTTCACTCTCCATCCAAAGAGATGAGTAGGTAGGAGCTTGATTCCCCACCATTTGGCCCTATGATTGACTGGTCCTATTGTGTTGGACAGAAATGCAAGCATTACATCCTAAATTACGTCCAGTATGACTACTGTGCCGGAATGTTCTACAGTCAAATGTCTTCACTATAGTGAGCAACCTCTTTTTTAGCTGTCACGTTTCAATGGTTGACTTAACATGCATGGATGAATACATTAAATCAAGCACAATTCAAACAATTCTTTTTTAATATAATGTGTCCACGTAACAGCCAGAAATCAGATTTTGTGTGACTGAACGAGTACATTTTAAGAACATACGGTATACTTCTATGATTATATTTCGTGCTAGTAATACTTCTTGCAAATCTGTCTCTACTGTTTCCTGTCAGGAAGCTTCACTGCACACGTAACTACATTCACGCCAACCTGTTTGTGTCTTTCATCCTGCGAGCCGTGTCAGTGATCGTCAAGGACACGATGCTGGAGCGCCACTGGGGACGAGAGATCATGAGACAGGCAGACCTTGGGGAGATGCTGAGTCACAAGGTTGATTTGGGGTGGAGGTCGTCGAATGACCGTATAATAGTCCAGTCTGAGATAACCAGAGTAAAAAAGTGCCAACATTTGAACACGGCCGGCCCTGGGCGTAAGCTACATTAAATGGGAAAAAGATATCTAAACCAAGTCAGGGTTTCACCTTCAAGATTTCTGAAAATCATGGCACAATTATTGCTTTGGGATGAAGGACACGTGCCCAGGGCCCTTGGTCTCTAGAGGTTCTCTATTGATTCTGTTAGTCAATCTCACAGTCAGATATCAGATTCACATATCAGTCAAACGTACAGCTATTTTTGTAAGGATTTTATATCTACCTTCCGTGCCAAAACAGTCAAGCAGGGATTTTATTTAATAAATAAATATCTTATAACTTGCATGAAATGTATGTTCTCACATATGGCTAACTCGCTTGCCCAATGTCTTTCTCCTTGACTGTTAGCTTTCATCTAACTAACTACAACCCACAAAGTCAATTTATCCTGTCGGTTCCAAACTTCTTGCATTTACAGATGATTTAGTCAAAATAACACATATATTGGATTCACATATAATTCTTTTGCATCAGGACTTATTTCATGTTGAGGTAAAGCAAATTGCTTCCTAACCTTTAACACCATCAGAATAGATCTCCTTGATTTAATTAGCGAAGAGCTTGAGGCAAAATGAATAACCGTTGTGCTATTTCTAATGTGTGTTTTCCCCCGTATCATTGCTAGGCTGCCATTGGCTGCAGGATAGCCCAGGTGGTGATGCAGTATTGCGTTCTGGCCAATCACTATTGGTTCTTTGGAGAGGCTATCTACCTTTATTCGGTGCTCATCGCCTCAGTGTTTATCGATAACAACAAGTACCTCCCTTATCTCTGCCTGGGCTGGGGTGAGGACCACGCCATGAGTCCGGAATTCAAAATACCACTTCTGCTGACTGCATCTGTCTTAACGGTCATTTTCTATCCTCAACAGGAACGCCTCTTCTGTTTGTCATTCCTTGGATGCTGGCCAAGCTATTGAGAGAAAACAAAGAGTGAGTGTGTGTGTTTACATGTGGTTTTAATCAGTGCACTCTCTACACAGCCTGATATATGTATTGATTGGGCTGAGACGTGCGTTAACTATGAATGATTCAATCTGGTACCATCAGGTGCTGGGCTGTCAATGAGAATTTATGATTCAATCTGGTACCATCAGGTGCTGGGCTGTCAATGAGAATTTATGATTCAATCTGGTACCATCAGGTGCTGGGCTGTCAATGAGAATTTATGATTCAATCTGGTACCATCAGGTGCTGGGCTGTCAATGAGAATTTGAGCTACTGGTGGATAATACGGTTTCCCATTCTATTTGCCACGTTGGTGAGTATCGGTGACACATAAATTACTTATTAGCCGTTATTGACATCTTTTGTGTGTGTGTATGTGTGTGGTTTGTGTGTTCATGTGGGATTGTGTTGTGTCGCCTCAGGCTCATTTGGACCTATTTGTCATACATGGATTTCTGAATGTGTTTTTTTAAAGATTCATTTTTTTACTTTCAACAGATCAATTTATTGCTTTTCATAAAGATTTTGAGGGTAATTCTGTCCAAACTACGTGCCAACAATCAGAATGGCTATCCTGACTACAAGCTGCGGTAAGCAAGAAAGACTGAAATAGCAAAGACATTTGGCAAAAAGTTCATGGATACCCCTACAAATGATTAAGCTTAGGTGTTTTAGCCGAACTCATTGTGTTTAGATGCATACAATTCAGCACATAGTCATTCTCCATTGAGAAACTTTAACAGTACAAACCCTCACTCTTGTTCCTCTATCGTATAGTGAAACAAATGGTATCCTTATGTTTTGTTCCTTATAGATTAGCCAAGGCAACCCTCACTCTTATTCCTCTATTTGGCATCCATGAGGTGATCTTCATTTTCGCCACTGATGAACAGACCACTGGTGTGCTTCGCTTCATCAAGGTCTTCTCCACACTCTTTCTCAACTCGTTTCAGGTGAGTGACATGATTCTACGGTCACCCCAGGTCCACCCAATCCATATCAACCCATACCCCCCCAGAATTTAACCTAGCAAACAATGCCAATCATTTTCCTGTTTAAGGCCAAACACTGTGTCTCTATAGGGCTTTCTGGTTGCTGTGCTGTACTGCTACTTTAACAAAGAGGTTTGTGAGATTTTCCAATGTGTGTTTCTGTTGTTCCCATGATCTAGATTAGCTTTATTGTAAAAAATAAACATACAGAATAATAATATAATCAGAATACTTAGATATTAATGCTCAGATTCCATACTTTTACACTGTTGTCGGTCAGATTACTGCTAATTCTTGCCTAAAAAGTAGATATCTTGGTCTATATACACAATGATTGAATTTTTTGATTTAGAAAAAGACCAAGAGGATATGCAATATTTGTGGAGGTCTCTGTAGAGTACATTTCACCCTAAACGTAATTAAAATCGTGTACACGTTCTGCTATGTTGTAAACTAGCAAATGAAACATTCCTCCGGGAAGGCGTGGCAAATTCAGACTGATACAATTTCTGTTCACTGTTTTTGTCATTCAAGAAACCTTCAACACTCTGTAAACTCAAGTTTTGAGTGGAAATTGTTTTAGCGTGCTTTGTCTATCATCAATCAACAAGAACAAACTGGCATTGAAGGAGATAATGTTTCTCTATTTCCAATCTCATAATATTAACTCTGGTTCTCTTTGCCTCATTGTAGGTAAAGACAGAGCTCGCAAAAAAACTGCGAAGCTGCAGAATGGAGAAGGGACTTATCTGTTGTCCACAGTGACTAACCGATACAAGAGTGGAACCGTTCTCCATCGCAACCGTGCTACACAATGGTGCCTCTACGCCAACAGTCCAGCCTAATAGTTCTCCCACTTCACAAACACAAAGATCACAACAACCGGGTCCCAACCCAATGACACCAGAGTCTCACTTCTTATTCCATTGTCCTACGACTGTAACTCAGGACAAGCGACTAGACTGCACACACCGAACTCACATTGAGAGCACATCTCAATCTATGCAGGTGTCATTCATTATTCACCTAAATGACCCAGTAGAGTTGCCTCCAAATTTTGTACATACTGATTCAGATTAAGATGTGTCATTTGTTTTATGAATTATGAAGGAAAGAAAATCTAGATGCCATCGGTTAGATAACTTTGAATGTTCGTCTCAGCGTTTTGTGTTTAAACCCTAAATACATGTGTGACAACAGTTTAGTTACATTCAGACTGAAATTGTGTCTTGTGCTTTAAAAAACATACGTGTGTTCTAACCAGAGTACAAAGCAAGTTCGGGAGTAAGCTGAAAGTATTCCGAGCACTTTCTCCAAATTACCTACCTTGAAGCTTTGGCTTGACTGGGCCACTCAAAGACATTCACGGGCTTGCACAAAACTTGTGAATTTCTGACTGAATTATTATAATTTGCCCCTATAAGAGAACCTGTGGGCACTGGATTAGGTTTTCTTTAAAGATCTCTGTATTTTTGTTCATTCATTCTTCTCCAGCATCTAGCCTCCCCGGGAACCTATACCAGAATCTTGTTCTCCCTGTACACTAACAGCTGTACATCCAGTCACCACTCTTGTCATCTCCAAATTGCAGGAGCTTAAATCACCCTAATCCGACTTATTTCTGATGGACACGAGTCTGCTTACAGGGGGAGATTGGTCATCTGGTGTCCTGGTGTAGTCTGAACAACTTGGAGCACAATGCCGTTAAGACAGTGGAGATGATTGTGGACTTTATGAGAAGTCCAGCAGCCCTTTTCACATCTTCCTGGGTGGTTCCCCAGTCAACTCTGCAGAGTCATTTCTCTCCCTGTGCAACACAATCGCCCAGGACATCAAGTGGGAGCCGAACATCACCTTTTATTTATTTTTCCTTTATTAACCAGGTTAATCGATTGAGAACAAGAACCTCTCTCACTTAGAAAGCACAACAAAGCATGTACTTCCTGCTGCAGCTTAAAAAGATCAACCTGCCAAAGGCTACAAAGGTACCGTCTCATACTCTGCAGAGCAGGTCATTGGCTGAAATCTGCCGTCTCTATGTGACCTACACACCTCCAGGTCGCTGAAGCGAGCGTCAAAGATTAAGGCTGATCCCTCTCACAGTGGAAATGGACTATTGAGAACTCTCCCCTCTGACAGAAGTTTGAGGTCTATCAAGACCAAAGAGAGCAGTTTATTTCGTACAGCAGTAGGCCTCAGGAACATGCCACCGGAACCCAACTGACTATAGCCTGCTCCCCACATTCATATTTACTCAGAACTGACTGGTGCAATTGCACCTTACATATTTTTAATATTTTTTGAAGTCTGTGTTCGTATTTCTGTATGGCTTGTGTCGATTATTATGTTAACGTGCCAGAACAAATTCCTTGTTTGTTGTAAACTTACTTGGCAATGAAAGTCTTTCTGATAAAAACATTCTTATTTTGATTTTCTCAATCCTGATTGATTTTTTCTCTGCTGCTGAAAAAACGTTCCCAGAGCCTAACACCACTATTTCCATGCTTAACTCTAGTGATGGTGTATGCCAGGTGATGAGATCTTTTGATTTTGGTCTCATCTTTTTGTTTTACTTATGCTCGACTGTGGAGATGGTTCTAAATCTTACAGATTTATTCACCTCGCCTAAGATCTGAGCAATTTTCCTACTGATTGGATGGAACTATCCCTGTGCAGATAGAGCCCCATGGGAAATGGTCCTTACCTAAAGAAATTATCTGAATTCATTCAAATTTAACATACAGGTGATTTGGGAATTTTTCTATTATCCTCGGCTGAAATAATGTATTAAAACTACAAAACTGAAATATCATAATTGATTAAGTCTACACCTCTCCACCCAAACTCTAACCCCACTGCCAACAGTGAAAGCATATTTGCTGATATTTACTGCAGTGAGTCTGTGTATATAACCTTTTGCATATGTAGGTCACAGGAGCACGCGTGTGCACGTCACAGGAACACCAAATTTGGGCTTCTGATTTAACTCATAACAAGACATTGCTCTGAAAGTGACAAAAGCAGCAATTACCTGGAATTGTAAAGGCCTCATTATGCTTCTGCGTCAACTCCACGGCGTAGCTACGCCGTCACTCCTACGGCGTCGTGGTCGTTTTATGGTTCTGCGTCGGGTTGCGTTGCTTTTCAACGCCAGATGTATAATCTGACAAATCACAGCCCTTGTGGTCTGCGTCACCTCGACGCGTAGTTACAATTTTTTGGAGGTGCACGTCGAGCTACGGTGTAGGGGTCGGAGAGGGGTTCGCGTCGACGCAGAGGGGTCTGCGAGGGTACGCCGTCGATTCAACGCAGATGCATAAAACAGGCTTATGTCTTCACTAGTTCTCTCTTGCTGCTAGTCTAAAATGTATTTTTGTGAGTTTCCCCCCGTTGAGGCCCTTGTCTCTGTAATCGTAAGGGCTCCCCTGATTACAGAATACTGGTGTGAAAGCAGCAATCAACTCAAATCGTAGATCATCAATGGTTCCTGCTTATAGTCTTGCTTTTCTCTTAAAGCGGAATGAACTCTGTAATCTCTGTGAAAGGTAAATTATTCAACATCCTCAATGGTCTGACCAAAAATATTCCAATATTTCTATACGCTGCCTTCCATGTCACTCTGTGGGTAGAGCTTTGGCAACACCATACGTCGAAGGGTTCGATTCCCACAGGTTGGAAATACATGCACTCTGTACTACATTACAATGGTTCAAATCACTTTAGAATGTAAAAACGTTGAAAAATATCTTGTAATAACTGCAATGTTGCTCTAAAATGAATTACAATTAGAATCATTCTCTGTAAATCAATAACTCTAGAAATAATTTTGGGACACTCACAAAGGCAAAATGCATGATTCCTAATAAGCAATTTTGGTCACTGTGTATGTGTATGTAACTTATTATTTACTATATTACAAATGCAGTTGTATTGTAATTAAACTTCCTCACAGAGAGACACTGCAACCTGGTAGTGATGTTGTGTAGGACAATATAGGCAGGTATTATTGCTGCACACTACCTGTGGTTTCACGTAGCAAGGCGCCTCTTCAGAAATCCATTTAAACGCTTGATTGCACATCTCGTTTTGCAATGACCCGGTTTGAAGCGTGCCTGCTCAGGTGTGTTTGCTCCCAGAAGGGGTCGTCAGCCATGGTAGGAGTGGATAGGCACCGTCTGCTAGTATTATGCCATCTGGTCGTTTGGTTTGGAGCTCTCTCATGATCAGGTCTGCGTTGCCCACACGTATATTAGCAATGCTGTGCCTCCCCATACGGTTGGAACACTCCCACTCTCATCAAGTGCTTGTATATTCACATAGTCCAGTCGATACTCCCAGACAGTACTAGTCCTAGTACTGGGCTTGTTCCCCAATAGTACTAGGCTTGTTCCTCAATAGTATTGGGCTTGTTCCTCAATAGTACTGGGCTTGTTCCCCAATAGTACTAGGCTTGTTCCTCAATAGTATTGAGCTTGTTCCTCAATAGTACTGGGCTTGTTTCCCAATAGTACAGGCTTGTTCCTCAATAGTATTGAGCTTGTTCCTCAATAGTACTGGGCTTGATTGGGCTGGGAAATCTGGTCATCCTTTGGAAATGAAAAGACTAAAGACTAATTGACTAAGGATGCTGGACAATGCAAAGGACACAGCTTTCACCACATCAGTCACAGTTGTTTTGATGTTGTTTTCATGTGGTCTGATGACTCCAGTTTTACCCTAGACTCTTCCTAATCCGTCAGATATACCCTGATCAAATATATATATATTATGATCTTCTTTCGACACCAATACCGCTCCGTTTACGGTCTTTTCCCGTCTTTCCTTCGCATTGCATTCGCCTCCAGATTGGACTAAATATTTCCAGCCCAACTACAGCTTAAAACCCGCCCGTTTCAAAAAATACCAGCCCAAAATACATACTGTTATTAAAACTGTTTTGTTATACAATAAAAAACATATTTTAAAGACCCGCTCAATGCATTTTTTTCCGGTCAGACGTGACCAAAAGGAGCCCAATTGGGCGGGAATCGCCTGATCCCACTTAAACCCAGAACTACATTACCCAGAAGCACCACGTCATGCATGGAGGCTGACCCCACTTAAACCCCGAACTACACTACCCAGAGGCACCACGGCACGTAGGGAAAGATGCACCACGGTTGGAAACCGCGGATCCAGTAGCGGGAGTTTCTAGATTACCATTTGCTAATATGCCATAATCTGTTGTTGACATAATCTGTTGTGGACATAACCTGTTGATGACATGTCGTTAGATAGAAGAAACCCTGCTTGCAGAAGCACGTTAAATGTTCTGGGGACTTTTGTTTTGTTTTAACCGGCGAGTTGTAACGGAAATCTGGAAAGTTAGCAGGCTGATATAGGTCAGTCCCGGTGGGTTGGTACCTGGATATCTGGCGTTATTAATACTATTTATAATAAGCCAAATATCTGTCGTTATTAATACTATTAGCCAGATATCTGTCGTTATTAATGCTATTTATCAGCCAAATATCCGGTGGATTAGCAGCTGGCTAACCTGAAGGAATCCCTGACACTTTAATGGCCTCAAAAGGTAATATTTACAATATAGTCACGGTAGTTAGTTAGTTATGCAGGACAAATGCCCTGACTTCAATGTTCCTTGTGTCTTATTAAACAGTGTGGCAACATCCTTATGTTAACATCTTCAAACATATGAGAGTTGAAGAATGGAAGAAGTCATCAAAAGAGGGAGAAGTGACAACCTACATGGTATGCAACGCTCATATAGCAGCTCATAGCTGACCGCCTTATATAATGAATGAATTAGTAGTAATAACATTATTACAGTCTGTGTTTGGGAAACATCTACCCTGATGCTTCCGTTTCCCCCAGCTACTCAAAGCAATCACAAAATGTATGATTAACATGACGTTTTTAATGTACTTTTACATTTCTGTTTTTTTATCACATTCTGACAGGACAAAACACTGAAGTGTTCAGTGTTTCGGATCCGTGGTACCATTCCCGCCCGCAACTACATCTTGCTCCCAAAGACGAGCACTCAGTCCCTGGGCCTGTCAGGGCGCTATTTCTACCTGCTTTTCAGACCAAGTCCTTCAAAACATTTCGTGGTGCACCTGGACATTGCTGCTGAGGTACTGATTGTGGATATTATTTTTCAACCCTGGTCCTTGTTTTAGTTAAATTCAACATGAATTTAATGTGCTTCCGTGCCTGGGTTAAATTCAATCTGGGTCTGAAACTATTTTATTTTTTTTACACACACCATTGCGGTGGTCATTTCAAGTTCTGGAACAGGGTAGAATTGCCAGGAATATGATGCCACTATGTAGAACTCTTCTATAGGTTCTCTATATGGTGTAACCATGTTCATATTCTATCCATACTGACGAAAAACGTAAACAACCACACAGACAGGAGAAATGTGAGGAATACAAGCCTGTAGATTGTTTATGACATTCTGTGGAGAAATTCAGCGCTGATGCTATCTGGGTAGCCTGTCTCATTAAATCCCACAGATGGTCCTGTCTTGTCGGAATACATGTCTGTTCTTACTTTCAGCGGGCTATCCTGATGTTTTGCCAAATTCTCTTAAATTATATTGGTGGAAATTCTTGCAATCAGCATTACAAGTGCAATTTGAGACATCTGGGGCATTGTTTTGTCTGACAACTGCAGTATTCTATTGTAGGATGGCTTTTTGTTGTATCCAAACATGTATTGGATCTTTCCATCTTCTGATGAATGAACCCATACAAGTTAACAAAACAAAAGAAGCATATGAGACCTACCTATGGACCAAGGGATCCCCCAATCCACTTTGCTGGACCTCGGTTGAAATCTGGGTATTTTGTGGGGCTTAAAATTGAAATAAATCACATGGTCCACACATGAAATCATTAATGACCACAGAGAGTCTCTGGTCCACGCAACTCATCAGTTTAACCAGTGCAAATCTTGATCATTATAAAACATAACTTGAGCATGATTTCAAATATAACCCCCCCACAAATTAAAAACACCACCTGCGTCTCATTATCCTCCTACCATCTGTGGTTTTCTCCTCCAACCCCTCCCATCTTAACCCAGCTCACCTGGAGAAAACTGATTATGCCGTATAATTGTAAGGAATTTGCATGTGAACATTTCTAACTTATTATTTCCGAGGGATGAATCGCCTATTTAGACATTTATTCTGTGGCACCGAAATTCGATTGTTAAAGGTCAAATACAAAATTACGATTCAGAATATTGCAGTGTGCCTCCTCGTTCTTACTTCGAACACCTCTCAGTGGTACGCCTCGCTAATTGATTCTCAGTGGAATGGCACCTGCTAGAGCTTGCTGCTCTGTGAGGGCACATATTTCAATGGATTTCAAACCAAAGCTGATTTTGAAAACCATTATTTTGTGTGAATAACTGGGATTAGGCATATGGGCATTTTAAACTGTCCTACTTATCTCCTCAGTCTTCATAAACGGTTTTGTCCTGTTGCACATGTCATTATTTTTTATTCACTTAACCTATACACCGGAATTAAATTATTCAATTTATGGGACCTAGGAAGTATCTGTTTTGAAGTTTCCTGCAATTCTTTGTATTTTAACTACAGACATGATTTATTGTGAGGCAAGTACATAAAAAACTAAAAAAAGTTAATACAAATGAAGAAAACGTAATGAACAGTAAAATCTTAAAGAAAACGTAATGAACAGTAAAATCTTAAAGAAAACGTAATGAACAGTAAAAACTTAAAGAATGAGTAATTCATTGAAATACCACATATGTTGTCATTCTGTATGTTTTTTATAATGTAAGCATAAGCCATTGTAGATAAATGAAGTGCGATCTTCAGAAAACATATTTTTGTTATTACGAACGTGGTTCCAGTTTAAAATGTTTTCATGGGTTGATCCTCTACTGGAAACTTCATTACGGCTTCTTGATTCAATCCTAATTCTTTGTCATTCAATCTGCTTTCTTTAAAACTCATTTCCATATTCAGATTCAATCTACTTAAGGCCACCAAGCCGCTCTTACAAGTTGAACGTGATAAGATACATAATCCTGCCGTTAGATTGTCTTGTGGTTTCAGAGGAACATCCATTCCATCTATAACGTGGTTCTGGTTATGCACTGGCCGGGCTTTTCGGCACGGACATCTTGACACCTGGGGTGTGTCAGCAGTGGATGGGCTAGATTTGGATTCAGACATGACATTGATATCTTAGCCCAATCTAGCCCTGGGAGCAGGTTTACCCAATACGTGGGCAGAATGCCTAGAGTGGCTGCAGGCTGTCCGCTTGCTACTCTTGTATGCACAGTTGATAGAGCATGGTCCGGGAGTCCCACGATACTGTACTATAAAAGTGGATGTGTGTCTGCTGAATCATCTCTCTACAAACTCTCATTTATTGAAAAGAAAAGTGGCCTGTAAGCAGCAGCTCAGATCACTGGACCACCCTAGGCCACACTCCTAAGAGGTTTTATTTATTTCAATGTCTGTTCGATCACTGTGTTTCCTGTGCTGTTTTATAGGAGGGCCAGGTGATCACTGTGTTTCCTGTGCTGTTTTATAGGAGGGCCAGGTGATCACTGTGTTTCCTGTGCTGTTTTATAGGAGGGCCAGGTGATCACTGTGTTTCCTGTGCTGTTTTAGAGGAGGGCCAGGTGATCACTGTGTTTCCTGTGCTGTTTTATAGGAGGGCCAGGTGATCACTGTGTTTCCTGTGCTGTTTTATAGGAGGGCCAGGTGATCACTGTGTTTCCTGTGCTGTTTTATAGGAGAGCCAGGTGATCCGGGTCTCCTTTTCCAATATGTTTAAGGAGTTCAAGTCCACAGCCACCTGGCTCCAGTTCCCCTTTGTGTGCGGTGCTGCCAAGGGCTCGGTGTATGAGAGCACAGCCAAAACAGCTCGACACGGTAAATACACACACCAGCTAGTTATTTGGTAAAACACACACCAGCTAGTTATTCGGTAAACACACACACACACCAGCTAGTTATTAGGTAAAACACACACACCAGCTAGTTATTAGGTAAAACACACACACCAGCTAGTTGTTTGGTAAAACACAAACACACCAGCTAGTTAATGACATTTCATTTGCCCAGTTTTAGCTTTCGGAATGCCTTCGCTGAATATGGCTAAACCATCTGATGACAGTTTAGCTTGAGTGTTCCTTGATAAGTTTAATGAGATAATGACCAGGTTGTTTTAATGACCAGGCTGTTTTAATGACCAGGCTGTTTAATTGAGCAGGTATGGTGGGTCTGGCCCCTTCCACGGTACGTTGGACCTGTCTGATGTTGGATCTGCAGTACATCCTCTCCGTCTACCTCAACCGCCGCCACAGCCACCTGAAGACGGTCCGGTTGTGTGCCAACATGTCTGTGAAGAACATGTTCACCAGTGACCTGGTGCTAGACCCTGGTGAGACGAGAACATCACAGTTCATTACAGGGTTGTAATATAAGATTGTGAAGAACATGTTCACCAGTGACCTGGTGCTAGACCCTCGTGAGACGAGAACATCACAGTTCATTACAGGGTTGTAATATAAGATTGTGTTGACTCTCACCAATGAGCGTGGCGTGGCTCTAAATAGATTTGCAACCTGTCTGCTTGGTGAAAGGCTGATCGATGATCACTTTTAAGTGTTCTGAATGTTTCTAAAGCTTTTTTTAGCTATTTTTTATTTATATATATATATAATGTGACCGCTTTTGAACTACAGCAATACTGTTTCAAATACCAACACTTTAGTTCAGAGGCCCTTGTATAATGAAAAAAACAACAACATAGAGACACAATAATGAATGAATAAAACGAATTACTTTGGAAGATTGAAGGCCAGCTTGGTTGTGATCAGTGAGGATTACAGAGATGTACAGCCAAGTCCCCGTTGAATTGAACCACCTAGATACCAATATGTTAGCAAGAATATCTGATGGTTTATTTATTTTTTTGTTCCATTGGATGGTTAAAAGCTTTTTCCTTCTCTCCGCTTTGCTATATAAAGAATTGTAATGCAGAGAAGCCTTCAGCAGAACGTACTTACGAGGCCATCTCCGGGCTTTGAAATATGTTGAGAGACCTGCACTTTAAAGCATCGTATTTTAGGCCTTTTGTAGAACGCCGTATTCCGATGAATCTGCTTAGTCATGCCCATTTTGCGTTGAGTGTGCGCGTGTGTTATTTTTGTGTTATTGTTTTTGTACATTTGAGATATTCTTTAAAGCAACAGCAAGGTAGAGGATCGATATCCCTGGTCTGATTCATTCAACTAATGTACGTAGTCGTTTATAAGGACACCCCGAATTAGCGAACACAACGTCCCATAGGGACACAGGACGGATGGTTGCATTTATTGGGCTTCGGTACGTCTATGTAGATATTCTATTCAGATGTAGCTGTACTATAGTTACAATATTAACAACGTCTACACTGTGACCCCAAAACCTTTGAACGATACTGTGCCTCTCATTGTCCTTTAGATGTGTCATCTCTTTGTTCTTGTCACCTCCAGGAGTGTTCTTTAGAAGTGTCATCTCTTTGTTCTTGTCACCTCCAGGAGTGTCCTTTAGATGTGTCATCTCTTTGTTCTCGTCACCTCCAGGAGTCTCCTTTAGATGTGTCATCTCTTTGTTCTCGTCACCTCCAGGAGTCTCCTTTAGATGTGTCATCTCTTTGTTCTCGTCACCTCCAGGAGTCTCCTTTAGATGTGTCATCTCTTTGTTCTTGTCACCTCCAGGAGTCTCCTTTAGATGTGTCATCTCTTTGTTCTTGTCACCTCCAGGAGTCTCCTTTAGATGTGTCATCTCTTTGTTCTTGTCACCTCCAGGAGTCTCCTTTTAGATGTGTCATCTCTTTGTTCTTGTCGCCTCCAGGAGTGTCCTTTAACGAGGCAAGGCAGGCTGGGTTGGCGTCCTCTCTGGGCACAGGCCCGATGCCCCGGGAGATGTGTTTTCCTGTGTGTGAGGGCAGCAGCTGGCACGACCTCTATGACTCAATCAGGTCGGTGACCTCACTGGGGAGGTCAAGCTGGTGTTATGAACATGTTCTTTCTGGGTTTCAGCTGATATTCTCTCTTGACAAAAGTTTAAGACGCTGTTTTTTTCTACAGGTTTCCCTCAGATGGAACACAGATGCCCTTTGACTCCATTCAGAAAGGCCATTCCAGCCTTGAGTCTTGTACGTAGACAACAGTATAACTCGTGGCCTAATCAAATGCGTGTCCTTACAATACAGTGAACATATTGGTTACCCACTCCACACATGTAGTAACAGCATGGGTTAATCTCGTCTCAGCATGTGGTCCAGCAGAGAGGAGTCCTGTGTGTCAGATGCCTCTCAGTGTGAATGTCAGCAAACCAGTGCAGGACAGAGTGTCTCTCATCCAGCAGATCACCACCCCAAAACTCGTAAGACAATAGCTTTGTTCGTGGGGGGCTGTGTACGGCGGGGGTGTTTTTAGGGTTGGGGGCTGTGTGTACGGGGGGTGTTTAGGGTTGGGGGGCTGTGTGACCGGGGGGGTGTTTAGGGTTGGGGGGCTGTGTTTGTACAGTTGTGTTTGTCCTTGTCACCATACCTGTGAGGTGCTGTTTTTATCTGTCAGCACCCGAGGCCTCGCACTGCCCTGGTGACGTCCCGTGTTCCCGACCTGGGTGTGGCCACGACTGGCCCGGACGGACAAGACTCGCCACAGGACCACTGGCGTCGCCACAGTGACCCGCTAGAGTGTGTTCAGGGGTCGAGGGTTTGGCAGACGGGCGATAGGGGAGTCCACGTGTACGCCCACATGGAGGATGACAGCAGCAACAGCAGGGAGGAGTCAGACAAGAGTGAAATGGCAGAGGTGAGATTCATGTCATTTTAGCACCCCACACACACACACACACACACACACACCCACACAAAACATGTGTGTCCAGCATCTTTCATAAAGTGTGTCCAGCATCTTTCATAAAGTGTGTCCAGCATCTTTCATAAAGTGTGTCCAGCATCTTTCATAAAGTGTGTCCAGCATCTTTCATAAAGTGTGTCCAGCATCTTTCATAAAGTGTGTCCAGCATCTTTCATAAAGTGTGTCCAGCATCTTTCTGGCCGCCTTCTCATTCCTGCTTTATGTCTTTGTTGACTGATTCTGTCCATCGTTCCTCATATTTCCAGGTTTTCTGCACTGCCGTTTCGAGGCCTACAACACTTCCTTCATCCAAGGACTCCAAGCAACGGGTAAGAACCGATAAGAGACAAGAAACACTTTAGAAGGAACGTTTTTTTAATTTCCTGCTGATTTCGATTTTCTGTGATTTTGGTTGTACAATCTTGTCTGTAAATGTGTGAACCCAGTCATAAATGGGTGTTGCCCTGTGTTGCCCTGTGTTGCCCTGTGTTGCCCTGTGTTGCCCTGTGTTTCACTGTGTTTCGCTGTGTTTCGCTGTGTTTCGCTGTGCCCAGAAGCTGCAACCGGACCCCATCCTTAATCTCAGCAGAATCATTGGTTTCGGAGGAGCAACGATGAAATGTGTGAGTGTTGAGCTGTATTTGGTTTGCTTCCCATGAGCGCGTTTCAGGATCAGCGGGAGTTGAACACAAAGAAGCAAATTGTTCTGCTCCGTTAGTGCAACATTTAATAGCTCCATTAAAGTATATTTTTTATTTTATTTTTTTCATTTGAAAGATATCCTACAGTATATCATGACACGACATACAAGAATTGATGTAGACAAAGTTTTTTGCCACACGTTCTTTACATATTCTTACATGCTTTGGTTTGCGCAAATTGAAGAAACTCTGGTCTTGTTTTGCTTGCCAGTATCCATTGTGACATTTCTCCATGAAGCGCGTCACCTGTCTGAAGCGCGTCACCTGTCTGAAGCGCGTCACCTGTCTGAAGCGCGTCACCTGTCTGAAGCGCGTCACCTGTCTGAAGCGCGTCACCTGTCTGAAGCGCGTCACCTGTCTGAAGCGCGTCACCTGTCTGAAGCGCGTCACCTGTCTGAAGCGCGTCACCTGTCTGAAGCGCGTCACCTGTCTGAAGCGCGTCACCTGTCTGAAGCGCGTCACCTGTCTGAAGCGCGTCACCTGTCTGAAGCGCGTCACCTGTCTGAAGCGCGTCACCTGTCTGAAGCGCGTCACCTGTCTGAAGCGCGTCACCTGTCTGAAGCGCGTCACCTGTCTGAAGCGCGTCACCTGTCTGAAGCGCGTCACCTGTCTGAAGCGCGTCACCTGTCTGAAGCGCGTCACCTGTCTGAAGCGCGCCACCTGTCTGAAGCGCTGTGTCAGGGTTTTCTCCAAAGAGAGCTGTACCACCGTGCATGTTTGAGTAGAAGCTTCACAATTGCCCGTGTTCTGTTTAATGCTCTGCACACACACAGAATAGTCTACATTCATGTCTCCCTCTGTGTTTCCTCGCTTCCTGAACGCCTTAACCCAAGTCCTTGATGTGCTGGTGCATTTCCAGGTCACATAAACACCACGTGTGTGTGGGTTGCTGTGATTGTTGTTCTTGATCTCCCTGAAGACACCGTGTGCCGGATATAATCCCAGACCAATTGGCAACAGCTTGTTCTGTCCAAACATTACAATCCTTTCCCGTCTCCTGTCTGTCTCTTTTGTTTAGACTTGGCTCAGGCGGCTGTTCAGAGCTCCATTTGCCTCGTTCGCTCTCAGACGCCAGAGATGTAGGTTTAGCTGACGCCTCATCTGTGATGTGTCCATCTATTTGTTCCTCGCCAACGTTAATCAATGCTGGCCCTGTGTTTGCTTTCATTCATCTTGGTGTTGTTGTGGCAAACGACACACGTTTCCGTTGTAAACAACACACGTTTCCGTTGTATACTGCACCCGTTTCCGTTGTAAACGACACACGTTTCCGTTGTAAACGGCTCACGTTTTCTCTTCACATTGTTCTTGAGATCAGTTGGCTTATGGAGTTCTTCTGTTAATGACATATCAGCACTACTGAATGGCTCATCCTATTGTTCGCTGATTATGTGTTGTTAGTTTCTCTTTTTCTATAGGCTCTCTGGACTAAATGCTGTATTTTCTGTAGGCTTTCTGGACTAAATGCTGTATTTTCTGTAGGCTCTGGACTAAATGCTGTATTTTCTGTAGGGGCTCTGGACTAAATGCTGTATTTTCTGTAGGCTCTGGACTAAATGCTGTTTTTTCTGTAGGCTCTCTGGACTAGATGCTGTATTTTCTGTAGGCTCTGGACTAAATGCTGTATTTTCTGTAGGCTCTCTGGACTAAATGCTGTATTTTCTGTAGGCTCTCTGGACTAAATGCTGTTTTTTCTGTAGGCTCTCTGGACTAGATGCTGTTTTTTCTGTAGGCTCTGGACTAAATGCTGTTTTTTCTGTTGGCTCTCTGGACTAAATGCTGTTTTTTCTTTAGGCTCTGGACTAAATGCTGTATTTTCTGTAGGCTCTGGACTAAATGCTGTATTTTCTGTAGGCTCTCTGGACTAAATGCTGTATTTTCTGTAGGCTCTCTGGACTAAATGCTGTATTTTCTGTAGGGGCTCTGGACTAAATGCTGTATTTTCTGTAGGCTTTCTGGACTAAATGCTGTATTTTCTGTAGGCTCTGGACTAAATGCTGTATTTTCTGTAGGGGCTCTGGACTGAATGCTGTATTTTCTGTAGGCTCTGGACTAAATGCTGTTTTTCTGTAGGCTCTCTGGACTAGATGCTGTATTTTCTGTAGGCTCTGGACTAAATGCTGTATTTTCTGTAGGCTCTCTGGACTAAATGCTGTATTTTCTGTAGGCTCTCTGGACTAAATGCTGTTTTTTCTGTAGGCTCTCTGGACTAGATGCTGTTTTTTCTGTAGGCTCTGGACTAAATGCTGTTTTTTCTGTTGGCTCTCTGGACTAAATGCTGTTTTTTCTTTAGGCTCTGGACTAAATGCTGTATTTTCTGTAGGCTCTGGACTAAATGCTGTATTTTCTGTAGGCTCTCTGGACTAAATGCTGTATTTTCTGTAGGCTCTGGACTAAATGCTGTATTTTCTGTAGGCTCTGGACTAAATGCTGTATTTTCTGTAGGCTCTGGACTAAATGCTGTATTTTCTGTAGGCTCTGGACTAAATGCTGTATTTTCTGTAGGCTCTCTGGACTAAATCTGGACATGCAGTGGTGTACCCCTGTCACGCCATCATCGTCTCCATGGAGATCTCCTCCGGACATCAGAGGTTCTTCATCGGTCACACTGATAAGGTGTGAACCAGTTGGATGACGTGATTGATTTGCGCGCACACACACACACACACACATGGAATACTATGTCACTTTAAATAGATGATCAATGTTTTGAAATAATAATAATAATGTTTGTTTTTTTGATTCAAACTTTGCCATTTTTTGCCTTGTGAAAATATTCAGAAAGTAACCTAGTCTGAATTAAATATATCATTAGAGAATGGGCCTAAAGAATACAGAATGTAAAAGTGTATCTAGCAGGTAGGTCACTGGGGAATTAAATGCATCTGCACATAGTGGCTGGATTTGATCATCATTCAATGGTCCTTGATGTCACCGTGTGTTTGTTATGTGTCAGGTGTCTGCTCTGACGTTCAACGGCGACCGCACCGTGTTGGGCTCCGCTCAGACGGGTGGTCAGAGTGTGGTACGGGTGTGGAATTACCTCAAGGGCAGCTGCCTGGCCTTGTTCAAGACCCACGCACACTCCTTGTCCTCGTTGAGGTGACCAATCACAACAAGCCGCACACACATTCAGCCACAGAACCCACGTTCATAATTCCACTTTTATGCAATATGAATCACCCTCTGAATCCTCTGTGAGTTCCTGATCTTTGCTGTTGTCCTCACACAGATGACCACATATGACCCACAGAGACGGAGATTTGTTTGAAAGGCTGATTCACACTATTCATCAGTCGTCTTTGTTTTCCTTAGCTTCTCTTTCAGTGGTGGGGTGCTCTGTGGAGTGGGGAAAGACGGCCACGGGAAAACTGTAAGCACTGCAGTAAACATAGTCAGGACAAGATAAGTGACCGCAAAGAATTATTTAGTAATATCATAATAAAAATATGCAATTCATTAATTAATAAGAAAAAGTGTATTCAAATGTTTTTGTCATTTTGTGGCTACAGTACATTCAGCTTATAGTAAAATGTATGTGATTCTTCCCCGGTTCTAATTGGTGGGCTAATTGAAATGTCCTTCACAGATGGTAGTTGTGTGGAACACCGGTTCTAATTGGTGGGCTAATTGAAATGTCCTTCACAGATGGTAGTTGTGTGGAACACCGCTCATGCCACTAACGGACAGGTGTCAATCATTGCCAAAGCTCATACTGAAGTGGACATACAGACCTTGAAGATCGCCTTCTTTGATGAAACGCGGTAATGTTTGCTGATTGTACATTAGTAGGTAAAAGCCATTGAGGATTTATGATGGGTTTAAAGATACGGTTGTCAAAATGTATCCATTTTACCGTAAGTTTGTGTTTAACAATAAAAAAATATGTTATTTAAAAAATAATTAATTGTCAATGTGTTTATTTTCTCCTCAGGATGGTGTCGTGCGGTCGTGATAACATTCGGTTATGGCGTGTTCGGAGCGGGACCCTGCGGTCGTGCCCTGTGAATTTGGGGGAGTACCACTCCCTGGACTTCACCGATGTGGCGTTTGAGGAGGGTCAGTCTGCTGACTGTGAACCTGAGGACCGCACACTGTGAGTCCACACATCTGTTAGCCCTGAGGACCGCACACTGTGAGTCCACACATCTGTTAGCCCTGAGGACCGCACACTGTGAGTCCACACATCTGTTAGCCCTGAGGACCGCACACTGTGAGTCCACACATCTGTTAGCCCTGAGGACCGCACACTGAGAGTCCACACATCTGTGTACCTGAGGACCGCACACTGTGAGTCCGTGCTCTATATCCCCTTCCCCCTCAGGAGGTTAGGGTTATGTTTTCTCCTTCAGGTGACGCAGAACCATTTTATTCCTCATTTCCAAACAGGTTTGCTAGTAGCCGTAGCGGACACATCCTGGAGATCGACTACGCCAGCGTGGCAATCAAGAACGTCAGGAGACTGCTACCTGCCCGGCAGCTGCACGCCAAGTGCCAGGACGAGAAACCGACTCTCAGCACAGGTGAGACCGGCAGAAGGTTGGAGTGAGGTAAATCGAGGTAGGATGGAGGGTAATTGATCGAGGAATTGAAAGCCTCACGTGGTCAGACGACGCTATTCTCAGCATAAACCCAGTTGAACGGACCAACTCTATCCAACTAGGTCCAGGCATCGCTGTGAACAGCATCAGCGTGTCGTCGGCTTTCTGCGCCACAGGCTCTGAGGACGGCTTTCTGCGTCTTTGGCCCCTGGATTTCTCCACCGTGTTTCTGGAGGCTGGTGAGAACAGACAGTTGAACAGCAGGGTGCCACAGCAGGGTGCCACAGCAGGGTGCCACAGTTAAACACTGTGCTCCGTCCCTGTTCTGTTTGTTAATCAGATATATTTACGTTTTAGTCATTCAGCAGAAGCTGTCATCCAGATCGACTAACAGTTGTCTAATTTCACTGCAGTATGTAAAAATAACCACGTTATCAAAGTCATTCCTGTAGTGATTAGATCAGTGATATGTCACTCTGTATTAACTGGTGGTGTTGCTCAGCATGGATCCAAGCACATATGAAAGAGCTAAAGGCTATTGTGAAATGTGTATTAAGATGTCAAAGCATTACAGAGTAATATAAGAGCATAAAACACCACTCTATGGTCTCACACCATGTTCTTAGCAACACATGTCTCCCTCCATTAACACACAGACACACACACACACACACACAGACACACACTGCAATGTTGCTCAACCGCCTTGTCTTTCCTCGTCAGAACACGAGGGTCCCGTGGGCTTTGTGTCCGTGTCGGACGACGGCCTCCGTGTCATGGCAGCCACCTCCAGCGGTAACCTTGGCTACCTGGACGTGAGCAGCCGCGGCTACAGCACTCTGATGAGGTCACACACGGGCAGCGTGCTGGGCTTCGGGATGGACGGTATCCGTCGCCACATCACCACCGCGTCATGTGACCAGACTGTGCGCGTCTGGGATGTGGACTCCATGCAGCAGGTGGCACTGAAAAAGATTTCAAAAGATTGGTTGAGTATGTACTTTTGTGACATCCCCAGACTGTCTGTCTATAACTAATAGTAACGTGTCTCTGTCATTTCCCTTGTCTAGCTGTATGATTTTGTGTCTGAAGACACACCCTGCTCTGTGGCCTTCCATCCCCGCCTTCAGGTCTTCTCCTTTGGCTCCAGCTCTGGCCTTGTCCGGGTCTTCGACATCGCCAGCGCCAAACTACTGGCAGAACACAAGTACGTAGACGGTTTCATCGCCCCCAGCAACGTATGTCTGAAGGACCACAGGGCGTAGCAAATCCAGATCGACTGAGGAGCTGGTTTACCGTTTTACACTGTAAATTGAGGTTTCTACAGGTCATGAATCGGATGGATTAGTGAACAAGAGACGAGCAGCACTTTGGTTCAACAAACATGTCATTATGGCCCACTTCTGGAGTCAGCATGACCCATGTCCTGTCTGCTGTTTCTGGCCTTTACCAGGCGGGCTTAATGAATACATGTGTAGGAGGAGTGACCCAGAGGGGAATCTGAGCGCTGTGGTCTATCTCATTGAATGAGAATGGAGCAGAGACCCAAAACAGGACGCTTCTACAAACACACACACATACACACACACACGCACACACACTCTCACACACACTCTCACACACGCACACACACTCTCTCACACACACACACACACACACACACACACACACACACACACAGTGGAGCTCGACACAGAGAGGTTATAGAGACCGTGGCGAGTTGAGAAATGTCGAGGCCACATTCATGAGTGTGTGAATGTCATAACGCCTTCTGTTAAGGTGGTTATATTCAATACATGATTAACGCAGGGACTTTTGGTCTGTGAATTCTGTTTGACATTTCTAACAAACTCCCAACTACGGTGTAAAACATCGGTTTGTTAAGTCAGTATTAATGACCGCGTGGACAAGCTTGTCTGCCTGTGTGTGTTTGGTCGTGTTAATCGGTCTCGTTTGTTTTGTCAGGCAGCACCGAGGGGAGGTTGTGGGCTTGGCCTTCTCTCCAGATGGAGAGTTCATGTACAGCGCCGGATCTCTGGGCTCTCTCGTTCTCTACGTGTCCTCTCAGGAGGATTACCGTGTACGCCGAGTTCTGGGTGAGTCAGCGGCGCTTTACAGAACTGTAAAGAACTGTCCCTGTTGCACCCCGGTGAACTAGCTGGGCACATTGCAGTTTGTGTTGCCGGCGTTAAAGCTTAAAGCCAAACTAGGCCACCGTCGAAAACATCGACCTTGTTTATCAAACGTCTGACGCAGAAGAGCTGCACATATGTTGGATATTAAAAACGGAACATTTGAAGGTAGAAAGGTTTGCTTCATCGCGGGAGGAATGTGCGCTGACAGACTAGTAATGCAAGCGGCGAATAGCTTGGTGGTTGCTTTGGTATAATTAGACAGAGGAGGTAGATGGTGATGTGGTCCTGTTCTGTACAATAGGGCTGATGAATTGGTACGGTTATGGACCTGTTAACAGCCTGGGTGGTTAAATGGCTCTGGTACTCGGCACTCAGTTTAGTTAACGAGATGACACACACAGCTGATTGAAAAGTTTTTCAGTTATGAATAGAAGTCTCAAATGTAAAGGCTTTCTGAGTGTTGTACTAAATTGCATTCCCTAGTTTTTCACTGTACTGTGTTTTATTGGCCAGTTAATACGTGTCTATCAGCTTCAATGAAAGCACACCACGTTCAGTTTTTTAACACTGTAGGCATTAAGTGACCTGCGACCAGCACTGGCCGTTAAATCCAACACAGAAATGTTGCTAAACTTTTATAAATTACTTAGAAGGAAGTAGCCCCACGTAAATAATGTTAACTTTAATTTCATTGGGCGAGCGACAAAGTGCATGGCTGTAATGAGGCTGGCTATGGACAGCTTTAGTGCCGGACCGGGGAGAGGCCACGGTATAATTATATGGAGGTGGAAAGCAACAGTGCAAAAAGTCATTAGAGTAGGGATTGGGATGATCTCCCTCTGCACTCTATACAGGGTTAGGGTTACATTAATTGGGATGATCTCCCTCTGCACTCTATACAGGGTTAGGGTTACATTAATTGGGATGATCTCCCTCTGCACTCTATACAGGGTTAGGGTTACATTAATTGGGATGATCTCCCTCTGCACTCTATACAGGGTTAGGGTTACATTAATTGGGATGATCTCCCTCTGCACTCTATACAGGGTTAGGGTTACATTAATTGGGATGATCTCCCTCTGCACTCTATACAGGGTTAGGGTTACATTAATTGGGATGATCTCCCTCTGCACTCTATGCAGGGTTAGGGTTACATTAATTGGGATGATCTCCCTCTGCACTCTATACAGGGTTAGGGTTACATTAATTGGGATGATCTCCCTCTGCACTCTATCCCAATTAATGTAACCCTAACCCTGTATAGAGTGCAGAGGGAGATTATCCCAATTAATGTAACCCTAACCCTGTATAATCTCCCTCTGCACTCTATACAGGGTTAGGGTTACATTAATTGGGATGATCTCCCTCTGCACTCTATACAGGGTTAGGGTTACATTAATTGGGATGATCTCCCTCTGCACTCTATACAGGGTTAGGGTTACATTAATTGGGATGATCTCCCTCTGCACTCTATACAGGGTTAGGGTTACATTAATTGGGATGATCTCCCTCTGCACTCTATACAGGGTTAGGGTTACATTAATTGGGATGATCTCTCTCTGCACTCTATACAGGGTTAGGGTTACATTTCATTGGGTGTGTTGGTTAGCTTCTACACCTGCTAATAGCCAAGGTCACTAATGCCCTGATATCCAGTTGGAAATGGTCTCGCCAAGCACTCTGACGTCAAAGCAAATGCTACGGAATATGTCCTCATGCACTTAATGATTAAATTAGATCAATCTGAACGTAACAGGGAACTGACGACCAGCTAGAATCTCAAAATGATGTCGCTGTATTTAAACATGCTTTTAATAATGTGATTGGTCAATTTCGTGGCAGAAGTCGTTTTAAACTAATTTGAAGGTGTGGTCCTCTATATCTCGTTGCAAAGATTGAAATGACTATTCGGACAGCAATCTAAGGTGCTGGTTTATTCTTGGCATTTAGACGCTTAACGCAGAACAACCACACGCAACTAAAGTTCAGGTTCTGGAGTTTTGTAAGAAAGCTATATTTCAGCTTCTGAAGCATGACAGAAATGTCCAAGCTGTTTATCACTTACTTACTTGACCCACTGGAATTGTGAAATGGGCTGCCTTTCTACTAGTTCTGACCCGCCAACTACGGGCTTTGTGAGATTAGCCACAGACCTGGTCAGTGCTCATTCCCTCATTAATGTCTCGTCTAGGCAACGTGGTGGCGAGGGGCACTAGGTGTTCTCCTGATGCCCTGACAGTGAGCAGTGACAGTCGCTGCCTGGCTTTTGTCGGTCCATCTGAGTTTACGGTCACCGTCATGGAGGGCCGCTCTCTGGATGAGGTACTGGTTGTTGCTTGTTGGGGCTGTTTTTCTGTGAGCTTTGTTTTCGCTAGGCTGAAAATGCCAACCCTTTCATTATGTCTATGAGTTTTTTTTTCAAACAATCCTGCTTTTTTCAATGCCAGTAACATGGTTCTTTCTGAAAAAGTTTCCACCCAGTGGTGTTTATGTTCTGTTGATGTGACCGTATTTAACATGTCCACTTGTGCACTGCTACATGTGTCACATTTCCTTATCAGGTCATGATCATTCATACTGTTGGAAGAATGAATCTGACCTGACATCTTGAACTTGGACACAGCAATTATATCCGATGCCACGTAGCAGCATTCATTTATTTCAAAGGAGGTGTTTCTTCAATGTCCTCTATAGCGATGGTGTAGAAAGGCAGTTAGTTTGAGTGAGGAACCTTTGTCTACTTCGTTAAGATCCCTGAACTTTTTTTTGTGAGTCTCCATTATACATTACTTAAAAAGGCTTCCCGTTAAACAACCTCAATTGAGAAGTTGTGAAATGTGAAATCACCCAGTTGCTGCGTGTGGACGTGAGCATCTTGGATGTGGAGAGCACCAGTCTGGATTCTGCTGTGAAGGTGTGCTTCTCCCCGGCCTCCGTGGGGCACCTCCTAGTCACCACCTCCGCCAACAAGATCTTGTGGATCAGCGCTAAATCTGGAAGACTGCTTAGAGAGGTAATGCAACTGATTTACAGGCTGTCCTTCTGTTTCTGTACAGGCTGTCATTCTGTTTCTGTACAGGCTGTCATTCTGTTTCTGTACAGGCTGTCATTCTGTTTCTGAGCCGGCTGTACTTCTGTTTCTGAGCCGGCTGTACTTCTGTTTCTGAGCCGGCTGTACTTCTGTTTCTGAGCCGGCTGTACTTCTGTTTCTGAGCCGGCTGTACTTCTGTTTCTGAGCCGGCTGTCCTTCTGTTTCTGAGCCGGCTGTCCTTCTGTTTCTGAGCAGGCTGTCCTTCTGTTTGTCAGCAGGCTGTCCTTCTGTTTGTCAGCAGGCTGTCCTTCTGTTTCTGAACAGGCTGTCCTTCTGTTTCTGAACAGGCTGTCCTTCTGTTTCTGAACAGGCTGTCCTTCTGTTTCTGTACAGGCTGTCCTTCTGTTTCTGTACAGGCTGTCCTTCTGTTTCTGTACAGGCTGTCCTTCTGTTTGTCAGCAGGCTGTCCTTCTGTTTGTCAGCAGGCTGTCCTTCTGTTTGTCAGCAGGCTGTCCTTCTGTTTGTCAGCAGGCTGTCCTTCTGTTTCTGTACAGGCTGTCCTTCTGTTTCTGTACAGGCTGTCCTTCTGTTTCTGTACAGGCTGTCCTTCTGTTTCTGTACAGGCTGTCCTTCTGTTTCTGTACAGGCTGTCCTTCTGTTTCTGTACAGGCTGTCCTTCTGTTTCTGTACAGGCTGTCCTTCTGTTTCTGTACAGGCTGTCCTGTTTGCATGGAGGATGTGGTAGAGTTCTGTGGAGTTCTTTAGTGTATGTGGTAGAGTTATATAGTTGGACATGGTTCTATAGTGTTCTATATGGTTCTCCCCGCCAGGTGTCTAAGGTACACAAGCACCAGTGTTCCTCTCTGGCAGTGAGTGAGGATGGCCGGTTCTTACTGACAGCGGGAGACAACACGGTAAAGGTGTGGGATTATAAGATGCAGCAGGATGTGAACTCACAGGTAATGTTATCTGTCATCCCCGTACCAGATGTTATAGTATCTGTCATCCCCGTACCAGATGTTATAGTATCTGTCATCCCCGTACCAGATGTTATAGTATCTGTCATCTCCGCACCAGATGTTATAGTATCTGTCATCCCCGTACCAGATGTTATAGTATCTGTCATCCCCGTACCAGATGTTATAGTATCTGTCATCCCCGTACCAGATGTTATAGTATCTGTCATCCCCGCACCAGATGTTATAGTATCTGTCATCCCCGCACCAGATGTTATAGTATCTGTCATCCCCGCACCAGATGTTATAGTATCTGTCATCCCCGTACCAGATGTTATAGTATCTGTCATCCCCGTACCAGATGTTATAGTATCTGTCATCCCCGTACCAGATGTTATAGTATCTGTCATCCCCGCACCAGATGTTATAGTATCTGTCATCCCCGCACCAGATGTTATAGTATCTGTCATCCCCGTACCAGATGTTATAGTATCTGTCATCCCCGTACCAGATGTTATAGTATCTGTCATCCCCGTACCAGATGTTATAGTATCTGTCATCCCCGCACCAGATGTTATAGTATCTGTCATCTCCGCACCAGATGTTATAGTATCTGTCATCCCCGTACCAGATGTTATAGTATCTGTCATCCCCGTACCAGATGTTATAGTATCTGTCATCCCCGCACCAGATGTTATAGTATCTGTCATCCCCGCACCAGATGTTATAGTATCTGTCATCTCCGCACCAGATGTTATAGTATCTGTCATCCCCCAGATGTTATAGTATCTGTCAGATGTTATAGTATCTGTCATCCCGCACCAGATGTTATAGTATCTGTCATCCCCGTACCAGATGTTATAGTATCTGTCATCCCCGCACCAGATGTTATAGTATCTGTCATCCCCGCACCAGATGTTATAGTATCTGTCATCCCCGCACCAGATGTTATAGTATCTGTCATCCCCGCACCAGATGTTATAGTATCTGTCATCCCCGCACCAGATGTTATAGTATCTGTCATCCCGCACCAGATGTTATAGTATCTGTCATCCCCGCACCAGATGTTATAGTATCTGTCATCCCCGCACCAGATGTTATAGTATCTGTCATCCCCGCACCAGATGTTATAGTATCTGTCATCCCCGCACCAGATGTTATAGTATCTGTCATCCCCGCACCAGATGTTATAGTATCTGTCATCCCCGCACCAGATGTTATAGTATCTGTCATCCCCGTACCAGATGTTATAGTATCTGTCATCCCCGTACCAGATGTTATAGTATCTGTCATCCCCGTACCAGATGTTATAGTATCTGTCATCCCCGTACCAGATGTTATAGTATCTGTCATCCCCGCACCAGATGTTATAGTATCTGTCATCCCCGCACCAGATGTTATAGTATCTGTCATCCCCGCACCAGATGTTATAGTATCTGTCATCCCCGCACCAGATGTTATAGTATCTGTCATCCCCGCACCAGATGTTATAGTATCTGTCATCCCCGCACCAGATGTTATAGTATCTGTCATCCCCGCACCAGATGTTATAGTATCTGTCATCCCCGTACCAGATGTTATAGTATCTGTCATCCCCGCACCAGATGTTATAGTATCTGTCATCCCCGCACCAGATGTTATAGTATCTGTCATCCCCGCACCAGATGTTATAGTATCTGTCATCCCCGCACCAGATGTTATAGTATCTGTCATCCCCGCACCAGATGTTATAGTATCTGTCATCCCGTACCAGATGTTATAGTATCTGTCATCCCCGTACCAGATGTTATAGTATCTGTCATCCCCGTACCAGATGTTATAGTATCTGTCATCCCCGTACCAGATGTTATAGTATCTGTCATCCCCGCACCAGATGTTACAGTATCTGTCATCCCCGCACCAGATGTTATAGTATCTGTCATCCCCGCACCAGATGTTATAGTATCTGTCATCCCCGCACCAGATGTTATAGTATCTGTCATCCCCGCACCAGATGTTATAGTATCTGTCATCCCCGCACCAGATGTTATAGTATCTGTCATCCCCGCACCAGATGTTATAGTATCTGTCATCCCCGCACCAGATGTTATAGTATCTGTCATCCCCGCACCAGATGTTATAGTATCTGTCATCCCCGCACCAGATGTTCATTGGCCACAGTCAGCCTATCCACCAGGTAAGCTTCACCCCAGACCAGATGTCTGTCATCTCGGTTGGAGACGCCATCTTTTTCTGGGACTTCCTAGCTCACCCTACAGAGACTGCTGGTGACAGACAGTAAGTCGCTTATGTGTCTGTCTTTCGGTCCGTCCCAATAATTTCTCCCACAGTGTTTTGTTGCGGTTGTACAGTGGACGTTGTTGCATGAATCTGTTTGTCATTTATCTTTTTTATTAATTTCTTTAGTTCACCACCCAAAGCAGCCTCCGTTTCTCCTCCTAAACCAGGTAAATGTGTAGGTAAAGATCAGGACACGGTGTCATTCCCACCAACATTCAAAGTGGAACCTTATTGTCTTGTCTTTTTTACGAGGTACAGAAGTCAGTCTTTTAGTCTTAGATAATCAGATTGTTGTATCTATGTTGGGGTTTCACTGTAGTCACTAAAGGTCATTCAGAGGTCAGCGGAATGCTGCTATCTAATGGAATGCCCCGACGGGCGGCGCCCCTCCCCTCCACATCCGCGTCCCGTTATGACATCAGCACCACAGACAAGATTGGACAAGAAGGTGAACATTGCCATTCACTTTTTCACCCATTAGTGAAGTTATTTTCCACCCAGCTGTAGTCATTTGTGCTAATCTATAATGATATGGCTTCATGACGCTCACATCTGGGAACCATGTGTCTAATGACAATATAATCTGCGATGCTTTTCGGGTGTCTCCATCTCTGTTGTAGCTCTGGAGCGCCTCTCTCTGTGTGAGGAGGACACTGATGAGGTGCTACCCAGCCCTGTGTCCCTCCCCCGGACAGGCCCCTCCCCCAGCCCTACGTCTGGCTCCTTTCTCAAAGTAACTGAGCTGGCGGGGGGCGGAGACTCATCTGTACATCTGAAGGACAGTCTAGAGAGAGCACTGGACAATGGTGAATAGTCGTGTGTATACATATATATATATCACATGTTTATTTAAATAAATGTGCTATATGGTTGACCTAAAGCAGAAAGTACAATCTTTATACACATCTTTCCTCTCCTCGTATAGATTTTCTGATTTTGTTCTCATCCAGATAATTCGGGGGCAAATGAACCAATGCAGCCAGACTGCTACAAGCACTTTACTCCACGTTTCAAAACCTCCACCCTTGACCAGGTACAAAGCCGTAATTAAGAAGCAACAGCCTGCTGTATAAGGACTCAATTACCCAGAAGTCTGTCTGTGTTTTAGGGTGCTAAACCTCCCCAACCAGCGGAAGCAAGCCTGAGTTTGAAAGCTGTGATTGGCTACAATGGCAATGGGCGTGGCAACATGATTTGGAATCCAGACACGGGTAAATGGATTATATTCCTGTTTAATCCCCATGTGCCTACTCTATTTAGTGTGTGTACGGGCGTGGGTACGGGCGTGGGTACGGGCGTGGGTACGGGCGTGGGTACGGGCGTGTATGTTGTTACATGCTCATGTTGTGTGGTTACAGGTCTGTTTGCGTACTCCTGTGGTTGCAGGTCTGTTTGCGTACTCCTGTGGTTACAGGTCTGTTTGCGTACTCCTGTGGTTACAGGTCTGTTTGCGTACTCTTGTGGTTACAGGTCTGTTTGCGTACTCCTGTGGTTACAGGTCTGTTTGCGTACTCCTGTGGTTACAGGTCTGTTTGCGTACTCCTGTGGTTACAGGTCTGTTTGCGTACTCCTGTGGTTGTGTGGTTACAGGTCTGTTTGCGTACTCCTGTGGTTGTGTGGTGGTGGTGGAGGATTTACACACTGGCTCCCAGAGACACTGGCTGGGCCACACTGAGGAGATCTCCTCTCTGGCTGTTACCAACGACGCACAGGTAGGACTAGTGGTGGGGGGTGAGTGGTGGGGGGGGCTGAGGAGGGGGAGGGGGTGGTTCTGATGATGGTGGAGATTGAGATGGATTACACATCTAAATGTAAGTGTTTTCCAGATGGTGGCCTCGGCAGCAGGGGGCAGCGGTGAGTCCAAGAGCCTCATCTGTATCTGGAGTGTGCAGGATGGAGCCCGCCGCAATACCATCTCCTACCACCGGGGGGCAGTCCAAGCCCTGGCCTATTCCAGAGACGATTTCTTCTTCCTCTCTGTGGGTCAGTGGAGTCCTTCAAGAACACAGTTAAATGCTTCGATCTTTCTCTGAAGTAATCACTGATAAATAGACGATTGGATATTCACAAGCAACCATTTCCCAAAGATCAATAATATTTCAGGACAAATAACGGAAAAACTGATCTTTTTAACGGTAATTGATCCTTGGCCACCTGCTTCTCTGTCCCTCCTGCAGGAGACTTTACTGACCTAGAGGTGGCGTTGTGGTGCACCAGGACGTACCAGCTGCTGTCCAGTGTTGGTGTGTCTGGTCCAGTCCATGACGTGGCCTTCAGCCCATCAGTAGCCAGCCAGCTGGCATGTGTTGGCAGCCAGGGAATGTACTTCTGCACCACCCACACCCTTGGCATGGAGGTGGAGCTCAAGGTAGTGATTACCATAAATTACAATAAAGGTCTGATCAGAAATGTATAGGTTGTTTTAGTAAACATACAGACCCAAAGTGCTGTTTGTCTCACTTTATTGAAAGTGTGTTTGGGGGAACCTTTTTAATTCTTTTAACACTATTAGAATTGTTTACGTGTACGGTTCTCCTCTCTCTGCACCAGATCGTCATTAGTACAAACATAGATTAGTACAAACATAGATTAGTACAAACTCAAGGAGCCACTCACTAAAAGCCTGTCTATGAGTGCCCCCTAGTGGTCAAATGTATATTATGTAGTTGCAGCAACGGGACCAGAAACTCTTCATATGATTTTCTTTATATGAGGAAACAACAACAGGAGTTACACTTTCCATTCCCGGTTCTGTCCTGCAGTGTATTTCTTCCATTTGTTTAAACAACAGGAGTTACATTTCCCATTCCTGGTTCTGTCCTGAAGTGTCTTTCCTCCCTTTGTTCAAACAACAGGAGTTACATTTCCCATTCCTGGTTCTGTCCTGAAGTGTCTTTCCTCCCTTTGTTTAAACAACAGGAGTTACATTTCCCATTCCTGGTTCTGTCCTGCAGTGTATTTCCTTCCTTTGTTTAAACAACAGGAGTTACATTTCCCATTCCTGGTTCTGTCCTGAAGTGTCTTTCCTCCCTTTGTTTAAATGCAGTTTTTTTCAACATGCTAATACAATACAAATATTAAACTAATGTGGCTCGTTTGCCAAATGAATGTTTTAGCTGCAGCACGTGTGTGTGCCAGAGGAGGTGGGGGACGTGGAGCTGACGGCTCTGTGCTACAATGCCAGTAACATTCTCTTCACGGGCACCAACAGCGGGCATGTGTGTGTGTGGGACTGCAAAACTTGTCGCTGCTTCATGACCTGGGAGGCTGACCAGGGGGAGATCGGTTAGTTGTGTGTGTGTGTGGTCTCACAATGTGTGTGTGTGTGTGTGTGTCTGGTCTCACAATGTGTGTGTGTGTTTCTAGGGGTGCTGCTGTGTCGGAGGAACCGTTTGTTGACTGGCAGTAACACTCGCAAGCTGAGGCTGTGGGACGTAGCTGCTGTACAGGGGATTAGACCTGTAGACGAGGCCTTCAGCACACAGGACAGGTGGGTCCATCTACGGTCTGCTTTCAATGTATTATAGACCTGTAGACGAGGCCTTCAGCACACAGGACAGGTGGGTCCATCTACGGTCTGCTTTCAATGTATTATAGACCTGGAGACGAGGCCTTCAGCACACAGGACAGGTGGGTCCATCTACGGTCTGCTTTCAATGTATTATAGACCTGTAGACGAGGCCTTCAGCACACAGGACAGGTGGGTCCATCTACGGTCTGCTTTCAATGTATTATAGACCTGTAGACGAGGCCTTCAGCACACAGGACAGGTGGGTCCAATCCTCTCCATGCAGCAAATATAGTCGTCTGGCGTAGGGCTACGTTTTACTGTGTTACTATTGGCTACACTGTGGATATATGTCAATATAAATCATATATACATTTGGTCAATATCCCGGCCCTATTGTGTTCTGACCTTATCGACCCACTTAACCGACCTGTCAGATCGAATCGTCTTCCATCATTGGTCCTTTGCTGTGTGCGTCAGGCGTGCTCTGATCTAATCGTCTTCTCTCATTGGTCCTTTGCTGTGTGCGTCAGGCGTGCTCTGGTCTAATCGTCTTCTCTCATTGGTCCTTTGCTGTGTGCGTCAGGCGTGCTCTGGTGCATCTGGAACAGGAAATGACTCTGGACGGAGCGGTGGTGGCCGCGACCTTTGACGAGGTCATGGACATGGGCATCGTGGGCACCACAGCGGGCACCCTATGGTACATCAATTGGGTGGATTACACCAGCATCCGTCTGATCAGCGGGCACAAGACCAAGGTAGGCTGGGTGGGGCTGTACCAGTTGGTGCCTGCTGCTGGCTGGCTAGATATAGCACCATGTATCAGTGTAACCCTCTGGTCCAAACACAGGGTTTTTGGTGATTGCATTGGTTTATGTTGACGACTCCTCCAACCATACATCCAATGAACCCCCCCATCTCATACCTTCTCGGCGGTCAGGTTAATGATGTGGTGTTCAGCCCAGACGAGAGCCACTTTGCCACCTGCGGGGAGGACGGCAGTGTGAGGGTGTGGTCGGCCCCCAGCAACGAGCTTGTGGTACAGTTTCAGGTGCTCAACCAGGTGAGAATGCAAGACGACTAGAGAAGAAGAACAGAGGTCATGAGTCTGACCGTGTCAGTGTCTTATCCTCCGATATTCCCTCCGAAATTCCCTCTTGATATTCCCTCCGATATTCCCTCCGATATTCCCTCCGATATTCCCTCTTGATATTCCCTCTTGATATTCCCTCTTGATATTCCCTCTTCCCTCTTGATATTGTCTCTGATATTCCCTCCGATCCCGTGTGTCTGTCAGAGCTGTGGGTGTGCATCCTGGTGTCCGGTCCTCCTGCCCTCTGGAGGGGGTGAGTGTGTGACGGGCGGCTACAGCGACGGGAGCCTGAGGATCTTTCGTCTGTCGACCTCGGAGATGGAGCTGAAATTGCAGCCGCACTCCGTGTCTGTCACTGCTCTTCATTACTCCGCTAACGGTGGGTGGTGTCACAGCTCTATGACTAACGGTGGGTGGTGTCACAGCTCTATGACTAACGGTGGGTGGTGTCACAGCTCTATGACTAACGGTGGGTGGTGTCACAGCTCTATGACTAACGGTGGGTGGTGTCACAGCTCTATCACTAACGGTGGGTGGTGTCACAGCTCTATGACTAACGGTGGGTGGTGTCACAGCTCTATCACTAACGGTGGGTGGTGTCACAGCTCTATGACTAACGGTGGGTGGTGTCACAGCTCTATCACTAACGGTGGGTGGTGTCACAGCTCTATCACTAACGGTGGGTGGTGTCACAGCTCTATCACTAACGGTGGGTGGTGTCACAGCTCTATGACTAACGGTGGGTGGTGTCACAGCTCTATCACTAACGGTGGGTGGTGTCACAGCTCTATCACTAACGGTGGGTGGTGTCACAGCTCTGTGCAAACAGGGCAAAACACACAACACGAACAGTCCAACAAGAGAGACCATGCCTGTTTAAGTTCAGATTGTGATTACATTTTTCTTTTCACAAGTATGTTTAATGTTTGTATTTCATGTATTTGTATGTTTTTCACACCGTTTGTTTCCATGGGATGTGTAATAGCATACATTGTCAATGTCACAGACTTTTCTGGCCTTTGGTTGTCAGGTCAGGTGATCCTTTCTGCGGGGAGAGATGGCCTTATTGCTGCCAGCAGCCCGATCACCGGGGTAACTGTGCGTATCATCAGTGACCACAAGGGGGCGATCATCACTACCATACAGTGTGTTAAGAAACAGGTCAGTGCAGATCAAGGTTCTCCATTTAGGAGTATTGTGTGTCAACTTGTCTGCTCAACGTGTGCTCTGTCAGGTTCAGACTGGGTGTTTGTAAAAGCACTATGTGACAATTTGTTGTAAAAAGGCTTTATAAAATAAATTTGATTCAACATAATATCTGACAGATGTCCTGCGTAACTGACTAGCTAATTAAGTTAATAGTTCAGACCAAACTGTATTGTAATGCGAGCTTCCATTGTTTGACACGCGGCCCATAATGTTAAATGCACCTTACATTTACATTACATTACATAACATGATGTCTGGATAATGCAGATGCCATATGCATTGGATCAGTTCCACGTATGAACAGAGACATTAAAAATATGACACAACCGACCGACAATTCATATCTGAAAGCACTATCACAGCCGGCGTGAAGAGATAAACACATCTTTCATTTCAAGGCATGATTAGATAAATGATATCTGATCTTAGCTCAGCAGAATGCCACATCAGTGTGAGTTTGCTAGTGTTTCCTGTTTTGAGGAGCTACTATGAACTTCTAACCCACTTGTTTTTCTGTTATCATTTATTCGGTTCACAGTACAAAGAATTTGGCCTTGAAGGAAACGACATGTGGTTGGCTGCCAGTGCAGACCGACGAGTCAGTGTTTGGGCAGCTGATTGGATGAAGGACAAATGTGAGCTCCTGGATTGGCTCACGTTTCCTGCCCCTCCCAACCCAGAGGTAAACCTCTCTTTACATCCATAATATATGGGATTAGCTTGGAATTGATTCAGTAATGATTCAGTAGAGATTACATTTGGTTCCTAGCTCTAAACTGATACAGGCGCCACTTGAATTGATTCAACTGATTACCTCTGGTTTGTGCCTCTTAGAGGGCTTTATTAAAGAACATTTGATGGATCACATTTGATGGTACGCACGTTTCATGGATGAGGCCATTTATTTTGTCTCTCTTCCGGGCCCTCTCCCCTAGGAGGCTGACAGCCTCCCTCCCAGTCTGGCTGCTTTCAGCCCGATAGAGCCTGGCGTGGTTCTGTACACGGGCTACGGAGTGGAGAAGGAACTTTGCTTCTACAGCCTGGTCAAGAAACAGGTCATGAAGAAGATTGCCTTATCCCATTGGGCCATTTGCTTGTCCCTCTCCTCTAAGGCCCGCCTCGTTGCAGTGGGATCAAAGGGTAAATGTAATTTAAATTATGTGGTGGGAAATACTCTTCCTGTTTTATTACAGTGCCTTTTCAAGCGTGGGATCATGCTTTTATACAGTCACTTTATTCATACAAAAACATCTATAATAGAAAGGCTGATAACATTTGTCTTTGCTTCAGCCTCTGTAGTTTGACTGGAGGAATGTTTTATTTCCAGTCCTCCTGGAGTGTGTTTCTGGTCTTACCTCCTGGAGTGTGTTTCTGGTCTTTCCTCCTGGAGTGTGTTTCTGATCTTACCTCCTGGAGTGTGTTTCTGATCTTTCTTCCTGGAGTGTGTTTCTGATCTTACCTCCTGGAGTGTGTTTCTGATCTTACCTCCTGGAGTGTGTTTCTGGTCTTACCTCCTGGAGTGTGTTTCTGATCTTACCTCCTGGAGTGTGTTTCTGATCTTTCCTCCTAGAGTGTGTTTCTGATCTTACCTCCTGGAGTGTGTTTCTGATCTTACCTCCTGGAGTGTGTTTCTGATCTTTCCTCCTGGAGTGTGTTTCTGATCTTACCTCCTGGAGTGTGTTTCTGATCTTTCCTCCTGGAGTGTGTTTCTGATTTTACCTCCTGGAGTGTGTTTCTGATCTTACCTCCTGGAGTGTGTTTCTGATCTTACCTCCTGGAGTGTGTTTCTGATCTTACCTCCTGGAGTGTGTTTCTGATCTTTCCTCCTGGAGTGTGTTTCTGATCTTACCTCCTGGAGTGTGTTTCTGATCTTTCCTCCTGGAGTGTGTTTCTGATCTTTCCTCCTGGAGTGTGTTTCTGATCTTTCCTCCTGGAGTGTGTTTCTGATCTTTCCTCCTGGAGTGTGTTTCTGATCTTACCTTCTGGAGTGTGTTTCTGATCTTACCTCCTGGAGTGTGTTTCTGATCTTTCCTCCTGGAGTGTGTTTCTGATCTTTCCTCCTGGAGTGTGTTTCTGATCTTTCCTCCTGGAGTGTGTTTCTGATCTTTCCTCCTGGAGTGTGTTTCTGATTTTACCTTCTGGAGTGTGTTTCTGATCTTTCCTCCTGGAGTGTGTTTCTGATTTTGCCAAACAACAAAACATATGTGACTGTCCTAATTCTAAAAAGCCTTCACTGTATTGGAGTAGATTGCTTTAAGCTATTATGTTTTTTGTCTGTCTTTCAGAGAGGGTGCTGAAGCTCATCAAATCATCTAGCGGCAAGTTCCAAGACTTCGTCCACCACAGTGACTCTCTGCAGATCTGTCGTTTCTCCCCCTCTGGGAGACTTCTCTTCAGCGTTGCATATAATGAGATCCTACTTTGGGAGGTCCATGGCCTATAGACAGTTGTGGACTGTGATCTGTCTGGTGGCCTGTGGTCTACGGTATACTAAGAGCTCTCACCATTGTTCACTATAGTTCACCATTGTTCACTATAGTTCACTATTGTTCCTAGATAGTATAGATTTTTTGATTGAGTCTCTTATGTTTTCATCAACGATCAGTTATGTCTGACATGTCTTCAGTCCACAAGTGCCTCAGCTCAACCGAAAACCTAAGAATGTATCTGTTTTTTAAAGCCTCTGGGATTTTATCTGTTGAGGAAAATAGTTTTTATTGTATTTATATAGGAGTTTACTTTGCGTCAGTTTCGTTTTTTTTAATACTTGACAGAAGTAATTTTTCTCATGTTTTTTTATCAGACAATTTTGTCAGCCTTTTAGTGTGAAATTTTCAAATTATGCACTAAAATGTTTTGTCCTACAGTGTTCGCCAACTAGACTATTTCATACAAATAAATACAAGATTTTTACCTTGAATTTACTTGTGTGTCCTTCGTCAGAAATTTGGACTGGACTGGAAAGACGTTGAGGGGGCAGGAATTTAGATAGACATAATTTGCAACAGTGCATATAAATCTTTTGAAAAAAATACTGTTTTCATTGGGTGGTTCGTTCATATGAAATTCGACTTTTACCCTAACGGTTGGTGACTTGAAAATTATACTGGCTGTCATTTGCATTGATTATTTAGGAAAATCTGTGTAAAATATAGTTGTAAATAATTTGGAAAGCGGTGTTATGAAATCCATTTGATTGATTAAATTTGAATTAATGTCAAAAGCAGTGCAAAGAGCAATGTTTTTTTTTTACCAAACACTGAGGAAGGAAACCCAGTAAGCAGATTAAATGATAATGACGATGTGTTTGAACATTTCATCACACATGGCCTCAGAAAGACACCAATGTTGACCTGAGCTCACAGAGTAAAGCTTAAGTATTTTACCAACAGCAGGTTTTGTTACTTTGAAAGTAAAATGAGATTCATTATATTTCTCCTAGTTCTGGGTGAGTCCAAATGCAACTTTTTTTCTAGTAGAACATTTCGGACTGTATGTCTGGCTTTGAACAAGGCAATATGTAATCATTTTATTATTGCCTTTTTTGCACAATTTACATATATGACACATCCTATATTTACCCATTACATATGCCAGCTCTGCATGGTCTCACTTGTTGGACTGTTCGTGTTTTGTGTTTTGCTCTGTTTACACTGTTCGTGTTTTGCTCTGTTTACACTGTTCGTATACGTTTAAAATGTGGGTTCTAAATGTTGCAGCTAACGGTCAGTAGAAATTTCTTTTCTGGGTAAACAGACTTGGTAAATAGATCTGATTCTGAGTAAGGAAGGAAACACACTAAGACACTTAGAACATTAGTCACATTTCATCACACACCAACGCAGAAAGACACTTATAAACGCTTTTTGCTACTTCAAGAATTCACGACATCAGCTCAGAAAGTAAAGTAAAGCCTTGGTCGCGATAAAGTTTAGCATGTGCTTTTATTCAATCAATCTTATTTATAAAGCCCTTTTTCCAACAAAATTGTCACAAAATGCTTTTACTAACACCCAGCCTGAATCTAACCGAGCACACATTAACATGTTTATTCATTCTATGTTGTCTGGTTCTGGGTAAGTAAACTTTTTGTCTAGTAGGTTATAGACTATATGATTGGCTCTATATGTATCTGGGCATGAATGTGTTTGTGTAAAATACTTTTTTCCCCCACTTTATTTTCCCTGCAGGTCATCTCAGCCTACCGTTGGATGGGATTGAATGTGAACCAGGGTTAATGCTCATTGGTGGAGAATGTTCTGGTAAGATAAACAATAGCAACAAAGTCCAGTTGTTACACTTAGAATAAAACAGAATAATTCTGCTGCATATCTGCAATGTCTCTTAGAGAGATTCTCAGATAGTTTCAGTCCTGACAAAAATGTCCATGAAAAAAACGAATTGGAAAGTTATGTATCTCGTTTACGTTGTGAAGCATTTGACTATACATTGCTGCTTGTGAACGTGTGAACCCTGCAGTGATGGCCATTTGTTTTCTATAATATATTACTAACTAACTAGATTACTAGTTGTAAGAAGTCAGTGTCTAGGAGCAACAACAGCCTGGCCACAGAGTGATCGTCCAAGTTGTGGCCAAATCTAATTGTTGTGTTATTTTTAACTAAACCTGCTCTAGAGCATTGTGCATGCTTTTAGATTACAACAGGATTCCTTTGTCCGTTGTGACTATATCCAATTGCAATTTCAGAACCCTGGAATCAGTCTAATGTTGACATCTGGACCGACCAGGTACCACTTGGATCCTTATAGTCTGTTTCCTTTTAGATGTAGATATAGAAGATAAAGCAATGATTAGCAATTTGGTAACTTCTGCTATGTGAAGAGTCTCTACTTATTAATCAATGTCAAGAGTCCCAGACCATTTGATGGTGCATATGTGTTTACTCTGCCCCAGTCTAGTGGGAGGTCCCCTTGTGATGACCAATCAGAGGACAGAGACCGGCCCTGTTTAAATTATACTCTTGGTCTTGGTATCATATACATGATAAAGAACATCCAAGAGACGAAGGAGCTGGACAATTCTGAATCTGAAAAGGTACTTCTATGTGCGGTTTAATGTTTCTTTACAAAAGAAACGGATCTGTCTCCAATTATATACTATGTGCATCTTCAACACATAGCGATTGGCGTGTCATATTTTGATGTTGTTTGAGAGTGTCCAGTAGAGTTAAGATAATTTTACACGAATTTGCTCAACTCCTCGTTGATAGAAAGATGTCCAGCCTTCTTTTGTGATGTGGATTGCTGTAGCCGTTTCCGTGGCAGCGGCCTTTGTGGTCCTCTCCCTGGTTACGACACTGGGAAGTCGCTTCATCAGTAAAAGGCGCCATAGAAGACCACAGCAGCATCGTCAGGTTGACCTCTAAAGCGGTTCCACTATGTTTTCATAAAGGTTCCTGCGCATGCTTCAAGTTATGAAATGGAATTAATATAATTTAGCCCACTCTATGCTATTCGGTTTATTTGTCATTTCGCAGATGTATAAAAACTGTTTGAGATTCACATGTCAGTATTTCTTTTTTCTTGGCTTTTGATTGGTTTACAAACGACTAACGCAACCCTGTAATGACTTCTAAACATTAAAAGTTATGCATACTTTCTTACCCTAAAAAATGTGTTACATAATTCAAGTTGGTCTCAGTCTGGCCCTGTTAACCTTTGAGTATGTTCCAAATAACACTTAAACCTACAATCCTGAAATGATATCATTAGACATAAAGCAGTTAATTTAGCAAAAGCTTCTGAGTCAGTGGGATTCCATCATTAGACCAGAAGGAATAGCGCCCCCTACTGTCATTCTAACTCTGATCTGATTGATCTGAAATACTAAGGAAATGTCTTGGTGTATAATTCTGCTGAGTGAGTATCCTTCAGAGTTCAGACGCAGGGGCAGTTGGGTATATGGTGGAGATCTACCATCTACCACCACATTATTGCAGACCAAACACACCCAGGTATGACATGGAGTTCAAGGTGTCGCCCTGGCATCAATTTTCCAGATACCATTCCGATTAAACATCTGTGGAATGTGTGGACGGATACGATTCCGATTAAACATCTGTGGAATGTGTGGACGGATACCATTCCGATTAAACATCTGTGGAATTTGTGGACGGATACCATTCCGATTAAACATCTGTGGAATGTGTGGACGGATACCATTCCGATTAAACATCTGTGGAATGTGTGGACGGATACCATTCCGATTAAACATCTGTGGAATGTGTGGACGGATACCATTCCGATTAAACATCTGTGGAATGTGTGGACGGATACCATTCCGATTAAACATCTGTGGAATGTGTGGACGGATACCATTCCGATTAAACATCTGTGGAATTTGTGGACGGATACCATTCCGATTAAACATCTGTGGAATGTGTGGACGGATACCATTCCGATTAAACATCTGTGGAATGTGTGGACGGATACCATTCCGATTAAACATCTGTGGAATGTGTGGACGGATACCATTCCGATTAAACATCTGTGGAATGTGTGGACGGATACCATTCCGATTAAACATGTGTGGACGGATACCATTCCGATTAAACATCTGTGGAATGTGTGGACGGATGCCTCAAGACACCAACGGGCCATGTTTATTAAACTTTTATTAAGAAACAAGCAGATGATGGCACAAAATGAGATGATGTGACTGTAAAGTAAGGCTGTGATGATGTGACTGTAAAGTAAGGCTGTGATGATGTGACTGTAAAGTAAGGCTGTGACAGAATAGAGTGCTGTACATTGCTGTAGCGCTGGACATGTTTCATAATTTCCATGGTTTCCGGTAAACTGACTTTAAAATTCCCCTTCAGGATTTGGGGAAAACCATTGTATTTATCACAAGTTACGAGTATTTCTGGATCCTAGTCCCTGTCTTAATAAACATGCGTGTCATCGTTTAGCCAGTCATCTACTGCATAGACTCCATCCATTCCATCATCTCACCCAGGGATTCCTGCAGGGACAACTGAAGTTCCACAGACGGCAGAGACGAGGCACCCTGGATCACTGCAATAGACTTTAGCAGCTCCAGGGTGACAAACACCACCTGACAAGAGAAAGAGTTAAACATCTACATGGAGAAAACCAAACAAAATCTCACTGTTTCCAGACTAAGTCTGGCACAGAACCACTACAAATAGTGCTACATTAGAGTCATGTTTAGCTTTCTGGGATTAGGGAAAACATTTTATATTATATTTTTTGGCGGTTCTCCACAAGGGTAGTAAAACACAAAGCGTGTGTTACTTCAAATGTGATGAGTTTCTTCTCCATGTTCCTGGAATCTGGATCCGGCCACTTTTCCCCAAGACAGAAAAACAGAGAGATGGGAGGGCACTTTCCTCTGTTATTTTTAACAAATGTAGAAAGCCCTGAATGACAGAATAAAATACAATGATGAGAGTTATTGCAGACACACACACAAACCATCTTATCTCAGGTTTCACAAACCCAATACTTGTATAAACTCTCACCTTCAATAAAGTTCTTAATTGGATACAGAACCGTTTGATGTTTGGACACTTCCTGTGGACTCCTGCTCACATCCAATCTGTCAAAGCTCCAGTATGCTTTGCTAGCTCCCAAGCGCTGGGCATAGATATTGGCACCTGACACCCCAACTTCTATGCCTTCCCCCAACGCATTTAGGATTTGCTGGGTCAATTTTGCCTGTGTCTGGTCCAGCATTAACTCTGTACCGGGCAAACAGACCAGGTTCTTCCCAGAGTCTTGGTACAACACTGGACTCAGCGTTTGTTCAGGCCTGTTATGGATTAAACCATAAATGCAGACAGGTTTGGAGTCAGTTCCTAGTATGTGAGATGGACCTTAAAGATAATTGCACATGACAGTTTTGTTTGTTTTGCTAAAGGTTTTTCTGAAAGTGTTTTTACATGACTGAAATAAGCCAGGAAGCCATATTGTATAGATATAAACTTTTGTGCATTTTTGTATGGTTGCATTAGGTATAAATTTGAATTTACATGTAGACTAATCTGAAAGCAGTAGCGTTTGAGATCAGCTGCTCTGACACTGTCACTCCTCGGTAGTAGACGCGAACCCTGAAGTCAGTACCTACAGTAGGAAACATTACAATAAGTCAGTACCTACAGTAGGAAACATTACAATAAGTCAGTACCTACAGTAAGAAACATTACAATAAGTCAGTACCTACAGTAGGAAACATTACAATAACTCAGTACCTAGAGTAGGGAACATTACAATAAGTCAGTCCCTACAGTAGGAAACATTACAATAAGTCAGTACCTACAGTAGGAAACATTACAATAAGTCAGTACCTACAGTAGGGAACATTACAATAAGTCAGTACCTACAGTAGGAAACATTACAATAAGTCAGTACCTACAGTAGGAAACATTACAATAAGTCAGTACCTACAGTAGGAAACATTACAATAACTCAGTACCTACAGTAGGGAACATTACAATAAGTCAGTACCTACAGTAGGAAACATTACAATAGGTCAGTACCTACAGTAGGAAACATTACAATAAGTCAGTACCTACAGTAGGAAACATTAAAATAACTCAGTACCTACAGTAGGGAACATTACAATAAGTCAGTACCTACAGTAAGAAACATTACAATAAGTCAGTACCTACAGTAGGAAACATTACAATAAGTCAGTACCTACAGTAGGAAACATTACAATAAGTCAGTACCTACAGTAGGAAACATTACAATAAGTCAGTACCAATTCTCCAATAGGTTTGTGCTCGATTCCGGGAAATTAACAAGATAATTATATCACCCGCGCAATAGACACAATGAGACAATTTAATATTTGGGGTTCTTTGAATTGTTTTTTTTTAAATCAATATGATACATTCCCAGAACATTTTAGGAGTTTAAAAAGATCTGCTTATGAAATAACACAATAGTTTGAAAGTTTTTGCGCATGTTAGTTTTTGTACATTCTAGAATAATGTAATTTAGTAGTGATGAAGTGCTAATTGAAAATGACATGTGCTCCACTTACTAAACTGGTTGTCCGCCCTGGTACTGGCAACGGTGTCTCTTATCTGTTCAATCAGAGGTTCAGTCATTAGAGGTACTTGTTTGGGAGACATGGCGTCTCCCATTGAATCATTCAGTTCATCTCTGTGCCGCTGTTGCCCAACAAATATATTTCCACCATTTACCAAATCTTGTACATATTGCTCTTGTTCTGTTGAGAAGTTATGAACAGAAATTGAAAAGACAATAATTACAAGTGAGTTTCTCAACACAGATTAAGAAACATCTAGCCATTAAAAAACATCTTCCCAATTAAGAGTTTCAAATATAAAGGACAGATTGTTTCCATCTAGTTGATGGCTAGTCTGACAGAGAAACTGGTAATGGCTTCGTATCAGTTTAAAAATAAAATAACTCTCCAAACCTGTTAATGGAGAGATACTGTGCGATGGGGTTTTGTTTAAACTATGGCATCTGATTCTAAGAAATAGCAGGTTACTAAATTGAGGCGTAAACTGTACAGTGAAGAGTCTGGAGCTGTTGGTGTCTAAAACTACCGTTCAACATTTAGTGGTAACATAGAAAAGTCTTTGGTTTCAAAATAAAAGCTAGACTGCTGCCTATAGGTGTACGCAAAGTACAGCTCCAAAACATGAGATTATTATTAAAGGTTATTCTGTCTATAGTGAAGTGGGCGTCAAGGTGGCTAGGGACTAGGGCTTGGGTCTGGAAGGTCCCTGGTTCTAATCCCCCCACCACCAAGGTGAAAAACCGCATCGTTCTGTCCTTGAGCAAGACAGTTAACCCTAAAATGCTCCCCGGGCGCCGTGACGTGGAAGCACAGTCCAGGTGTCTGGAACTATAATGAGCTTGTGTGGGAGCAGCTTGACCCTATTGAAGAGTACCTGTTGGTCCAATGTTCAATCCCTCCAGACTTTGATGAAGAATATCCTGGTTGCAAATGGATGAGTTCCCCAATGCTGGTGCTGAGACATTTTGGGAAATAGATTATGAGTAATTATGTTGAATTCTGAAATGTTATTCACTTATGAATCTCATGTATTTCCCACAAGCTTGGTACTAAATTGTAGCGTTTAGCTGCACTACCTGAGTTGGGCGTTGATTCTGTAGGAACGTAAAGTTCATCAAAACATGGCAGAAAATGGTTCTAAAATATCAAAAGTGGAAAAAACAGATCAACTTGAATTCTGTTTTAAAAGTAGATTTACAAGAAGTCATGTACGTACACTCACATCTTGTTCGGGACTTGGCCCTGGGACTTTAGAATCTTTAGATGGATTAGAAAGAAGAAAAACAAGTTTGAATGTTTTCTAGGGTCAAATATTTTTCAAAACTTTTGAGAAAATTGCTGTTTCTCTAAAACTCAAAACTAAATGTATTGAATTTACTGGGAATTTTGAAAAACAGAACTCTATTTACCTCAGTGTTCACTACTAGATCACATTATTATGACTCTGTCCAGTCTTTGGTTGGTGTCTTACCTCTCGTTGATGCTTCTGCTGGCCATTTGAACAGTTTGTGGGGGTTGGCTCGATCATTTTTATTGTCGGTTATCATTGTGAACCCCTTGGCTTTGAGAGCAGCGCGGAAGTTTCTCTTCCAGATAGACGAGTCGCCGTTAGCTATGCCACTGCTAGCCTCAGCCCACGCCTGAAATAGAGAACAGAACCAGAGAACTGAACCAGAAAACATAATCAGAGAACAGAACCAGAGAACAGAACCAGAGAACATCATCAGAGAACAGAACCAGAGAACTGAACCAGAGAACAGAACCAGAGAACATCATCAGAGAACAGAACATACAAATTCAATTCAACTCAACTGGTTTTAATTCTCTTCACGTCACTGTATAGATTGACTTTACCTTGAAAATAAGTGAATCATCACTGGAGGAATCCTGCCTCAAACCATGTTTCCATGGGATGCAGAATTCCGTTTGATCCTGATTGGTCCAGCAAACCCCAGGGTAACGCCCACTATTGATCTGCTCCAGCAGCCAAGGAATCAGGAGAGGTTTGGGTCGGGCCATTTCTGAAGATGGAACCAGATGAGCATTGTGTTCGGTTACACTAATTAAGAATTTGAGATATTTCTATAATCATCTTATGTTGGACTTTTTAATGCAGTAGCATATGTGTAATAGGAAAATGTTTGCATTGGATTTTAAAAATGGATTAAAAGAAATATCAATGCATATTGTTGTTGTGACGTAGTCTTGTTCACAGCTTGGTTCACCACAGATAAGCTTGAATTTGTATGATGACACTTCCTCACCAATATGGCTGTCCGGTTCCTCTAGGTTTCTTCCTGTGTTTTGTTTTTCTTAAAATGCCTAACAGATAATTGTGGGAAATACAATTGTAACGTATTTTTCTATGTAAAATAATTTCACCCATGCATACATAATATATGGGTACGTCGTATGAAAAACGAGCAAGACTAAACAATTGAACCAAAGGGTGTTAAATGCAGACGTAACATACTGAGTAAAGACTAAAACATGCACACCAATTAGACATATTACCTGTAAAAGTTAAACATTCAAATACAGGTGTCACCACATGGTATCCTACAGTTACGTAAGATCACTCAACACTTAAAATACTTTAAAAACATTACATTTGAGTTTAGAGGTCCTAATACCTTACCTGTTGTCGTTGACGAGTCAATATTTTATGGGTAGATTATGCATTATGGCATATATTCTCAAAGGTGCGGACGTTCCTGGGAAACCCAGACGATTCAGTTTCGTTTTCCTAATTCTACGTCATTCACTGATCTGAGTAACTTCCCTTACATTTTCTCTCCGCCAGGTGGCGGTGTTGGGCCATGTCACACAGTTCATATCAACCACCGAATGTTCTTTGCAGGTTTTATTTGTTTTTCAAATACAGTTGAGTTCATGTACAGAAGAAAACAAAGCATTTGTCAAGAACTGTACAATATTTACAGAAATACTTTCTTTCGAAGGAAAATTAGATTGTTTCCAAAACAAGTCATAGTAATATGCACAAACATCAAACTGATAAAAGTGAAATGACTATTTCCTCTTTAAATATTATTTATAATAATTCCTATTAAGGGAACTGGAAATTGTTATAAGTTCCCCATCTTTGCACCTGCGTGACGTGATGAGTAAACTAAAGCACTACAATGTCTACATTTCAAATATACCCTCACGTTCTTTCCTTTGAACTTCGGTTGATATCACATTTCCAACTCTCCCGTTGTATTTATCGAAGAAAACAAAGCTAGACAGTTCGGATGTGAAAAATGTTATTTAAAATGCTAAGGCGGCACCCCAGCACTTGTGAGAGTTTGGTAAAAACATCCATATAAATAATAAAAATGTGTTTATATATTATCACATAGCTCGCTGCTGCCACCGCCTACAATGTGGAATGGAACCAGCAAGAAAATAAAAACCATTATGATTTATGTATTATGCATTATTCACACCGCTAACCGCACTGCTCCAACGAGACGTTTCAAAAAGCATCCTCACTGGCGTCCACTTGGTGAATGATACACACTGCTGTTATAGTCTTTTCAAAAAATAATTTATGTAAAAACTAAACCGTAATAGATTCCCTTCTGAACCGCTGGTCTGACCGGAACAGTTTCACAATGTCAGCGTGGCAATCCTTTGTGACTTGGTGCAAAAGCTGCTCCTCTCAGCTTGGATGTCTCGTCCTCCGTGACCTATGACTTGGGTCTTTACTTCCTGGTCGGTCGTGTCATCTCTTGACCAGTCAGAACCCACCTAACTCCCGGGGGGGGGCGTTGCCCATTCCTGAGGTCAAGTTCATTCATTTCTATATTTCAGTTATTGAGCAACTAATGAGGTTACTCCATGAGGTCACACCTATGACACTTCATTTTCCCCTCAAGTGGCTTTTGTCCCTCAGATCCACATGACCAGTTGGATAGGGCCTCCATTCCAATCTGTTCCTTGCTTTCTCCTCATTCGCCCAGTTCTCTGTTCCTGGACCGCTTGCGTCTGAGCCGTTTGTTTTTCCGCAGTTCCTCCTTTCTGTCAGTTTTCTTAGGCGTTGGCGCTAAGCGAAAGCAGCTCGATGAATGAGTTGTAGAGCGTTTCCAGCCAGCTCTGGTTGGCCATACTCTGCTGGACCACCTCCTCCTGGCCAGGGTCCTCTGCTGCCTGCTCGATGCTGTTGGTCTGCCGGACAAGATACAATGGAAACATTACATTTTTTGAAAGAAGGAAAGTTTTCTAGGCTACTGGAGAACTGCGTTATCTTGGCCAGGTCGCCGTAGCAAATGAGAATTTGTTCTCAATCGGCCTACCTGGTTAAATAAAGGATAAATAGAACAAAACCAAAAATAAAAAGGGCAATATAACTTGACAATGAAAGCAGTGGTTTTATCCAGCATATAAATACATTATACTTTATTTAGGCTGGAAACAACATATTGATGTTAACACACTATTGAATATTCATATTGGCAGTTCTTGATTGACAATTAAGTATTAGTTTAACATGGTTACTGACACAATTAGTATAAATAAATAAAACATGGTATCTGATGTCATAATTTTGGACATATCAGATACCATGTTTTATTTATTTATACTCATTTTGGACGTAATTATAATATATTATTTATAACGTCAACAATTCAATTGAAAAACAAACTAAAATGTTTTAGGGGGAAAAAAACTTTTATTTGAATTAACAAATCCCATTAAAACTCACGTTAAATAGAGTTTTAATGTGATTACGGTATAATTAAATTAGCTATATATCTGCAATTGCCTCAAATACATGAACATGACATGAAAAGCAGTTTCCTCTGTAAATAACCTACAATTAAAACTAACAGTCTCCACTTTAATGACATCATATTTGTGTCCATTGAAAGCCAAACTAAGTATTTATGTAGTACACTGTAAACAAATGTAGGGTAGACATCCTTACCTCTTTCTTGCAGTGTAAGAACGTATGATATTTATAGTGATGTAGAGAATGATACAGGCTGTAGATACGACACGACTCCGTTGACAGTTTAAGGTCCTGAGGAAATAGAAAAGATTTAATACAACAGGACTCCACACACAGTGAGAAGGCTGGTTCAGATGTTCACACACACACACACACACACACACACACACAGACAGAGAGAGACACACACAGACACACACACACACACACACACACACACACACACACACACACACACACACCTGTGGTTTGGGCAGGCTCTTTTTGACTCTGTTCAGAGTCTTGCGGTTGTACCCTTCCCCACCCAGTCTCATCCTCACAGTTCCTGGGTCCAGAGGCTCCACCACTATCTGTGGGTACATGTGAAGGGCCTCCTACAACAAACAGAGCACATAGACATCAGGAAACAAATCAAAGATAAAATACATGACTCCTTTCAAACAAACACAGTGTTTCAGGTCGGTCAGGGTTAGGGTCAGGGTTAAAGTTCAGGTGAGTTTACCTGGTGTGGAGTACTCATGGTAACTCTCCTCATCAGCCTCCTCTTCTGTTCCATTATTATGCCGTCAATCTTCCTCATCCCGGGGAGGTAAAGCTCATCTGATGAAAACCAACAGGGGCAGTAAAGGGCATTATTAAAAGGATAAGTTTCAAACGTCATCATTCCAGAAACAACCATGGGTTCAGTAGAGGAAGTGTTTCCGCACAATGTTTTCTACGAGAACACAGTATATTACATGGTAACCACAACACAATACTCTCCACATAGCAATACTCTATATTACATGGTAACCACAGGACACAATACTCTCCACATAGCAATACTCTATATTACATGGTAACCACAGGACACAATACTCTCCACATAGCAATACTCTATATTACATGGTAACCACAACACAATACTCTCCACATAGCAATACTCTATATTACATGGTAACCACAGGACACAATACTCTCCACATAGCAATACTCTATATTACATGGTAACCACAGGACACAATACTCTCCACAAAGCAATACTCTATATTACATGGTAACCACAACACAATACTCTCCACATAGCAATACTCTATATTACATGGTAACCACAGGACACAATACTCTCCACAAAGCAATACTCTATATTACATGGTAACCACAGGACACAATACTCTCCACAAAGCAATACTCTATATTACATGGTAACCACAGGACACAATACTCTCCACATAGCAATACTCTATATTACATGGGTAACCACAGGACACAATTCTCTCCATAAAGCAATACTTGTTTAGCTCTGTTCGGTGCAGTAACAGAACAATGTGTTGGCTGGCATTTGGTTCTCACCGTCTGTATCTTCCAGGGCTTGTATCATGTCTGGGTCCAGGGCCGTGCTGACCAGCATCTCCACATAACTCCGGAACATCTCCCGCATGGCCCTGTTGTTCAGTCCACTGTGTACCGCCACTGAAGAGGAGATTACACACACATATACAGGGTCAGATACACACACAGGAGATCACACACACACACATATACAGGGTCAGATACACACACAGGAGATCACACACACACATATACAGGGTCAGATATATATATACACACACACACACACACACACAGGAGATTACACACACATATACAGGGTCAGATACACACACAGGAGATCACACACACACACACATATACAGGGTCAGATACACACACAGGAGATCACACACACATATACAGGGTCAGATATATATACACACACACAGGAGATCACACACACATATATACAGGGTCAGATACACACACACACACAGGAGATCACACACACAGTTCTGGGACCTGCTGTTGGACTAGGCTTATCTGCCTGTGGGAAAACAGAGATAAAACCCAGTCTCACTTTCGTCCTCGCTGGCTGCCTCCTCTGATGAGTCAGACTCAGACGATGAGCGATTGTCCTCGAGCCACTTTTTCCTCTTTTTCGGAGGCGGTTCCGCCCTAATCTTGGCGGGCTTGGACTTGGATTGGCGCTCCACCTTTTCTTTCCTGTCTTTCTCCACCCCCGCTTTCCTGTCCTCCTTCCCCTTCCCTCGTTCCACCATTCCAACAGAGCTGCCGTGCCTCTCTGGTTTCTCCTGAGACGGTTGCGCCCTCTTCTCTTTTTCTCTTTGCGTCTCTCTCTCCCACTCATCTTTCTCTTTCGTCGCCGCGGCGATCTTCTCGCGCTGTTCATTTTTTGCCTTGGTTCTCTCCCGCGGTTCCCGCTGCACAGGTTCCCGCGGTAACGCCACTCGCTGCCCCCTCTCGGGACGAGGCGGGGGAGAGGCAGGGTGGTGGGAGGCGAGGGTGCAATTTTGGGGAGGGTCTGTCGTCTGTTGAACAAGAAAGAGGACAATTGAATAAAACAGGAACATTTCAGATGACCCAGTTCCGTGCACAAAAATAAATACATTAATTAATTACCTTTTAATAACATTTTGCAAATTACAAAAAACAGCATATCTCACTTTAGGGAAACTTCTAATATACCATATACAGTTCACATTAGGCCTTAAACAAGTGCCACAGATGCAACAGAACATGTGTGTGCCCTCATATTGTATTTAGGAAAAATTAAGTATTTCAGAGAACAGATCTTAGAGAAGTTACAGTATCTCCTGCTGTGGAAAAGATCAATTTGTTGGGAACTGAGGTTGCAGGGATGGATAGATAAGCTTAAAACAGTCAAGAAATTGAGATGTTGTAGAAAGCAAAATCTACGCTTCAGCAAGGGGCTGTTTAGGCAGCAAATGAAGAACCAATAGCATATTCGGCATAATGTTACGGCTCATCAGCGTAAGTGTGTGTGTGTATACATGTGTGTGTGTGTGAGTATATTGTCTAGAATTTGATTGATTATAACCCCATGAATACCTTAGTCCTGACGGTCTGTGCCAGGGTCGTCTAGAGCACACTCTCACGTAGTCCTTCTTGTTGACGTTCTCCAGAAACTTGACATAAAGACGCTGGTATCGCCTCTTGGCATCGCCAAAGTAGCCCAGGTACTAGGGAAGAGAGAGAGTAGCCATTTTGTTTAATGGGATTACATCTACAATACAGATCAAGATTGGCGTGCGTTTTTAAAATATTTAATTTCACTAGTTTATTGGCGAGTCTAGGATGTCTTTTTCTTACACCAAAATGCTACAAAATCGCAAATGAATCAACGTAATTGCAGTGTTTGGTGTAGGGTCGTGCTAAAGTAAATGGTCGTGCTAAAGTAAGAACTGACTTACATTGCTTGTAGCACAGAACTGCCTCTGTCCGTCCTTGATCTCTGGGCTGAACTTCTGGAGGAGGGCTTTTTGTACCCTCCAGATGGGTGGAGGCTCCCGTCCGGTCTTTAGGGCCAGCTGAAGATAACATGGTGAGGGAGATGGGAGTTGGTATGTTGCAACATAAGGAGCAAATGTGTTGGGCGCTGACATGCAATCCAAACTAGCCACTGTTTGCAGTAGCACATCCATGATCACACATACCTTCATTGTGGAGATGTCTTCCACGCGCACCACAAACTCATCCCTCTCCCGGAATATGCCTTCGCCTCCGCTCTCGCTCTCATCTTCCTCGCTTTCTCCAGCAATGGCGGCATCCTCCTGCTTCTGTGCCACATGCAGCGATGTGATCTGTGGCGCCGAGGCTTCTTCCGGGGATGCCAAGGGCTCCGGGGAGGGCTCCGGGGACTCTGATGCCGGGGGCGTGGAGGAAGGAGGAGCCAGAGAGGAGGGAGGAAGTGTGGCAGGAGGAGGGAGAGGCGAGGGAATAGGAGGGGGAGGAGTCTGAGGAGGGGAAGGCTGCGGCCTTGATGGTGCATCCTGCGTGGGTAGGGGTGACGATGGGAGAGAAAGGGGAGGTAAAGGGGAAGCTGGGGGAGAGGGAGAGTAGGATTGAGCGGGGGAGGCAGGTGGTGGCGTCTCTGGTGCCACTGTGGACTCTGGGAGGGCTGGAATAAAACACATATACATTAGAATTGCCTTCATTCAGTTAATACATTTCCACATACCAGAGATAAATAACATCCGTATTTCTCTTACCTTCTGACTTAGGGGCACCAAGCACCTCCAAATCTGGCTCCTCCACATCCATGTGTTTCTCTTCACTCTCACCCATGCCCTCTTCCGTCTCCCTCTTCTCCACGACGTCGTTCTCCTCCACCTCCCGAACTTCTCGCTGAAGCACGGCCGGCTCGGCCGCCTGGGGCTCCATGTGGGGTGTGTGCGACGAGGGCTGAGGACTGAGGGTTGGCGGCTGCAGGGCAGGAGGTGTGAGAGAATCCTGGCTGGATTGATTCTGCGACAGCGGAGGAGGCAGGGGCTGCTGGAGGGACGCCAAATGTGGCGTGTCGTAGAGAGCCGAAATGGCGGACGAGATGCTCTTCTGGAGGTCCTGGTTCTTCCCCACCGAGTCCTCCTCGTCCGAGGAGAACGACGGCAGCGTCTCCAGGTTCCTCTTTAGCTCATCATCCAGGGTGCGCTTGCAAGGGCTTGGGCAGCTGCCCAGAGCCAGACCGGTGTCCCCCTCACCATCCCCGAACCGAGGCGCCGATTGAGGAGGGGAGGGGGACAAGGGACGAAGTCCTCCTGACTTCAGAGGGGATGGGTCACTGTTCCCGGAGTCCATTCCCATGGGCATATCCAAACCTGGCGGTCTTTTTCCCGACTTGAGGAAGTCCATGAACGACGCCATGAAACCCGCCTTGGATTCAGAGTCCTTTGAATCAAAGAGACAAGACACAGAATAAGAGGACAATAGAAGTGAGATCATACAGATTTGGGCACATGCAACACACAGGATATTAAACGGTATTTTTCCCACTGAATATGCGCTCTATATAATCCCTTACTCTTCCATCCATCCCATCTCCATCCATCCCGTCATTCAGCATCTGATTCTTCTGCCTGCTCTTCTCCTGGGTCCTGTTGGTATCAGTTCCTCCATATGGGAGCCCGGGGCTCAGGCCAAGAGAGGGAGCAGAACCTACAGACCCATCAGATAGAGCGGGATCCGTGCCGGAGAGGGAGTCTGTCCTCAGCAAAGCGTCCGAAGAGGACATGGAGCCTACAGGCAGTTTTATCTTTAAAGGCAAAATAAAATTACAATTTCAGTTAAATGCCAAAATGGACAGTACAATATGTATTTTTTTATTCCATGTTTGATATAAAATTAACAAAAAACACAATCAAAATGTTTAACAAATGTACCTATTCAAGTGTGTGAGTAAATGCTTCGGTTCTCAGCTTTTCATTTCATTCTTGAAATTCTATTTTACTTACCTCATTACAAATCATTTTAGTCGCGCCTTTTTTATAATTTTTGATATTGTTAACAAACCAAAATATATTTTCTTTTCTCGGACTTTAAATTGAAGCATTACATTTTATTAAGTCAATACACATATACCTGCCAACGCTCCCTACCGGAATATCTGTCCGTCTGACACATCCATTAATGAATTAAATTTGACCAAACTCACCCTAAGAGTAGGAATGGGCTCCTGGTGCTGTGAAGGTGGAGCCTGGTGGTGCAGTTGGTGCTGCTGCTGTGGATCAAGGTGCTGCATCTGCTCCTTCCCAGTCATCTCTATAAACATGTCATCTCTTCTCCCTCTCCCCCTCCCTCCTCCAGCACCACCCCGACCTCTGCCCCGTTTGCTGTCCAATCCACCTGCATAACCGCCCCCTGCTCCGCCCCCGGCCCCGCCCATGTCAGCGGACATCATCCCGCGAGGCGTGTGCTGCTCAGGCTGCGGGCGAATGCGGGGTCGGCCCCGGGGCCTCGGAGGACCCTCTCTCTTTGGCTTGGTGGGCTTGCGGCCCCGTTTCTTGGGTCCATCCTGAGGCAGCAGCTGGGGAGACGGGCCGAGGGAGGGGTAACCGGATGAGTGATAGAAGTCCAAGTCGCCCATCAGAGGGCTGAGCGTACCTCCTCCGGTGCCACCACCACCGCCCGTTTTACGGCAGCTGGAGACCAGGTCGGGGAGGAGGTCCGGGAGCCGGCGGCTGTTCAGGCGGATGTCCGCTGGCTGGTTGTCCTTGTCCTCGTCGTCCTCGAACTCGTACTCTTGTGCGTAGCTCTTCTTGGGCAGCGTGTTCGGATCTCGGCGCTCCTTGAGTAAATGGAACGAGCTCGACTTGAGAAGCTTCTTGGGGCGCGACGAGCAAAATATGGGAGAGGTGAGGCCCCCGGGCCCGGTGCCACTTGCAACAGGGCTTGGACCAGAGGACAATTTCCCCGGGCCAGCCACACCCATGCCCATTCCGGGGCCCTGAGACTGGATGAGGCCCAGCTGCTCTGCGTTGACTGTGGAGGGTAGCTCGTGGGTCTTGAGTGTGTCCAGGTCCAGATGCATGGTGCTGTTCGACTCAGGGAGACCATGGCAGTACTGGCCGTAGCCCTGGTTGTTACCATGGTGACCGAGCATATCATAGGTGGAGCCTCCGCTCCCCCCACCGCCGCCTCCACCTGTATTAGCCTTCATGGCCTCATCAGGACCTCCAGAACCGTCTTGATTAATCTCCTCCTGCCCCGGGCCGGCACCGCCTCCGGCGCAGCTGGATTTGGAGTAGTCCTCAGAGCAGAACATATCCTCCATGCCGGGGAAAAAGGAGCGGTCCTCGTCTTGCAGGAGCGAGTCCGGGAAGCAGATGGATGTCAGGGGCACAAAGCGGTTCTGGCTCTGTTGCTGCCCGCTGTTTTTTTCCACAGGGCTGACCACACCGAAGGGGTTCTGCTCAGAACGCTGCTGCTGGTCCATTTGGACCTGCTGACCTGAGGCAAGCTGGGACTGGTGGGACTGGGAATCCTGTTGCTGGGGATGGTTGGACGCTGAAGGTGGGGGCATGTGGTGGGACTGGGGGTGAGTGAGGCCTTGGGAATTGGGGTGGTGCCCCGTGTGGCTCTGCTGCTGCTGCTGCTGGTGGTGGTGCGAGTTCGCATGTTGCTGCGGTTGGAGGTGCTGGGGCAGGTGGTGGACGTGAGACGGGGTGGATAAGCCCAGGTCGGGCTCAGAAAGAAACGAGTGCAGCTCTGAGCTGGAGTGTTGAGGGTGGTGAGACGGGAGGTGAGACGGGAGGTGAGACGGGAGGTGAGACGGGAGGCGCTGCTCCTGCTGCTGCTGCAGGTGGCGATCACTGTTCCCTCCACCTCTTCCTGCACCTCCTCCGCCTCTCCTCTCCTCCGCTCCGCCACCGTCTGTACTCGACGTCTGGGAGAGAGAGCGCTCCAGCATGTCCAGGGAGGAGGCCACAGAGCTCTGCTGTTGTTGCTTGGTCTGACCCTGGTCCTGTTGAGGAGGTGCGTGGCTGTAGTGAGCCGTCACTGCAGCCGCCTCCAAAGCCTGGGACTGGAGTTGGAGCTGAAGCTGGGAGGCCTGCTGAGCTGGAGGCTGGTGTTTGCTCGTGCTCATTCGTCCTCCGGCTCCGTCCATCATAGCTTGTTGTTGATTCACTGAATGCTGCTGCTGCTGATGGGGTTCCATTTTGTTGCGGGTGGTGTGGGACAGCACAGACTGGAGCAGGTGGGGTGGCTGGCGGGACTGGTCTGTGGGGGAATCCATGAGGGAGGCTGGAGCTTGAGGATGCTGCTGCTGCTGCTGGAGCTCCGGGGTCTTCCGTGGATACACCAGGTCTGAACGCTCTTGTGGCTTCTTGTGCAGCTCCATGTGAGCGTGGGACTGGAGGTGAGCGTGAGAGGTGGCGTGCTGCTGCTGCTGTGGGTGTGGGGGGTGTTGAGGGCCCAGGGAGTGCTGCTGGGAATAGGGGTCGCCCCGGCCATAGTGGACTACTGACCCCAACGAGTCGTGGTGGTGGAGGTGAGGGTGGCTCTGCTCGGAACCTGCTCGTCCTCCTCCGCCACCCCGGCTACCACCTCCTCTGTCGTTCCTCTGTTGCTGTTGTTGTTGCTGCTGCTGTTTCTTGAGAGACATCTCCAGCTGGCTGTCCAGACCTGTGGCAGCACCTGCTGATCCTGATCCAGAGCTGGACGTGGCACTGTGAGTGCGGATGACACTCTGGAGGTGGTACCTCTCCTCTGAGCTCTTGCCCTGTTCGTAGGGCGACAGTCCTTTGCCTCCATCCGTGGAAGAGGGGACGGGCTGTGGCGGGGCCTGCTGTTGGGTCTGCTGCTGGGGTTGCTGCTGCTGGGAGTGGTGGTGCGAGACCTGGGACGTGGGACTGGCCTGGGCTTGGAGAAGGTGCTGGATCAGGAAGTCGTCGTCATCTTCCACTTCCTCCTGAGACCTCTGGGAGCCCACACCTAGCATGCCGCTGGGGTCAGCCTTGGTCTTGGTGGAGGTCGGGTGGTAGGACTGGGGTTGAGACAGAGGGCCTCTTGTGTCAGGGTAGCCCTGAGGGGAGGACATGAAGGAGGGCGAGAGCACCGAGGAGATGTATTTGTTAGAGCCCGTTGCTCCTGGCGACTGGGTGGGGCAGGAAGGGGCTGGGGAGTGCAATCCTGGACGGGTAATGCCGGAGTTGGCCGACGGGGACTGGCTCGACTCAGGGATATGGTAGGAACCTCCTCCGTTACCACCTCCTCTCTCATTGGCCATACTGCTACCGGCTCCTCCTGAGCCGGAGTTTCCACCGCCTGCACTACTGCTACTACCGCCTCCTGATGCCCCCCCACCCGACGACCCAGCTGAACGTAAAAGGGCGGGGGAGTGGCCTGGGCCGTAACCTAGCGATGGACTTCCTGCTCCACCCAATGAGGAGGGGAGGGACCTATAGGCTGAATCAGATCCATAGACGACATCTGCCGAGTACGACTGGCTTCGGCCTCCCAAGCTCCCGTACGCTTTCCCTCCCCCGGCTGAGCTCAGGTCCTGGGCCTGGGGGGAGCTAAAGCCACCGTAGGACTGGGGAAGAAGGGACTGAGGGGGCTGGCTGGGCGAGTATGACTGGGTCTGCTGTTGCGGTGGTGTTTGGCCTGTTAGGGCTGAAGCGGGAGTTTTCACAGAGGGCACAGGGGAACCATAGACGGAGAGGCTGTGCTTGGATAAGGAATGCTGGGCAGATGTAGATGGAGTCGGAGCAGGCTGCTGGGGACCCGGGGCTGCAGAAGAGCTTTGAGGGGGAGGCTGGTGTCTAGACTGGACGGAGCTTGAGCTGGAGGGGGGAATCGAGTTTGAGGGGTGAGCCCCCGAGGTGGACGAAGCAGAGGAGGAGGTTGAAGATGAGGAAGCCGAAGGAGGCGTTTGAGGGGTGCGAGAGGAGGAGGCCGAGCTGGCCGAGGAGTAGCCACTGCTGGAGTTGGCCTTACCCCCTTTAGCCGCTGCTGAAGTCGTGGCGGAGGAAGAGTAAGAAGGTTGGATGATGGGCCGGTAACTTTGTTCTGTTCGGGAAGAGCTTTTAGGGTCCGAGGAGGGGCTCTGGTCACCCAAAGGACTGCAAGAGAGGCCGGCGTGCCGGTGGTGGGCTATCTGCTGGTAGCCAGGCCCACCACAGCTGAGATAATGCTGCAAGGAGTGGGCCGCAGAGGAGGACAGCTGGGACTGGGAGGGCGTTGGCCGCTGGTAGTGCTTGATCACACTGTCCTGTCGAGGCACAGCTCTCTCCTGGGCCGAGTTGGACTGGGCCTGAGCTTGGGCCTGAGCCGATGAGAACACTGAGGCGTTGTACAACTGAGAGGACTGGTCCTGTAGCTGAGAGGACAATAGGTTGAACTGATGGGACTGGAGGTGGCGCGCAGATGAGGCCTGGGCCGACGACCCGCCCGTAGGGTCTTGGCCGCCTCTGTAGGCAGAACTGCCCTGTGAGGACAGGAGGCGGTCGAACCCCAGGCTAGACTGGGAGGGACCTTTGATGTGCAGCAGAGGATCGTGGGGGGACAGCAGTCCATTGGATGTGGGGCTGAATGTGGGCGTGTCCTGGAGGGTGGGGAAAGAACGACTAGAGAAAGATGCCGGGTGCTGATAGGCCGAGAGAGCTGAGGAAGAAGGGAAGGAGCCTGAGCCAGGAAGGGCCCCGGAGATGAAGAGCTCAGCAGGTGCCGGGTTATGCATCGCTGTCAGAGATGGACACAAGAGGTAGATAATGAATCCATGGGCTTTACATTAAATAGAAACAAACGGTCAGCAAGACTTAAATAACTAGGATTAATAAATAGCATCTAAGCCTCAATCTACTTCCCCAGAGTCAGATCAACTCGTGGATTTACTACAAGTGTATTAAAGTCCAAGGAAGAAGACAAAGAATCTTAATGCCAAAAATCTAAAAAGCGTATATTTCAAAATGTAAAAAGATAAGACAATCCAATATGGCAGATTATTATCAGTGTCTCAGTGATCTCTGTTGATTATCACAGAATAGGACACGGTCCGACAATGAGAACACATGAATGACCATTCAACCAATCACGTTAGGTGTCGGGGATTGGCCACTGCACCAGTGTTTCCAATGTCAGCCCGTTATCAACAGAGGTCACATGCCCACCTGTCTGCCATGACGGCGTGCGGAACTGGGATAACAGGGAGGAGGCGGAGGGTGGAGGCTGGGGACCCCGTTGGGATTCCAGAGCGGAGATCAGGTTCATGACGGAGGCGTCTGCGCCAGAGGAACTGGCGTGATGCAAACCGGTGTCAAATAGTCCAGAAAGACCTGGTGTGCCAAATACACACAAAACAAATGTACAGGTGTAAGTAAATATACTATAACTGTCATAATTGTACAGTTCTTTATGTGCAGTTGTGTGTAAAGTCTGTGGTTTGTTTAATTAAAAGGCAGACTAGCCATCCATATTGCTCTGGCCAAACAAATCAGGCCAATTCACCACCACAACAAGGATTTGGTTGTCTCTCTTATGTTTACTAATATGTACACATTCTGAATTGTCCAAGGAACATGCATACATGATGATCCAATTAGTGGTCAGCATTAATTATTTCTATGATAATCGTTTCATAATTCATGTATTAAGTCATCAATTGAGCAGTGAAAATAATTTCAATTGTCACACAATATAATTAAAGTAATTGTGTATGCAAAAATGTGAACGAGCTGCTAAAAATATCGGTAGATAGGAAGTAATGTATCTTTTGAGTTGATCTATCGTGACGGGTGTAAAAATTATATTATTTTAATGCTTTTAATGAATAATGACTGACCATCCGTAATATCGGAACTGTAATTTAAACGATGGTGTCAGTTAAAATGTGCACCGATTACAAACAACGGAACAGAACAACATTGTACACTTGGTACCCTGAGTGGGTACGACAGCTAAACGGCAATTTGCACATCATTTAAAAGACGTGCGGCCTAACAAACAGTATAAATAAAATGTGTCTTTGAACAGAATAAAAAAAATGGGTCCACATAAAAGTGGTTTCCATAGAAACTGCCTCCACTTATAATACAGTGATTGTCAATGGCTGCAACCTTAGTGCCAAAAGCTTGCCAAATGTGAGTAGATTCATTTATAAGGAGTGTGACATGTCTTACCTAAACTCCGCCCTGCTCCCCAAGCTCCACCCTGGCCAGAGCTAGCCGGGTGGTGATTGGTGGCATAGCCCTGCAAAGGGTGGGGAGTGCCATAGGCTTGACGATGAAGAAGTTCAGACTCGGGATGTGATGATCGGGAGCTTCCATAGACAAGACTGGCAAGGAGAAGAAGGCATTAGGGGGTCATCAGATTTATTTTTTGTATTTTATGTTTATCAACCATTGTTTCAAGGGTGACCCCTCTGAGAAGCTGTCAAATTTAAACAACAAATGCAAAAACATGTAAATAATATGTAAACACCTTGATGGTTGTTTAAAAGCAATACATTGTTCAGAAAACATTTCTATCTTTATAAACGGTTATTTAGATGCATTCTTGTCAATATCAATGTAATAAAATATTGCATGATAGCAATAAAGTAATTCAATAATGTAAAATATGTTACACAACAGATCTGGAGAATTCTAAGTGGCCAGGGCGACACCTAGAACTGAATGTTCCTCAAACCGTTCCCAAACAATGTGTGCAGTGTGGCAGGGAAAATAATCCATCTGAAAAACGGTACTGCCATCAGGGAATACCACTGCCATTAAGAGGTTTACCTGGTCAGCATCAATGTAGGTAATTGGCACGTGTCAAACTGACCTCCGCATTAATGCCCAGAACCAAAGTATCCCAGCAGAACACTACCTAGAGCACCAATCTCCATCCAATGGCTTGTCGTCTTCCCACATTACACCCACGTGAGGTAAAAAAAACCAGGACATTTGAACCAGACAACCTTCTTCCACTACTCCAATGCCTGCTGTTTGTGTGCTCATTGTAGGCGCTTTTGCCCTCCTCGGACCACTGTTGATAGATACTCACCGCTGCTGTCCGGGAACATTACAGATGCCTTGTGTTTCCCAGATGCTCTGACCCAGTTGTCATGCCTTAACAATTCGTCCCATGTCTACATGGATCAGATCTTTACTCCTGCCCTTTTGTCCGGCATCCAACAGGTTAACTAGAGCAACTGATTGTTGGCTTACCATCAAATCTACTCAGGCCTTAGTATGTGGACTTGTTATGAGACGATCAAGGTTTCACTTCAACGGTGAGTGGTTTTAATGTTTTGGCTTATGAGTGTGCATCTTGCATGTTGTATTTCGCCTAGAAGGCACCTTTTGTCTGCACCATCCACTGTTACAATCAATTTGAATGCAAAAACCGCAATTTCGGGTACAAGCACATTGCAATGAAGGTAAATTTAACAGAAAATAAAAGGATTAAGTTCTTATTTCTCTCACATTGAGTCAAAGTGATCTAATATCCTTATGTGAACTGTATGCATTTGGCATTTATATATTGTTCGGTGCCTTCTTAAATAAATAGTGCCTTTATCTGTGCTTAAAACATGTACTTAACCAGACAGATTTCAAATTCAACTCTGCTTTGAATGTTTTTTTGGCAGTTTGACTAGGAAATGTATTAGGAAGACATCTCACTCGACTATTTTCTCGTCCAATCAACCTAGACCTTAAGCAGACCGGAACATGTTTTATGCTAAACTGTCTGAGTGGGACATCTTCACATTATGTACTATCTGTGCTAGCTACTTACTACCAGGCCTTATGTCTGCAAGGAAAAGTCGAGTGATATTTCGCAAAAAAAGACTTCGTGTAGAATCTAGATCAAGTAACATGACATATATTACGTTCGCGATGTCTGTTAACTCAAATATATAATGTCAAATGGCCAGTTTCTTGCAGGAATGTACAGACTAGCTAACTTAGGTTACTGTACGCATGCTAGCCTTGTGCAGCTAGCTAGTACGGATAAACCAGATTGTTTATCCAAGGACTAAGCAAGTTACCATAGATACCATTATTTACATGCTAATATAGTTAGCCAGCCGACTAGCCAATTAGTTGGTTTAACTGTGCTAAACCGATTGAACTAGCTTGCATAGCAGCCCCAAGCAAAGCCGGAGATATAGCCATGATTATACATATAGCTAGTAGGCTTTTGTCATCAGCAAGACTAGCCGCTCACCAACCCAAATAATGGTACTGTGGACGGCGTGTGAAAAGGCGTGCTGGCAAAATGTTAACGTGACTATGATATACAAGTATAAGTAAATACCATAGCTGGTCTATTATCACGGATGTGTGTATTGTAATGATTCGTGGGGTCACTGTGGGCTTTAACCTTGCAATGGCCACATTTTAAACAGTTCTGTGGAATCATTCATAAAAACAATAGTTGTTCAAATTCGCCACATCACTTGTCATGTCAGACAGTTACACCTGTAACATCTGGCCACACGACAAGCTCAAGTCCATCAAAACGGGTAACAGGTCGAAATGGTCATGACATACGGTCCAACCCTCCCCCGCGTCCCCTCGCCAATCTACCTAAAACCACGCATTTAGTCTGTCATTCGCATTCCACGCATTTTCCCAGCAAGTTTGTCCCCTCCCACCCACACACACAGGACAGGACGTTGCATTCCCAGTTCATAAAACCAACCACAACCTGGATGACAACGCGAAGCTGCGTAGACAGGGTGCACAATATATCGATGTCAAAGTGCGAGATGACCTACCAATCAATCAATCACATCAAAACCATGCAATAGATCAGTTAGTATGCACCCATTATGTGGACTGGATCGTATCATGCTTACCTTGCTTTCGCCGACCTCTCGTAACTCCAGCCCGCTCCAGCACCCAAATCACCGAACCCTGTTCCCGGGTAATTTCGGTCCATTTTGCATTTAAGAGATGTCACAACAAACACGAAACCTACGCGAGTCCGCTGAATTTAAATATCGGTCTTCCCCCTGATTAATGTCAGGCAAATTGAAATATCTCTCTTCATAAGCAAATCCCTCGGATTGGAAATATCAGCATATTGAAAGAGAAATGGAGGGGAGGAGAAAACTGGATGAAAAAAGGGGGGTCAAAGGGGGTATACTCCAACGAGTAAGAAATCACTCTTTTTCCTTTCCTACGCTTTCTCCAAATATCATTTCCACATCTGCCAATTGGTAACGACGTTATACACGATCATAACAACGCGTTTATATGTATCGATCATCGATAAAATGCACAGAAACATTTGATCAAAGGCATCCTCGCTTCGTACCGTGTCTCATCCTCTTTATTTTAGTCACAAAGCAAATGCCGCGATTGAGACGATTAACTACCATTGATATCTCACAATTGCTGCAAATACTTATCGGACGATAAGACAGGGTATCGTTTAATTGTGATTTTCTATAACATGCAAAATACCTTCCCACCCTGAATCCGCTGAGGGCTAGCTGATGCTAGCTAGCCCTGTCGACGCATCAAAATAAAACGGGATTGCTATTTATTACGTCTGTTACCCTTCCTTCTCTATTTATATTCGAAAACAACGACGACGACGATATTGCGAGGTCTCAAAATCATATTAAATCAAATAAAAAGCAACAACGACGGTAGAATGTAGGCCTCGGTTTTTTATATTTTTAGTCATTTTCCTGTGAAGACGCCATTTTTGAAGGCGGCTCGCGTCGCTCTCTCTTCCCCCTCCCCTCGCGCAGACACACGCGCACATTCTGCCTGTTGTGTCCTCCATTTACCGGTTCCCATGGACTGCCTGTTTAGAGACACTATTGGTATTTTTGTTTGTTAAAAAAATTAGCATTTCATAATGAACAAAACATTTTTTTTATCATATCTTGTATTGTCATTTTGAAATTATACCAAAACAATTTGAGTACCTATTAATTATAACTGGTTATAATCTTTTTTTTTTTTTTTAAAACGAGTATTACCAGGTTATTATTTTTCATAACATTGTAACGAAACTGTTATTACATTATGGAACAAATGTCAGAAGGTTCTGTAAATAGTTTTTATTTCAATGTAACATTTTAACAATGTACAACTGCTTCCCTGCATATTGAAAAGAGATCTTCAGTATAGTACCAGTAATGCAGACTTTTGCTTAAGATTTACCCATTCAGGTTCTGAAAGTAATTTCAGCATTTCCTAAAATGATATGCCATCTAGTGGTACCTCTGTGTACACCTCTACCACCATAGCAAACCGTGACAACAACAACAATCGCCAAACCGTTTTACAACTAAATTCATTATTTACACAGTAACACTCAAACGTTCAGACACATCAACAAATTCAAAGGTATTAAAAAAAGAACATTGAAGACTAAAGAGAAGACATTTAAGCCATGAAATAACACATAGAATCAACTAGTAACCAGCTGGATGGGATATGACATTGAAAAGATGATGTGCTGCAGTCTGCCCTTATTCTTGACCGTGGCTATAGCGTACCAGATAGTGATGGAGGAGGTCAGGATGGACTCATGATGGCTGGGTAAAAGTTAATCATCATTGGCAGTTTGTACTATTTAAGTTGCCGCAGGCAGTACAGCCTTTGTTGCACTTTTTTGTGAAAGGTGATGTTCAACACCCACTTGAGGTGGGACACCATCGCCCAGGAAGCCAAAGGACTCAACAATGTTGACTGGGGAGCAACTCCGGACTATAAAAAGGGCTGCTGGGCTTCTCCTAATGTCCACACTCATCTCCAGTGTTTTTTGAGCATTGAGCTCCAAGTTGATTAGACTAAACCAGGACACCAAGCGTTCAATATGCCCCTAGGCAGTCTTGTCTCCATCAGAAATAAGTCCAATGAGGGTATAAACGTTTGACAGACTGGTGACTGTAGGTGCAGTTGTTGATTTACAGGGAGAAGAGTAGAGGGGAATGAACGCAAACTTGATGGGAGCGTGTGCTGTAATCTGTAAACCTTTATCACTAGAAGTGCCCGGACCCAGAAGTACTTTTTTGCGGTACTCAATAAACGCACAGGATGCTCCTATAGATATGCATGCTTTATTCCTTACATATTTCTTTCTGTTAAAGTTTCATTGAAAATACATTGTACAGTTTTTAAAGGTATTTTGCCCCCTATCCGGGATGTCTTTTTTCATGAGTATCGATGGCCCAACAGTATATTGAATTAATAACTTTATAATATGAATACTGGAATGGGCAAAAGAGTCAACAAGAGAGTAGGCCGGACAGAAGACACTATTAGTAGGCGAAGGGTTAATCCAAAGGGCAGGCGTAGATCTATCGATGCCAGGTGGCCACAGACAAGGGCAGATCAATAGGTACACATAAATCAGGCTTAGGAGTTAGGATAATGGCAATCAAGACCGCTCAGCAAGAGGCGGTGGCATGTCAGGCTATTTATAGTGATGATAGAGAACAGGTGTCTGGTATGTGTGTGTTGCTACTGTTCGCCGGTAGATGGCGTGCTGCTATAGAGAAAGACCTTTATAGTGGGATCTCTCTTGTCGTTTCTCGTTGACTGTTCGTGTTGTTTATCTGTTTGCACTAATCGTGTACGTTTTAAAATGCGTGTATTAAATGCTGAAGAAATAACCGTCTGGGTAAACAGGCACGGCGAATAAACCTGATTCTAGTACCATTTTACCACACTTATTTTGGTTGAATTAATCCAAATTATTTTTGAAGTATTTTAGAAAATATTGATAGGATATTTTTTAATAACTCGGTTTGATGCCATGTGAAAGTCACAAAAGACAATTACAAAAAAATCAAGTTAGCATTGATGAACGGTTAAAATAACTGTACACAAAACAGTCTTTGCTGCCTAGATTTTACAATGGTAATCAATTGACTTATATAAATATATATATCCTAACCGATTTTTGTTCAGTTTATACAAGAATCAGGTTTGTACAATCTTCATATCTCAATTTAAGTCAATCTCAATTCACATTGCCTGAACGAGAGATATGCAGTAACTTTGGACAACTGAGAACAAATTATCTTGTTTTCCTAATACTGAACACACACCCTTTGGCAGCAAGTCATTATACCCGTCTTGTTTTTTCTCCCCGAAACATTGTCTAAGGAACATTACAATTTCGAGGATTTAATGACAACCCCACAGAAGTTTCTCAACCTTGTTTCTCTGAAGAATGACAGTAGGCCACATTTAACAGAAAATTAATTGGCCTATACTTTTCCATCTCATTTGCAGCTCTTAACACAAACACGTTTTGTATAAAAAAACACAAACACAATGGATCAGATCCAGGAACTGACCTAACAAAATGACTGAAGGAATCAACATAAAGAGCACAAGGCATTTCTTTTAATGCATTAATTTGTTCCCTATTAAATGCAGCAGAAGCTGATAATCATCTTAAGAGTTTCCCCAAGGAGGTTGTGTGTCATGGAGAACTTTGGAGATTTTTTAACAGACTATTTAGTAGTAAACACTATGAGTCCAAATGAAGAACATCAACATGTCATTGAAATGGATACAGTTTCAATATGTAATAAATATATTTAAGAAAAAATGTCAAATAAAAATCTGAAACGAAAAAACAAAACACATTACATTCCAGCAAAATGTACAATGGGCAAAATGTAGTCACATACATCTGAATAATTCAGAAATGTTCTCAGTGATTCCTGGGCTGGCTGCTTAATTTGTGGATGACATCTGAGGATGCCGGACAAATGAAAATGACATGCTTACAATTTGCATTTACACCTATCCGCTTGCTTCATGTACGGTACACAATATCTAATGAATTAATTTGACATAGATTTTGGCAACACAATACTCCAGTTTCAGGTCTTTCTAATGTGTGGTGACAAATGCTCGATAAAAAAAATTAATGAAGTTAATTCCCTGAGGATTAACCCCCCCCCAAAAAAAAACCAATACAAATTGTCAGTCATGGTTAATAAACCTACCGAACGCTGAAGTGCACAGACTGTATTTTTTATTTAAAAGACAATATTGTCAACTTATTAGAGGGGCAACAACGAAAAGATCAATCTTGTATGCATGTGAAAGCAAAATTGAAATAGAAAAACTTAAAATTGTCCATCATGACGTAGCAGCGTACCCATTTAACCAAACTGGAAAAAGAAATTTCCAGGTGCTTGGCCTACAGGGGTAGAAGGAGAAACATGTTAGATGTGTTGAAATCAATGACAGACTAAAAATTTCTCTCCAGATATTTTAGAAAAATGTAAGGTAAGTGTTGACATAACTACATACTTTGATTAGATTCAAAACTAAATCCTCCTGCTGGGCCTCCAAAAAATGTCTTGAAAATGTTGTTGGCATCGAAATCTGTCAAAAAACAGTGTTCAAGTGTGAAGATTAGTCATTAATGCACGTTATTATAAACCATATTCACACGAAGAATATCCATGTAAACACATTGATTCCCAACGCAGCCTTAAAACCCCACCCAAAAGTTACTACTTAATACTTGTATATACAAAGTACATATTTTTTTAGTGATTTTTTATATACTATATATATAAATTTGTTTCAAAGGCATCCCGGGAATAAATGTGGTTAACGTGGATATGGTAGCACAGAATTGGATACAACCAGCAGTGCAGTTCTGATAACTTTGCTGGGCACAATACCAGTTTGTTTAAGAATTGTGACAGTGCCATCTTTTCAGGGTCAGACGGTGGTGGTTTAACCTCCAGTTACAGTTTGGCACTGCAGTCAGACTTACCTCCCATATTATTGGTGATTTTAACCTCCTGTTACAGTTTGACACTGCAGTCAGACTTACCTCCCATATTATTGGTCAATTTAACTTCCAGTTACAGTTTGACACTGCAGTCAGACTAACCTCCCATATTATTGGTCATTTTAACTTCCAGTTACAGTTTGACACTGCAGTCAGACTTACCTCCCATATTATTGGTCATTTTAACCTCCAGTTACAGTTTGACACTGCAGTCAGACTTACCTCCCATATTATTGGTCATTTTAACCTCCTGTTACAGTTTGATACTGCAGTCAGACTTACCTCCCATATTATTGGTCATTTTAACCTCCAGTTACAGTTTGACACTGAAGTCAGACTAACCTCCCATGTTGTTGCGCTCTTCTTCCAGGTCGTGACCACAGTCATAGCGGGTCTTCTTTTTAGGGTCAGACAGCACAGTGAACGCCTCGCCCACCTCTTTAAACTTTTTCTCTTCTTCCTTCTGAACATCTGACGTGGCCGCACTGTGGCGATCTTAACGACAAGTCGAAAACAAAAATGTTAGAAAAGTAAATCCTTTTGCTTGATCGTTGCTTTGCGGCTGGTTCTTACCAGGGACACAAAAATTGAAATAGCCACCGGTCTTTGATTCCATATAAAGTCTGCAGACTATTTCCCTTGAGCAAGGCATTTAACCCCCCCACAACAGCTCTTTATTCTGGAATGGGTCTATGTGTCTAAATAAAAGCATGAAGACAGATGGCCCCATTTTATAGTTGGAACATGAAATGTCTGTGTGTTTACCTGGGTGGTGCATGAGGGCTCGTTTCCGATAAGCCTTCTTAATCTCATCTTCTGTGGCATTCTTTCCCACCCCGAGCAGTTTGTAGTAATCTTTCCGCTTGTTCTTTTTGAGTTCCAACTGAGCAGTCTTCAAGAGATGTTTGTGTTCTAGTAGGAGGGGGGAGCAAGTGATGGAGAAAGAATCAAAGAAATAAGGTATGTGTAAAGTAAACAAATGCACCCTAATAAACAAATGCAGCAATTAATTACAGTGAATAACCCAATAAGCGAAAGAAAATGTACCGTTTAAAATGACATTCTGTCGGGTAACTTGGTTACACTGTTTACAGGATCTGCTCACCTTTTGTTTTCTCTGTTTGGTAAACCTTCTCATAGTCCCGCACAGCTTCTTCATACTGTTCAATATCCATATAACTGCAAAAAGCACAAGTAGCATTTATCTGATATTTTCAAATGTACCAGTGAATAGGCCTCAAGTGAAGGCAGGTCACTGATTATGGCTCTAAGTACTTTCCATATCTCACCACTGGGCTCGTCTTAAATACGCCTTGATGTATGTGTCGTCAAGCTTTATTGCACTCGTGCAGTCTTCAATGGCTTCATTCGATTTCTTCAGCTGAAGGGGGGAGAGATAACATGTCTATCAAACAACACATCTGGCATCTAGCCTGGCTTGCAAACATACCCTGGAGGTTGAAGGTTGCAGTACCTCATATTCTCACCTTAGCCCCTACGGTGCCCCTATTGCAGTAAAGCTTGGCATTGGTTTTGATGTTGTTGGGGTCAATCACCAAGGCCTCTGAGTAGAGCTTGTAGGCAGCCTCAAATCTGTTGTCCTTGAACGCTTGGTTGCCCTCCTCCTTCTTAGCTTTCAAAGCTTTGGCGTTCTGGTTTGAATTAGAGTATATTAGATATTGACTAGGCATGTGTTACATTCCCATTCATGACAATTTGATACATATCTAGACACATGGGTTAGTTTATCCTAAACAAATCTGTTGCTAATAGAAACTATGTGCAGAGCCTCAAAGGGATGTGCAAGCTAACATTTCTCCGTGTTTTAAATAGCCTCCCCTTTGGAATCATTTACATATTTTAACATAAACATTATTAAACGCACGTTATTAAGTAGAACTCACTCTGCATGCTAGCCGAGCCTTCTCGTGGTCGGGGGCCATGCGCAGTGCCTGGACGAAAAACTGCACCGCTTTGTCGATGCAATCTTCATAGTACAAACAGAGGCCACGCACGTATAGCGCATCTCCGTTAGTTGTGTCCACTCGTAATATATCACTGGGAGAAAAATAATTCTACGTTTAGAAACCATTACAGCTAAAGAAAAATATCATAACACCAACATGAAAATGGTCCTATAGTTAAATGTAATCAGATTCCAGAACAGATAACGGGTCCATTTTAAAATAGCCAGGTGAGACAAACAGTCACTACATTACATCCCTCTATAAAAATAAGTCACAAAAAGTTTAGCAATTGAAGCAAAGTATCAGAATCCAACTTTAAGTGATTTTATGGAAGAGACAGATGTGCTGTGACAAGAATGGTTGGATTATTTCTCTCCTATAAAGTGTGATTTCTTACCTGGCCACAGACTGGGCTTCTGGGTAACGGCCCAACAGGGCCAAACACTCAGCCTTAAAGATTTTAAAGCGATGACAAGCTGACGCCAATATCAAAGCTCGGTCCATACAGTACACCACCTGCAGCAAACAACACACCAGAATATCACTGCTGACTGCTAATGTGTGTGTGTGTGTGTGTGTGTGTGTGGGGGGCGAGGGGTTCAATGTGTAACCTGCCTTCCTGAAGTCTCTCTTATCGAAGCCAAATTCAGCCATTCTTTCGAACTCTAACACTGATGCTGCATTTTTGTGCTGCAAGGCACAAAGAAGAAACAGAGCACATGACCGCTGTTGACTGACTTGGATACAAAAGACCACGTGTGTGTAAATGGAAGCAGAAACATGCGTGTTAATGGAAGCAGAAACATGCGTGTAAATGGAAGCAGAAACATGTGTGTAAATGGAAGCAGAAACATGTGTGTAAATGGAAGCAGAAACATGTGTGTAAATGGAAGCAGAAACATGTGTGTAAATGGAAGCAGAAACATGTGTGTAAATGGAAGCAGAAACATGTGTGTAAATGGAAGCAGAAACATGTGTGTAAATGGAAGCAGAAACATGTGTGTAAATGGAAGCAGAAACATGTGTGTAAATGGAAGCAGAAACATGTGTGTAAATGGAAGCAGAAACATGTGTGTAAATGGAAGCAGAAATATGTGTGTTAAAGGAAGCAGAAATATGTGTGTTAAAGGAAGCAGCAACATGTGTGTTAAAGGAAGCAGCAACATGTGTGTAAACAGCACACAGGCATTACTCTCACATTCCCATTGGTATAACATACATACAGTACAGAAAAAGTAGGTCACCAAGCTCATCTAAACTCAGTAGTACCCACCTCCTGTTGTGCCTGGCTGTTGCTAGGCTCCAGTTCCAGAACTTTCTGAAAGCAGCGGCTGGCTGCCATGGCATTACCCAGTGACAGGTGACACTTGCCCTCTCGCAGATGACCCTGTATTGCAGACAGTAAGATACACTTGAACTGATGAATGACTACAAAGGCTGATGTTCCTGAATCACAGGAATGAAATGGGACTGTTGTACCTCATTATTCTATAAGGACATTATCAAAAATTATCACCTCACTAGTGATTTTTATTTTTGGTTGAAAACATGCAGAATCCTGTAATAATGCTACCACTGTTTCTGAATGCACTGTACAGACTTTTTGTAAAAGATCGTACTTATTTCATTTACACAGTTGAAGAAGTATTCAATTATTTCGACTCATCCCCTAGCTTTCAAGGGATATTCAAGGCATAATGTGACTATTAGCTTAGCAAACACATGACATAGCTTAACAACCTAGCACAGGAGGGTTGTATGTTTCTCTGTCACAGGCCAATTACATCAAGATCTAAGAACACAGAGACTTTGCAATGTTGTCTGGCTACTGATGAGCTGTATGAGTAATGAAACCTTGCAGAACTCAGACCTTCATGAAGCAGTCGTCAATTCGCACAGCCTGCTGGGAGTCTTCCAGGGCCTCTCGAAAGCGGCACAACATCATGAGAGTTGCAGCTCGATTTCCATAGTAACTCGCATTTTTAGGACATGAATCTGCCCAGCAAAGAAACGTATAGTCCCCATGTCAGTCACAGCAGGGAAAATGTACCTTGAAACAACAATATACAAATCCCAAGAAACATACACTACGAAAGGACTAAAATCCCTATGTTGTAAATAAAGTACAAAGACAGTTTGCACTCTCACCGATGGCCTTGGAGTAGTAGTTAAATGCCTCGGAGTATTCCTTCTTGATGTAAAATGCATTTCCTTGCTCTTTATAACCCTCAGCCTTCCTAGAAGAACACACACACACAGGTACATGTAAGTTTTAGAGATGTAAAAAAACATGTAACATACTGTCTTGAGAGACAAGAGTCATGTCATTTAAATGAAATCACTTGTGCACAAACGTACATCAATTGTCTAAGAAAAATGTCAAACATGAAATTTTCATTTGAAAACAAGAGCATAAACACACAAACATGTATGATTTGCATAGTGGAATAACTGTTTAGAAATATAAACAAAACGACAATTTAAATAATATTATACAGAAGGTAAAGAATAGTTTTAGGTGGAGCACATTGACAAATGGTTAAAGATTAAGTAAATTAACGTAGACCACTTTCGTTACAAGATCTATAGACCAGCAACCACCGATGGTGACCTAGTTAAGTTGAACCAGGTAACATCCAGGTAAGAACCAACCAGGTAACTGTAACCGGGTAGTAATAGACGTACCACATAACCAGATATACTCAGATAAACCAGTACAATCTACAGTAACTGATGCTAGCTATGTAGCCACTGCACTGTTCGCATTTGTACGTCGTCATAAATATTTACTGTATCGTAGCTAGATGAACCAGTCAGTAATTATATAGAAAACAACCTTAAAACCTAACAATTTAAAACAAATGGAGAACCATTGATTAGTGAATATTGTTAATTATTAGCTAATCAGTGGCATGCGGGTACAGTACAAACCTATGGTTACGAATGTTAGCTAGGATCTGTAGCTTTACCGGTAGAAATAGATTGTGATGGTTTAAAGATACTGCTGGGATTAATACATAACCTAAAGACATAACATAGATACTATAACATGTAGATATGTACCTCTCCACGTCCCCGTCTCTGGTTATTTGCGGCTCTATCTCCATCAGCATGTCAATAGCAACAGCCGCCATCGTTAGTGAGAGGAAAAGGCCGATAACGCCGTTTCCGGGGGTCGGCTGTATAAATCATTAATTCATAAGCTTAGAACTTGAAATTATTATTTATTTGGAAAAATACACGGACAACATCTCCAACTTCATAAATGTTCATTGATTAGTATTTTCTTTAATAAATCAACTACACAAAATATTACGTTAGGGACCCAGAAAGCACATCAAAAGCAAATTCATGCCGTTCCATTTTACCATTAGGTAACATTTTTATTATTGAACATTTTTATTAGAATGATAAAATACAAATATCCTTGTGAACACAGATTATTGCAGTGTAATAACTAGGGACTGAGACGCTGTGGGTTGGCAGGCCTCAAGAATATGGTAATAAGAACAATAAATTATGTCCACGAATCACTCCACATAAATGTTTTGTTTGCAAAGCCAAAATACAATAACTCAGCTGGGCTATCCATTGTTATCTTGAGTCTTCAAATCCATCTTCTCACAAATGTCATCTCTGAAAAACAAGGCAGGTCGAAAAATAAAAAACAATTTACCATAAAAGCAGCACAAGCATTATTATTGGGCCATAGAAAATTGGGGCGACAAATTACATTTCCCTAAAAACTCCCATTCAACAAACAAAGGAACCTTAGTTCCCAGAGATCCAGATTGGATAACCAATTATGATTAAACCAACTCACTCTGTATTTGAAAGCTGTTGAGGGAGCACATTCAACGCAAGAGTTACCAACAAAGCTAATGACTAGTGAGAATGAATTTTATTTTACTTTAAAAGTTACTTTGTCATGTGCACTCCATTATGCACTATACTCAACTTGCAAACAACGGAAATATTTCAGATTGGATGAAACCCCATACGACATTAACTTAGACTCAGTTATACATGACATACAGCATACACTGAAATATTGTGTGTGAGTATTTGGGATTACACCAATTCCCTTTAGAATTTAATTTCCAAATTGAACAACGAAATACATTTTCTTCGAAAAAATACCTGGTTCTAGTGTCATTTTCTTGCCAGCACTTAAGCTCTTGTCGACACTTTTCCAGCTCACGTTGAAGTAGTACACAGTTTGCACATCCTGCAAGACAAAAGATGAAGAAAACATTTCTAAATATGCTGGAATGTAAATAAAGCTGTCACAGTTGCTAATGTCAACAACTGGAATCTTTAGTTTCTTTCGACGCAGTTTATTAATGTAGTCTGAAATTCTAGAATAGAGCAAATAAACAAAAAAAACAAATAATGGTATTGTTATGTATTTAGACTCAGTTGCCACTATTTGCCATTTTTTTCAGAAAGGTCTTCCAAACACTGTTGCCGAAGTTACCAAAAACATGTTGCCCTTGTATGTTTCCTTATTTCACCCTCCTGCCCAGTTCATCCAAAACCAGTCCGGTAGGTTTAAGTCTGGAGACTGACGGCCATTTCCCAATTTTTTATAACAGTCAAAAATTTACTTTGTCTTACTAACCAGACAGATTTTTTAACAGCCAAAAAATACGTCATTGTTTTACCCCATTGCTATTAGTAATGCACGCCATCTTGGCCTCATATGCAGTTCTCTGTAAGAGCTTAGGGCTGTCCCACCGTCAAATCGTAAAGTGTGCCAGGGCTCCATTGGTAGACATTTCATAAGCACCCTTTCCATAAGTGCCCATAACATGGTAATACCTTTAGTTAGTCTATATAACATTAAAAAGCTGTGTGTCATTGTAAAGCTGAGGAACGGATAATCAAAACACAGCTTATTGTTCTCTTTAGGTTGTAGTGGAGCCCGAACTCACCAGAGGTCGGTTTTGCAGCCTTCAGGTTGGTAGCAGGCTTCACTCCACACCTTTTATCAGCGTTCGAGCTAGTAGCCAGACTTGAACAATCTGAATGTACAGAAAGACATAATAATCAACCATTTTGTTTTTGGCCTCAAACACTGCAGCATGTACACATGTGAATTAAAAAAAAAAAAAATATATATATCAGAAATTAAGAATTTGCTAATCAAGGTTTCAAACATACCTTTTAGTTCTAAATAAATACATAGAGTAGTCACTCCACACACAGAAAAATAAACAATTTAAAACAATGAGATTAAATAATTACCAAGTTTTTTCCTCTTAGCTACCGGTAAAGCACAAATGCTGGATGCCAATTGCTTCTGGCTTTGGCCGGGTGCTCGTAAACTCCTCCTATTTAAACCTGTGAGAAAATCAGAGATAGTTAATCACACATACTAATCAAAATAATGACAGGAAAGGGATTTCATTCATACATTTCAAATGTTAAACTAAAACAACCCTGTCAAGGATTTGTTAATGTGGAAATGAGGGCAAAAAATAACTGGATCCACTGACAGATACATTAAGGTTTGGCTCTGTACGCCTCCACAATGGAACAACCAAAATTAAATCACCAAATGCCACCACTTCGCATTAAACTCCTGGCTTGCGTATGCGTCCTGTTTTGGGTCATTGTTCATCTGTGAAGTCCAATCACTGTTGCTGGTTTTCCTCCAAACCTTTTAAATGACGTGCATACCTGCAGAGGGGCTGGGTTTGGTTGTGGAGCGGGCGGCCGTTATTACTGTGGGAAGCCGGAGACTTGGCACGGATCGCTGGATACCAGGTGGCAAAACAGAGGCTTGAGGTTTCATCAGACCAGTGCTCACCAGGTTCAGCTCTGAAAATTAAAAGTGAAGATTGAGGGGGAAAAGCAGATTACTCAAGCACACAAATTTCTGTAAGCCTAAATTTGCTTTTCTAGAGCACTTAAATATAATTTTAGAGGCAAGTTTACATAGTTTTAAACTTTGAGACAAACCATGCTATACAAACTAATAAAAAAGATTCTGAAAAATGTGCTCCTCACCCGGAACTGTGTTCGGCCAAATACTGGAAGCCTTATCTGCCAAAGCCTGATGGAAATGGAGGGAGGGGTGATGGCAAAGAGAAAAATATATCTTAATCTTAATGTTTAAACACACATTATACAGTACATCTTAATGCTACATCTATACATGTAGCATTATTCATAACCTACCTGCTGAGAAACAGTGGCTGCAACATTCCTCAGAGGACCGTCACATGTTTTGCTCCTTTTACCAGGTATGGCAGAGACTGGCAGTGAGGGAGCTACAGCGCCAGGGGCTGGTGCCACATTGGCATGCTTGTTCTTTGACGGTGCTGCCAGCGTTGGAAGCTGAGACATTGTCCTTGGTGGGGGTAGACGTGATTTGGGATAGGACACGGCACCGGGGGGACGGACGAACAACTTGCGATCGGTTACAATGTTTGAGGCGGCCGGCAATTGTTCGGAAAAGACACTATCCAGTCTTCCTGCCAAAACAAGACCAGAGGTTCTCTCCGATTTCCCAGCAGCTTTAGACGCAACCATGGGAGTGGAGGTTACCAAGATGTTTGGATCTAACTCCAGAGAGTCATCCAAGGTGAAGGTGTCCATTTTCTGGTCCCCTAAATCAACAGATTGATTGCGAAGACTGTTGGAGTGCCCATGTCCCATGGGTGAGACTGGCTGGGACCGTGCTAGGGGAGCAACAAAATCAACTTCAGCATTTGTTGGTTCAGGGTCAGCTTGGATCTGAGTCTTGGAGTTGCTAGAAGGATCCGCATTGTCAACGCTGCCCACTTGAGGATTGTCATTGCACCTCACAGGGGAGCATGCGTCAAAAGTTCCATTCCTGAGTCTGTTATCAATGCCACAACTAATGAAACTGGATCTGAGGAAATCAACCACCGTTAACTTAATTCCAGATTTGACCTCCAGTGTTGGTTCAGCAACACACTCAAAGGTGTCATTCATCGTGTTCGTCTTCTGGTCATGGCACCCTGGATCAAACGAAGAACCCGATTCCAAACAGGCCCGCGGCACGGAGCAGGAAGCTACCACATCAGCATCAGGCACAGCTACAGGAGTGAGATTAGCATCTGTAACGCCGGACGGGGCAACACTTGACATTTGGAACTGAGCGGGCCCCACAACCTCCTCGCTCACGTTCTGTAACGCACGTTCAAATGAATCCCGACTTTGTGCGCTGGCCTCGAGTGAGCCATGTGTTCCTTCCAGAAACGATCTGGAACAGCTTGAGCCATTAAGCGATATAGTCTTGCCAAGAGCTTGTAGCACAGGACCTTCCTGCAAACAGAAACCCGAGTCCTTATGCAAGTCTTGACTGCGATCATCTTCGCCTGCATTATTGACACCTTCGTTCATAGAGAACGTGTTGCGTGTATCCTCCGTGCAAGATCTGGAAGAGCTTGAACCATTGAGCAACAAAGTCTCCCCAAGAGCCTTTGGTAGGTGACGTTCCAGCAAACTAAGAAACACATTTGAGCTCTCCCGCATGTCATTACAGGCCTCCGGTTCTGGATGGACACTCTCTGGATGTGTGTGTGACACTTCCATTGTACGATGGCCAAGACTGGGATCCTCCTCCATTGGTAAGCAGGAGGCGTCGATAGTATCTTCAAAACAACTTATCCCACTACAGTTTGGTAACGTTTCATCTCCAATGTTCCAGTTCTTTGAGTCATGCATGAAGCTCCGATCAGGGAAGCAAGGGTTCTGCCCGTTTAATATCAAATTGACATTGACTCTTAGATGACTTCGTTGCTCCACACACCTAAGGGGCAGATTCAGTGCTTTTTGCGTCAAAGCTGAATAATCGGCATGACTCCAGAGAAACTTTGGGAGATGTTCTGATTCTCCTTGTCAGTGGCCTGTAGAATAGATATTGAAATTGGATGAATGTATCAACAAAAAATAAATAACTTTAATAGATACCTGAAACGTTTTTAACATTTTGAAATTGTATGGTAGACAGCTGCTGATGACATTGAGCAGATGAAACAAAGTAGACTAGTTGGGACAGTTTAAGAAAATGTTAGCAATGCAATGTAAACGAGACTAACCTGGAGTTTGCTGCTTAAATTGTTTGCGAGCTATTGAGCAAACAATTTGTACCACGGTCCGAATCTTTCTAAGAAATTGTAGCAATCCTTTAACATTGTGTATCATTGATTTCAGACGATATCTAGCTAGAGAACTACATTCCCCTCAACTGTATTTTGTAAAACGATGGCATAGACTTAAGTGGACAAGACATTCACACCAGTGCCTAAATTTTTGGTATTCTGACATGTCTATGTAGCTGTATTGTACTTGAACATATAGCTACGTAATTTGCTTTATGAATTGCGTTGTATAATGCTAAAAAAGCCTGGTAAAACCCAAGTGGAAACCCTTTTCTGCCATCTGGTAACGTTTGGTTGATAGCTAAAATAACACAGATAAAATGTGTTACCGACTTACCATAGTCTTTTCCATTGAGTGACCGAGGGTTTTCGGTTAACTAACTCAGGAAGCTGGAAAATATGCAAACATTAAGCAAACTATCCAGCAAACGAAGCTCAGACTTTTAATACACTTAGTAGTAATGTTATTTAAGCAAACCAACTCCCTGGCCGTTTAAATAAGAATACCTGTGTTCTTATTGGACGGATGTGTTCTTCTTCCTTTTTGTTTATTGGAAGATCGCAACCAACTTAAAAGTGCCTATACCGCCACCTACCGCAGTGGAGTGTGACCGGCCTCCCTGCTATATCCTTCTGTACAGAAGACCCATGTTCCTGAGAAAAAGAAATAATGCCTTCATTACTGCCTCCTTCCCTTTTCCACCCAAGCTTAAAGCTTGTAGCATCATACTCAAAAAAGTCTTAAGGAAGTAATTGCTGCCAAAGGTGCTTCAACAATGTATTGAGCAAAAGCTGTGAATACTTACATACATTTTATATTTTTTTCTTTTTTAACCACAAAAAAGCAGCATAGTTAATGACTGTCTAGTTGTTGGGATTGTGGGTATTTCACATTGTTTGACATGGGGTGTTAGATGTGTGTGGTTGGACACCTTTGGGTGACTAATTTGCTGTTAGCGGATGTTACGGGCCCCTGCAGTTGGTTACAGAAGGTTACAGTGGTTACAGTGTCTTCAGTTTCCCATCATTTGCCCCAGCCTATAGCATACCATAGGAAGTAGAGAGAGGGTGTGATAACTTGTTGAAATGTACATGTATCACACTATTTCCTGACAGGATATTCACTCTTGTACCCAGTGGGCAAAGGAAACCAAGGGTCAGGATCGCACAGGCGACTTGCACCAAAACAACAGGATGCATGATGCTTCAGAAATAAGATAATTGATAAAGTTAGACATGTTAAAGTGATGCAATCAAAACGCATTTCCTACAAGTGGAATAGTACTATACCCTGGAATACAAAATACTATGCCCTGGCATACTATACCCTGGAATACGAAGTACTATACCCTGGCATACTATACCCTGGAATACGAAGTACTATACCCTGGCATACTATACCCTGGAATACGAAGTACTATACCTTGGCATATGAAGTACTATACCCTGGCATACTATAACCTGGCATATGAAGTACTTTACCCTAGCATACTATACACTGGCATATGAAATACTATACCCTGGCATACTATAACCTTGCATAGCCTGCTACCTAATTCAGACTGGCCTTGGAATAGGACCTGCAAAGTTGTCGTAGCAACAACAAATTTTTATGATCAGTGTTTTTGTGACAAAACAACTTATAGTTGTCAAACTGATTTTTCAGGCAAGTGGTGGCAATGAGGGGCCACAGTTTATCATAGACATCACTGTGTCTTTTACTAGAAAGTTGGCTGGACCTGCTTAAAGGTGCGTACATCTCTTCAAATCAAATGTAATTTATATAGCACTTTATGGTTACACTTGCACTCTATGGTTAACGCGAAACACTTGTATACATGGGGTTAAAATACTTTTCAGTAGCACTACTAAACATGTATGTGTGCAAGCAAGCAATGACGCAGTATGTTATTTGGATGGCAAAACAACTCCAGGTGTTTTTCACAGGAAGAGTACACAATAGCCTCAAGGAGGGAAGCAGTGAGTGAGACAGAGGGGGAGAGAGAAGTGGGGAAGAAGTAGTGCTTTGTGGGAAGCTATAAATTACAATATTGCCTTCCTAAGGAATTGCAGAGATTAATGAAATAGCCTCTAATCTATTTAGTTCCAGGAAGCCTGTGTTATACAACGAGATGTCAATGGCTCTAAAGCTGAAATGTCAATGGCTCTAAAGCTGACCCCATCAAGAAATTCTGAGGGTGATACCGGGTAAACTATAAAAGGGGAGCTTTTTAGGCGATGTGTGTGAAAGTTATTTCACAAATAAACATGGTGACAGAAGATGTGACTCAAAGGAACATGTCGCAACAAACTGGATGGTATAAGACGAGAGTTATTTTGGGCCATTGGGTTTCCTGCAGGTGATGGAAATGAAACAGGACGGGAACAAAGTGAGCGAGGAAGGAGAGAAGGAAGGGAAGGAGAGACAGTATGGTTGCAAAGAGTAAGCGAAATACTATTGCAAAAACGTCATTATAATTTAACAAACCTGACATTGTTATATATATCATTTTAACTTGCATGTGATGTTGATTTGGCATCTGTGTGAGAAGTGTTTCTATTCAAAGTGTTAAATGTATTGATAGGTTGTAGTTAGTGGGGTTGGCTTGAGAGTACAGGAACTGTTGAACACCTCCTATCTTCCATTCACTTCCTATCTCAAGCTTATAAAAGTCCAGAGAAGGAGACGGGAGAGTGTAAGAACTGGCACGCAGAGACTGATACATGTTTTTAATATATTGCAGGCTAAATGGTTTCTCTAAAAAGGCATCACTCCGTTTTTCTTGATTTTTTCACTGGTGAGTTTATACAATTTTCTACATGAATTTTGTTTATCAATTCAATGTCTGTTACATTTTTATATGTCACTTTGAGGGTGAATTAATACATTAAAACTAACATTTGCTAACATAAAAGCAAAACTGGAGTCAAGTAATAGAACATTACAATATTTCTTTACTCATTGAAAATAGTATTTGTTATCACCTGGGTAAAATGAGATGACTACACTTGTCACACTTGTCTTTTAAACTGAAATATATAAAAATATTTGAATTTAAAAATATGTGATAATAGTTGATGCATGAACCCTGGCTTTCATGAAATGTATTTATTTAAAATACAAAAAAGAAAAGAAGGCACAGAACATATTAACAAATTAACATAATAACATATTATCGTTTTATAATAATTTAAGATCTGGTTATCTTTATTGTCTCATAGGAAACCACAGTATGAAGATGGCTGTACTGCTGCTATTGGCTGTAACCATGACGATGGCCTCCCCCATCAGATTTACACACAGGTAAGTTATTGACAGTTTATATATGAACACAACTCTGATCTAACACTGTCTGGGCTTTGATTATAAAAAGAAACAAATCAGATACTTATTTAATCAAATTTTTTGGTATTTTTTTTTTTACAAATTATAAAATAAAATGCGAAATAGCTAACTGCACCTAGTTCCAGATCATTTTGAGGCACATAAAATATTAATATGCATGCACATTTTATATTATTATATTTATGGCCTAATGTTATACGTTATAGGTTAACGATACTTTATTCGGCACAGGATGAAATATGATACCTACAAATCGGATGGGAGTCTACAGAGGTTAGAGGTCAACAGGTTAAATAACTTTTCACATGATGTCAGGCGAGACCTAAAGATCATTCCACCTTTACAGACGCAAAACATGGATGCTTTTCAAAATAGGTAAGATGCCTTCAGTTGTAGCAGTGTTTTTCTTTTTCAAACAATTACATTTTTTTAAAGGGACATCCTATCTCTCTTCTCAGTATTGTTCGGAAACTCCGTCTGAAGCGAGCTCCTCAGCGCGGGTGTCAGCTTGGCACATGTCAACTTCACAACCTGGCCAACACATTGTACCAGATGGGCAACGCTAACGGAAAAGATGAGTCGAAAAATGCCCACGACGCCCATGGTTACGGGAGATAATGGCAAAATATAAATCAAACGTATTATGGACAAATATTCAGTTTGGAGAGATATAATAACGCATTTCATTTCAAATGTTAAGGTTGACTGTCCAATGATCCAGAACTCCAGAACTAAGTAACTGGGGAGTGGTTAAAATTATTGTAAAAGTGAATTATATAATTGTATATTTAATTGTATTGTAAAATAAAGATATAATATAAAGACATTTAAGGAATTTGTGTTAGTTGTTCGATCTTCTTATTCAATGTTTACAATTTCTTTAGCATGTGATTTCTAACTTTCATTGTCTTGTTATTTATACACTCAACTGTTCCAAAGTTTGGGGTCAATGTTTTAAAAAAAGCAGATTTTATTCCATTAAAATAACATCAAATCGATCATAAATACAGTGTAGACACTGGTAATGTTGTAAAGTACTATTTAAGATGGAAATCGCTGACTTTTAATAGAATTTCAACACATACGCACAGATGCCTATAATTAGCAACCATCATTTTTTTGTTAGACATTTCAAAATGTATCAAATGTCTATTTTCCACCCTCCAGACTCTCCATCCCACAGTTGGAGTAGAACCTGTTATGAGGTTCTTATAATTCAAATCATATCACAGACTTTTTGCTATATACTCAAACTTCTTCTTATCTGTCACCAGATGGCGCTTTAAACATTCAAACATAAAAGTTAAAGATGCATAATAGCCTTGCAACTATCATGTAATAAGTGCACATAGAGACAGGCCTTTATAGTACAATTGCATCACACTTATTGATTTAAATTAAATAACATTCGTTTAGAAGTATTTTAGAAAAGATTGACAGGACATTTTTAACAACTGCATTGATCAACTGAATAGACAGAGATGTTAGGAACATTTTATTCACAGAACAATTCCTTTAGCAATTTGTTTTGGAAAGTACATAGTGTCTGGCTGGAGTTCACTGTGCGAACACAGGAAGGACAAAATGTTACCACTGACACAAAAAATCACCAGTTCCCTGAACAAAGCTGGGACACCCTTGAGTACGTCCCGTGACACGGTCCTAAAAGAAGGCAATTGTTTAGCAGTGGGGCGGCCTTGTGGGTCTCTGCCTGCGGAAGATTCTGGAATCTACCAGCTTTTGTTCATGGAGGCGTTGACATGAGGTGTGGGTGTGTTCCCGTCACGTTTCCCCCCTTGAACGTCTGATCGCAGCTCTTTGTCAGGGCTAGGTGTTGCTGGAATGTGACCACTCAACTGGCCTTGCTTGACAGGTGTCAACGGGCACTGGTCGGGGCACTAGGCCACTGCTGGGGTCTGAAGACAACCTTGAGCTTCTCCAGGGGTTCTGCCCAGTCCTCACTGTTGAAGAGCTCAAGAAGTTGGCAAAGTCGCTAACCACTTGCGCCGTTCGAGGTGTGAGTCCGATTCCTACGAGGCCAGTGTGGAAAGAAATGCACTGACTACTGTCAATTCAATCTGAATATATTCTTCTGCAAAAAGACCTTCCATAGACCTTTCATTTCAGAAGCATATATTCAGATTGATTATATGCTTCTGCAAAAAGACAGATGAAAGAGATCAGCTTACTCAGTTTTAATAGGCTAGAATTGAAATTAAATTGTAGACACATTCTCATGTGACTGTTGTTCCAAAATAAATTCATGTGGCGGAGACGAATGAAGGTGTGTAGACTGCAGTTGTGCAAAACACCTGACGCACACATACGTACACAGACACTTGTGTAATCTGTTAAGTTCTGTTCAACTGGAGACGCACAGATGAGGGTCATGCTTGTGACTAGAATGCCACGTGCCAGACTTATACAGATGTCAGTGAGTGAAATCAAGATAAAAAAGATACAGAAGATACTGAACAGGTGCCAATCTCAGTTAAAGACTTGTGACCACATAGCTGGATTGTGCGCAGGAGATCTTAAAGAAGATAAAATACTAATGTCTGTGTGTCGCAGGTGAATAATCACAATCGTAGATGGGTTAGATATGCTTACATGACTTGTGACTATGTGTCAGAAAAGCAAGGGGTTGGAATTATTTACTTACCTTGGAATTTACTCAAATTTGGTTGCGTTCAGGTAGAACGTGAAGTAGTAGTAGATGGAATTGAACCTGACTAAATACACGAAAATGCCTACAGGAATGACATGTGAATTTAATATTTTGCCCACTATTATTTTGCTAATACTCAGCACTGCAGTTGCCTGGTTTCTCAATCTCCCGTGTGGATTGTGACACAGAACTCTTCATCAGTACGGAGGAGAAATATGTTTCCTCGTCAATAATGGCTGAATGGGCGTAGAGGTTGAGGTCTATCAAGATCAAACTTCTCGCCACAAGAACAGTTTTCTTTCCTACTGCAGTGGGTCTTAGGAACATGCACACAGAACCAAACTGACTATAGTTGTCACAAAGTGTTTTTACAAACACCCAGCCTGAACCCGCTGGGAAAAACTAGGAATTAGGAAGAAACCTAGAGAGGAACCAAGCTCTGAGGTGTGGGCGAGTCCTCTTAATTTTGTTTCATAAAATTGTCCAGGTCAAATGCATTCTGTCTGACAGGGACATCGGGAGGGTTGAGGGTTTGACAGATTGGAAGCATAGAACTGACAACCAGGAGGCCTTAGGAGGGGTCTGACACATGTCCTTAGAACATGACACAAGACAAGACGCATGACACAAGACAAGACACATGACACAAGACAAGACACATGACACAAGACAAGTTGACTGACAAACCCATGACTAAGATTTGATTGTAATTTTCCGGGTTATATTCCTAGAAGTACTTTCCAGTTGAACAGCTAAGCCAGCATTGGTGTCTAGATATGTGACCCTGAATGACACAGGAAATACCACACGCTTTTTACAGATCAGTTAAATTGCTTTGCTTTCCTGTCTCTTTCTGCAGTCGCTCGTAACTAATACTAAATAAAATAATTATTACTGTGGACTTTTGCTATTTGGTCAGAAGTGTTAAAATATACAGTGTTCACGATAAGTTAACTGGTTTTCCAGAATGTTTTTTAAACAATTGGAAGAATCTAATTGTGAAGTTGTTGATCCGAAGGTTATGCCAGATGCATCATATCTACAAAACTGACAAAGCTGACAAAATTAAAACAAGGCAGAGTTTATAATAACAACGTTACTCCATTTTGGACACAAAAGTGTCAGTAATACCACGCATCTTTAATTGTGACTCATTAATGTTAGATCCCTCTCTTCAAAGACAATTGAACTAGATTTAATTGTGCGTAAAACCTGTGTAAAACCTGTTTAAAACCTGTGTAAAACCTTAATAAACCCTAATGAATTTACTGGCCTAAATGACGCTTGTTCTCCTGGTTACAATAGTGATCAAATCCCCTGCGCATCCCGCAAAAGTTAATCATTGTGCTAGTATTTATTGGGATACAAATCTGACCACTATGCTTGACATAGTTCTTTCAATTTAAACTCGTACCCCTCCATGCTGGAGATTCAATATCCATCTTTTATCTGACGTGGATCTGGCTCCTCTATGCCACCCCAAAGGCTGGTGTCTGTACCAATGACACTCACTCTGACTATTTCCTCCTGGAACGTGGGACCAGGCAGGGTTGCCTTCTGTCCCTTCTACTCTTCGCCATTGGGAGCCTCTGTCTCTTTCCAGGGCATATTGCTGGAGGGTGTTGAGCGTAGTCGATCAGTGTATTCTGATGATCCGCTGCCTTATGTATGCAACCCTGCTACCTCTTTACTCTCAAATCTCTCTATTCTGGAAAACTTTGGTTCTTTTTCTGCTTGTCACTGATTTTCTTCTTGTTATATGTCTAAAGGTTATTGTTTTATTTGCTCTAATTATTGCATTCCTATTACAGGAACTTTATACCTTGATCTACCAGATCTTTGCATATTTTGTACACCCTGTATCTGGGTGTTCCAAGTGACTTGACGGTAAAGACAATTTTACTCACCTCTGCTGCCTGATTGCCATTAATTACAGGCCATTAACAAGGCTGAACCGTAAATGAACCTTTGGTATGTCAATCTCCAACATGTCAACGTTTAAATTCCATTCTTGTCTTTCAGCAGGATACTTACCCTTAATCGCTTGTGGACGTCAGTTTCGAGTAGTGACTGGAAATGTAATCATTTTCACTTGAGCTTTTGTATCAAGTGGCAGATATTAATTCCTAGTCTTATGTTGAACCAACAGGTCTTCATGTGGTAAAATTAGTTGAAGTAAAACGACATTCCGGCCTTTTCTTTTCCTAGAAAATAACTTGTATGACTTCTTTCCACTCACCTGTTTTCACTTTCACACCCAATGACTCATTCACATTTGTGACATGTTAGTTCACCGTGACATGAGTTCATACCTTTATATTTGTTTGTTATGACAGAACAAAAAAAAAGCCAAATAATGAAATGCAGAAATGAATGATCATGTAAATAAAAAATAGGGAAATAAATCTAATGGAAATGGATATTAAGGAAAATATATATTTAGGCATTAATTCAGTTCTCATGGTCAAAGTATCGGATGTGGATTGATGAATCATTAATTACAATCCAAAATCAGTGCATTTATTAATTAATACATATATCATGATATTTTTACACATCTTACAATGTTTTTTTAGGGGGGTTCATGAGAGAGGAATTGAGCCCAGGCAGAGCGGTAGATAAGTGCATCAGATCCAACTGGACCAACAGGCGCTCTATCAACGTTTCTATTAAGAATAGATTTTATTTTGGCCTTTCTAGTGCTCCATACTGGATAGGTTGTCAAAAATGGATTTGGCTCTCCTTAAAACCTCGTTTTATAACATAGATAAATGCTATCAAATCAAGATTGAAATGTGGTTGTAGATTATTTGATTAGGTTATCAGCAACTGCGTATCGTGTCACTGACATTTTTAATATGTGACTACGTATGCAGTCTGAAAAGATTTTAGTTTTTCATAACATTTGCCTTTACGACTCATATGACATTATGTTTGATTATTTTGAAACCACGCATGTTATAAGTGGTATATATTTATTATCTTTCTGTATTTAAAGTAAAGTGATTTTGTTGGTGTTGGTGTTTGTGATGTTTCATTTTTTTTTTTAAGTACTGAACGGTTAAAAAAGGAGGCGTGTTATCCTTACCTGGTTGAGGTGTGCGACTAAATAAAAAGACGATGGAGGAGTCCACAACTCAGAGAGAAGGAAACAGGTGTGCATCAAGGTAAGATGATATTCACTTTGATTCTGATTTATGCATCTTAACAATTAGGTTTTACATCACAACTGTAACTGTAAATCATTTGATGGGGTTTTTATGTTGCCTAGAAATTACCAAAGTATGAATTGCAGATATATTTTAATTACCGAATGGTCTTATTTTTGTCACACAATCCATCGCTTCATCGTTCAGGAATGACATGACACCACCCTTGGTGGCATTGTCTACAGTACATACTTAGAACATTACAGACTAAAATGTACACATAAATAAGGAGATTATGAACGTGATACAACAAGGTCCAAAATGCATTATTGTTTGTATTTTTTGGGAAAAAATATGTACATTATCTAGCTGTTTTTGTCAACAAACTTAGCTGTGGTCTGCTGAGAACTCGGACACAATCATTATGATTACAGATATAAGAATATTGCCAAACACAATTAGGATATTATTATGTCATTATCTGTAGTTAGGGTTCACAACTTTTTTTAATTATTTGTGGTTCATTCTACCACATATCTGCAGTGTTGGGAAAGTTCACTTTCTACATGAACTAGTTCAAAGTTCAGTTCACACATTTTAAAATGAACTATAGTTCATTTATAGTTCTTTTTTCCATATTATTGCCAGAGCCCATATAGAACCACAGACACGAAGAACAAGAAATGTTAACATCATGATTATCGTGGCAAAAATGATCACAGTGATATCTATTAAAGCAATTGTGAGCTGAGGCAATCACTGAAATAATTGGACATGTTTATATTGAAACCCAGAACTATAATAATATCACCAATAACTATTGATTGAGACTGGGTATTTACTGTAATTATTATATTGTAATATAATCACTGTTTATTCCTACCTGAATATTAGACCACCGATGCTGAGTAGCCTCTCTACTGGAGCGCTTGAGGGCAGGGCAGTGTTGTGTTTTATGGGTTTAACAGTGTTGTGGGTTTAACAGTGTCTGTACCTTCTTTCTTGATGGCACGTTTTTGGATGGCTGCAACCGTTTAATTAAGTTAACGAAAGCTGGGCTTTCCACTTTACTCAAAGGCTGCAGGTCTCCGACAATATACTGCACCACCAGGTTGTCCAATATACTGCACCACCAGGTTGTCCAATATACTGCACCACCAGGTTGTCCAATATACTGCACCACCAGGTTGTCCAATATACTGCACCACCAGGTTGTCCAATATACTGCACCACCAGGTTGTCCAGCTGCGGCTGGGAGACGACAACGGAGCCGCTATACTGTAGGCAGTTATCGGGATCTGGGTTGATTGGGTCGAGGATCTGTCTTTGGTTTTTGTCGTTGATTGTACTTTAATTCAATATGCCGTTTCAGGTTGCTTTGGATGATATTGATGTGCGGATTTTATTTTTAAACCCGGCGGGCAAAGTTTGCACAAAAACGTCTGATTTTGCCCATCCTCACCGACCTTGTCATAAAACTCATTAAAAGTACAATTCGACGCCTCCTTGCTCCTTTGTCGCTCATAGATACTTTTGGTTTTTATTTTGATGATGATGGGGCGGTGCGACACTAGTGGCTGATGTTGCCAGATTGGGTGTTTTTTCTGATACATATTAATATCTGTTGTAGCCGGGTTTGCGCAAAGAAGTCAATATAGAAATCTGGCATCATATTAAACGAGGGTAAACTAAGAGGTCGTGCGGTTGAAAGACACCAGAATGAACGAGTTCACAGGAACGTTCATCAGCCAGTAAAGCAACTTACGTTCAGTTCACGTTCGCCCAAAATATGAACGCGTTCATGAACTATCGTTCAATGAACGCGTTCAGGCACAACACTGCATATCTGCACCATTATCATATCCCTGTCCTCAATAATCGTTAACCCTAATATCATTTATACAGCTGGAGATTGGTGTATACTGCCAGATTTTATATTAATATTTTGTCAAATGTGCATCACAAGAAAGAATGCTATCAATCCCGTGTCGCAGGGTTCTGGACTTTCGATCCTCACTCCGTGTGTTGTTTTAGTTGGCCACCTTTTCACCTTAAGTTTGGTTTGTTTTCATTATGCACACCAGTTTTCTGTTATTCGTCTGTAATGTATTTAAATTGCTTGTCATTATCTTCCAATAATGTTTCGAAGTATAGGTGACTGCTATTTGTGTTTCGCCATAGCTGTTTGTTTTCCAATTCAGTGTTTTTTTTAATAAATTGATTATCCGTCTTTGCATGTGTCTCATTGATGTACTCAATTATACAGGGTCTGCTAAATCTACATTAAGAAACACGGTTATCAACATGTTGTTGATGTATTGCTGACTCCTAGTGGTCAATAGAAGTATTACCCATGTTATACTGGGTTTAATTAATTTGACTATTGAAGTCTCTGATGTTCAAATGTGCAGCTTAGTCAGTTAACAGCAGTCATTCTACCAAACAAAAAGAAGAAAAAAATATGTTGTTGGTGGCTGAGTTCTCACGAATATAAAATACCACAATTAGGGGAATTCTTATATATGCCCTGTGTTGTAGCCAATTTCGATGGGTTTTATATGTATTGTTGGTGGCATGTTGCATGGGTGTGACGCTCCTCCACCTGCACACCCGGGGGCATAGGTATGGCATCACAGTGGTTATGCTGGGTATATAAGGAAGTCACAGGGGAGTAACAATGGGGAATTATTATCTGCGAAGCTACACAGTTTTTCAACCGTACATGTGTGCATGTGGATATTCGGGTTTTATTTCTTGTTATAGCCAGCTTCCAGTATTACATTTAGTGTTGCTTGAACTCGTATGAGCCCAACTTATACCAGCAAGACAAGCGACAGTGTTTGTAAGCGTTTTAATCAGCATTCAATAAACTATCAATCGAATTCCACGGAAGATGTGATTTTTTGCACAATTACGCGTTGGAAACTATACGGCTGAATTCCCTCAAGTGGCTTTTTTTTGTGGTACGAGAAGTACTGAACGGTTAAAAAAGGAGGCGTGTTATCCTTACCTGGTTGAGGTGTGCGACTAAATAAAAAGACGATGGAGGAGTCCACAACTCAGAGAGAAGGAAACAGGTGTGCATCAAGGTAAGATGATATTCACTTTGATTCTGATTTATGCATCTTAACAATTAGGTTTTACATCACAACTGTAACTGTAAATCATTTGATGGGGTTTTTATGTGATTTTTTGCACAATTACGCGTTGGAAACTATACGGCTGAATTCCCTCAAGTGGCTTTTTTTTGTGGTACGAGAGCCACTACACAAGTTGAAAAACTATGCTTCAATGGACGGATTGGATGGATGTTGAGACAGCAGAAGCGCAGCGCTCCAGCTGATTCCAATGAGTGAACGCCGACAGGAAAATTGGAGGTGGATAACCGAAAGTGGGCTAAAACAACACCGTAGAGGAACGGTAGGATTGTTTTAAATTATTTCAAGCTGTGTGGAAGAGATTGGACTTCTGACATCAGGATATAGGTAAATCCTGTTTCAATTCTAAACATTTGGCGGCTTGTAATCATTATCACAATGTTTGAATGCAGCTGTGAATCAAGGTGAAACGGAGAATAAAAGTGGTAAAAGGCCGGTTAAACTCACGGTTAAAGCTTTGGAGGAAAAAATATCATCACATCAAAGGGAAAGGAACCTTAGGATAAAGAAACTGTATAGACTAAGAAAAGAAGTTGGGCAACTGATGCTGTCAAAGGAAAATATGTCCGAGGTACAGATTCTATATGATACCCTTTTAAAATTGAGTGTGGAAGTAACAGAGTTGCATGAATCATTGAACCCGTTGCTACCAAAGGAGGAAATGTCAAAACAAAATAAATGGCTTGAGATCGAAATGAATAGTAATACAGAAATGATTCAAAGAATTAAAAGGTGGTTGTTAGCCATTGAGGAGCAGGATAATGATGAAGTTGACAAGGCTGCGTCACACCTGACAGCGATCTCGGATGATATCGGTCCGAATGACAGCGTTTCTAATGTTGGTGGGAAAAGGTGTACATCAAACTCCTGCTCCAGCCACGGGTCTCTAAAGTCGTCAACCTCCTCGGCATACTTAAAGGCAGAGGCTGAAAGGGCCGCTCTTCTTGCCAGGGCAGCTACCCTAAAAGCAAAACATGAACTGGAGGTACAGAAGGAACAAATTAGACAAAAGAAGGAGGTGCTCGAATTGCAAAGTCAAATTGCTGCTCATACCGCTAGGGTTAAGGTGCTTAAAGACAGAGGTTCTGACGTGCAAAGCTTTAGTGTACATTCCAATGGAATGAACTCGTATCTGAAAAGGTCAAAGTGCAAATCTTCCCTTAGATCATCTGCTATGGAATTTATTCCACAAAATTCCAGCCATTATTTCAATCATCCACCTAAAGGAGGCAAAGCCACAGGGTCAATGGAGACACGTCTTAAGGATTCAAGCCATCAGGTCAATCATCTACCACAAGGAGGCAGCAAGGTCACAGCGTCAATGGGGGCACGACCCAAAGGAGACAATTCTCTACAGGACGGAATCAAAGCTCTTGCCCTGAGACACAAACCAAGCTTGCCTCAACAATCTCAGCAAACCAATCACACTACATATCACACACGGGAAACGGCCATGCCTTCCATGCAGGAGTCCATACAGGGTGATGGTTCAGTGCAAAACACTGTGGAACAAGGAAATATTCTCACCATTATGCAAAGGCAAAACGACATAACTGCTTTGCTAGTGCAGCAGCAGTCTTCAGTATCGTTACCCCGAAGGGATATACCAACCTTTGATGGAGACCCTCTCGAATACAGCACTTTCATCAGAGCATTTGAAAATGGAGTAGAAGAAAAGGCTGCTAGCAACCAAGATTGTTTGTACTTTTTAGTGCAGTACACCAAAGGACAACCGAAGGAGCTGGTTAAAAGCTGTCAACACATGCCACCGGAAAGCGGGTATCAAAGAGCTAGGACACTTCTTCACAAACGCTTTGGAAATGAACAAAGGATAGCCACAGCTTACATGGAGAAAGCTCTGGGATGGTCACCAGTCAAAGCAGATGACGTCAAGGGCTTGCAAGCCTTTGTTTTGTTTCTACGGGTCTGTTGTAACGCAATGGAGGACATCAGTTACATGACAGAGATGAATATGCCATCCAACATGCGTGTTATCGTCCTGAAACTACCATATAAACTGAGGGAAAGGTGGAGAAACACTGCTTATGAGATACAGGAGAGGCACTGCCGTCAGCCAAGTTTCAGTGACATCGTCAGTTTTGTTGAGAGGCAAGTATCCATTGCCTCTGATCCGCTCTTTGGAAACATTCAGGACACATCTACCTTACCATCAAGATATAATGCTGGACATGGAGGTTTACAGGTCCGCTTCAAGGGAAGGGGGAGCAGTTTTGCTACCTCTGTAGAAGCTGTCAATACTGGAAACATGCATCAAGTGCAAGAGGAGAACAATTTAACTGATAAGTCAACAAAGGTGTTGTGTCTGCTGTGTGAAGAGGGTCACAGACTGGAGTTGTGTCCCAGAATGGAGAAGAAGCTGCACAGAGAGAAAATTGACTTTCTAAAGGCGAAAGGTGTTTGTTTTGGGTGTTTGACTATTGGGCACATGAGTAAAGATTGTCACGGACGTCTGTTTTGCAAGGTGTGTAACCTGAAACATCCGACCTGCCTCCATATCCATTCAAAGGAAAGGGAAATCAAATCAGAGGACGGACACCAAGAAACAGCTTACGTAGTTTCTCCTAAGACTTGTGGCCATATAGGGGCCGGCGCACAAGATTGTGTCTTGCCAATTGTGCCTGTACAAATTAAGGCTATAAAAGGCAGTAAGATGCTAAAAACTTATGCATTTTTGGATCCCGGCAGTACAGCCACTTTCTGCTCTGAGCGACTCATGAGGGAATTGAAGGTAAGAGGGAAGAAGGCCAAGATCCTGTTAAGAACCATGAGCCACGAAAAGTTTGTCAACAGTCATGTCATCTCAGGGCTGGAAGTATCTGCATGCAATAGTAACCAGTTCTTCAAATTGCCGGATGTGTTTACGCAATATGAGATGCCTGTGACTCGTGATAACATCCCACGACAAGAGGAGTTAAGTGCCTGGCCACATTTACACTCTGTGGAAATTCCTGTCATCAATGCCAATGTGGAGTTATTGATCGGAACAGTCAACCGAATATCTATTGCCAATATAGAGGAACTGTTGGCGAATCAATATAACCACGACTTTAATGAGAAATCAACAGAGGACAAGCCAGAAATGTCCAGAGAAGATCTGAAGTTTATGGAAATCATGAACAGTTCAGTTGAACTTAGTAATGGTCATTACTGCATGAGGTTACCTTTCAGGGAGAAAAATGTTATCATGCCTAACAACCGTCATGTAGCTGAACAAAGGGCTCGTTGTCTGGAAAGGAAGTTTAAGAAAAATAATACCTTTAAAGAAGAATATACTCACTTTCTCAGTGATGTTATAAACAAAGGATACGCAGAAAAGGTGCCAGAAAATCAAACCGAAGGAAAAGTTTGGTACATCCCGCATCATGGAGTATACCATACCAAAAAGGGGACCTTGAGGGTGGTATTCGACTGTGGTGCAAGTTTTAAGGGGATGTCGCTCAACAGTCAGCTACTTCAGGGACCCGATCTGACGAATTCATTGCTTGGAGTTTTGATAAGGTTCCGTCAAGAGGTTGTAGCAGTGATGGCCAGTGTTGCCACAGTTACTTCAAAAAAGTAATCCGATTACTGACTACTGATTACTGCTTTAAAAAGTAACTAAGTTACACTACAGATTACTTGATTTTAACAGTAACTAAGTTAGATTACTAGTTACTTTATTAGTTACTTTCAGAAGCTGGCGACAACATCCCCATCACCTTAACATAAAAATGACAACCAGTTTTGCCAACACTCACTTTATTGAAACACTCACTTAACAGTTACCTCAACAATGGTAACAGAATAGGCCACATTAACTAAACAATCCTGACAGAATAGGCCACATGTTTTTATTAAAAATAAAATAAAGACAGCCTTTCTTGACTTAAATACAAAAGAAATCGAATAATAAAACATTCCTAACATAAATACTTGTTTTATATAAAAAATAAAATTAAGACCTTCTTTCGTCAGCTTACTTAAAATAAATACTATTTTTTTATAATATAAAGCAAAGACTTTCCTGACCGATATATTTAACTTTTAACTGGTACTACATGTTTATAAATGCAACTATTACACTATTTTTAACACAAATATGAAACCTGTTTTTCATCAGCAAGGAGTGGTTCTACAAAACAAATAGTGTATAACCACATGTAGGTTTCTACTTCTTTTACCACATGTTCTGTTACTTTGTTATTAGTGAAACAGAGGTGTGGGGTGAGTAAACCAGTGGTTGTACCTCATTAACAGAAGCTTCTCAAAGGTCTTGTCAGAGAGTCTATTTCTTCTAGGTGTGAGCACCAAACCGCCCAGACTGAAAAGTCGCTCCACAGGAGCACTTGATGGGGTTGGAGTGTTATACTTCAAGAAAATGTTCTTAATGTTTGAAAACTTATCCAGAATCTGAAGGTCATGGGCTGACCTCAGGTAGTCCATGATTTCATTTTCTGCAGAGTAGGTATCCTCTGACTCTGCCTCAAAAGTGAAAAACTCCCTCTCACTTCGGCTGGCGGATGTGGTGGGCACACTGGCAGGGCTCTGTGCTGCAGTAGCAGTGGTGTGGCGGCACTCTGCTCTCAGGAGCTCTTTTACTCGCTCCCTCCTACCTGCATCTTTCAGCCATCGGAGTTTGAATGTTGGACAACTGACAGCTGCGAGAAGGGCATCTTTGTCGTCAGCACAGCAGCAAAACGAGTCTGGATAGCCTGAAAAATATCATTAATATAATATGTTTATGCCTTCAACGGCTAATATGTATTATGTTATTGAATTACTTGCAAACCATAACTGATGTGGGATCAATATTATGGATTTAATTTTGTTTTAGGTTACTTACTGACCTTTGTATTTACTTTAATGTTCTTTTGCAATTATAATGACTATTCTGTTCCATGTTTATGAATAGTGTTATGCAAGAAATGTTAACAATCTTAAATGATGGAACATACCTGCACTATGGCATCTGGAAGAGAGGGCATCTTTCACAGCCAGGGTCTTCTGCATCAGAACTTCAAGTGTGGGTAGTAAAGTCCCATAATGACAGTCACCTTGTAAAATGTCCAGTGCTACAGTCAGAGGCTTCATGGCGGTGCAGTACTCATGCAGGAACTGGTACTCTTGGCCTTTGAAGCACTTAACTCCCAGCTTGGTGCACAGAGTATTTAGCTCACTTATGGGGATTTCTGCAATTCTCTTCATAGCATCAAAAGGAATTCCACCTTGTGGATGTTGGTACCAGGAGCTTTCTTTTGCTAACTTCCTCTACTGTTTCTGATGCAAGGGTAGATCTGCTTGATTTCGTCCAAAGAGCTGTGCATTTTGCTGTGCTGCTCCTATACACAGCCTTGCTCTCTGCATTAGAAGTTAAATATTTATTTACATCATTTGTGGAAATTAGGTTGATGGTGTGTGAAGCACATCTGTGGTGTGGGGAAGAGACAGCTGGCCATCACCTTTATCCTCAGCTGAGAGGATTTCTGACAGATCTAAAAAGTGACATCATCATCATTTGTGGGGGTAGACTCTCCCTCCTCATCATCAGACTCTGTGATAGGCTGATAAACTTTAAACGCCTTGACAAAGTTGGATCCATTATCAGTCACTGTTGCAACTACTTTGTTGAGTAGTCCATAAGAACAGTGTATTTTTTCGATTTCTGCACCAATAACATCATGCGTGTGTCTACCACGAATTCTCCTACATGCTAATGCAGCCTTGTTGCGCTCTAATGTGGTTCTACTGATCCAGTGGAGCGTAACTCCGATATAACTTCTGTTGTTAGCGGTCCAAATATCCGCGGTAGTTGACACAAAGTCGACCTCATTCAGCGTTGCCTTCAGATTTATTTCCATCGCTGCATACTCCTTCTCCATGTAATAAGAAAAAGCTGTTCTGTGAGGCAGCTCGGCATTAACAGTTGTAGTCGGGATCATGTTAATTATGGCACGAAACGAGGGCGAGTCAACCGTGTTTAAGGGCAGCATTTCCTCTACAACATACTGCCCGACCAACTTCTTTAACTCTCCCCCACTTACTGATTTTGCAGCAAAGTCCAGCTTTTGTTGTTTAAGTGGTGGGGGACCCCGACCTCCTGCTCTCTGGTTCGCTCCACCTGGTGAAACTTGCTCTGCAAGTTTAACTGTGCAGTGCTTTGTCTTCAAATGTTTCTTTAAATTTGATGTTGTGTTTTTGTAAGTTGATAGCACGTTGTTGCCAGCACAGAGTGTACAACGTACCCTTATATTGTCATCTTCAGCAGAAACAAATTCAAAATAATGGCTATATTTCCAGCTAGCCTCGATTTTCTCCCTCCATCGTTATTAACGTGTCGCTGCTGAAAACGTGACTTGAGTTGACGCATACGTGACTTTACTCCCTGAGACGCAAGAAGCAAAATATATGTTTACTAAGGAAAATGTAAAACAAGTAACGCACAGCGACCTGGATGAGTAACTATAATCTGATTACTGTTTTGGAAATAATAACGCGTTAGATTACTCGTTACAAAAAAAATGTCAAAATAGAGTAACGCGTTACTAAGTAACGCGTTACCCGCCATCACTGGTGATGGCTGATGTACAGGCAATGTATCATCAAGTTAAAGTGTCAAGACAGGATGTTGACTTTCTTCGCTTCCTTTGGTGGCCAGCTGGTGAGTTAACACAACGTCTTACTGAATATAGAATGATTGTTCATCTATTCGGTGCAATATCATCACCTAGCTGTGCTGAGGACAACAGGGCAAGATTTCCAGTACACGTTACGGACACAATCAAGCACAATTTCTACGTGGATGACTGCTTGAAGTCCCTGCCTTCAGAAGCAGAGGCCATTGCCTTGGTGAGAGATCTGACTACCGTATGCCAGTTTGGGGGGTTTCAACTGGTGAAATGGATTAGCAACAGCAGGTCAGTGTTGGAATCTATTGATGTGGAAAAAAGAGCAAAAGAAGTGAAACAATTGAATCTCGACAGAGACCATCTCCCTGTCGAGAGAACGCTCGGACTCCAATGGTGTGCAGAAACTGACACCTTTGGGTTCAGAATGGCAGTTCAGGAAAGACCATTGACAAGACGAGGTATCCTGTCTGTCATAAGCTCAGTGTACGATCCAATAGGTTTTTTAGCACCCTTTGCCTTACCTGCCAAGTTGATGTTGCAACATCTCGGTAGGTTGAACTGTGGTTGGGATGATCACATTTGCCCAAACTACCAACTACAGTGGGTGGGATGGCTGGAGGATCTAAAAAAGCTCAGCACATTTAGCGTACCAAGATGCATCAAGCCCAAAGATTTTGGACCGCTTACAAGTACCCAACTACATCACTTCTCGGATGCTAGTGAGGATGGTTATGGTACAGTATCGTACCTGAGGATGCAGAATGACAAAGGGAAATCCATCTTGCCTTCATTCTGGGAAAGGCAAGAGTTGCTCCATTAAAGAAGGTGACAATCCCAAGGATGGAACTAACTGCCGCTGTGCTTGCAGTCCGAATCGATAGGATGTTGAAAACGGAATTGCAGCTAGAGTTGGAGAATTCAACCTTTTGGAGTGACAGCACAACTGTGCTAAAGTACATTAGGAATGAAACAAAGCGTTTTCACACTTTTGTGGCCAATAGGATCTCCACAATAAGAGAAACTACTACTGTCTCACGATGGAGGTACGTGGATACAAAGCAGAATCCCGCTGATGAGGCTTCGCGAGGAGTGAAAGTTGAGTACCTGCTCACGAGCAGCAGATGGATCAATGGCCCAGATTTCCTTCTCAAGAATGAAAATGAATGGCCTGTTAACATTGTGGATTCGGTGGATATCAGCAATGATGACCCAGAGGTCAAAGGAGAGACCAGTCACGAAGATTTGTCTTCTGCAAGAAGCTGGATAAAGACTGATTTATTAGACATGTATCCATGGACATTATGAACTGGAAGCACAGATGTGCATGACTGATATTTGATTGGCTCCATTATTTGTATGGTGTTTAATTGTTGTCATGATGGAGAACAATTGGGGGCCGGTGTGTTGTAGCCAATTTCGATGGGTTTTATATGTATTGTTGGTGGCATGTTGCATGGGTGTGACGCTCCTCCACCTGCACACCAGGGGGCATAGGTATGGCATCACAGTGGTTATGCTGGGTATATAAGGAAGTCACAGGGGAGTAACAATGGGGAATTATTATCTGCGAAGCTACACAGTTTTTCAACCGTACATGTGTGCATGTGGATATTCGGGTTTTATTTCTTGTTATAGCCAGCTTCCAGTATTACATTTAGTGTTGCTTGAACTCGTATGAGCCCAACTTATACCAGCAAGACAAGCGACAGTGTTTGTAAGCGTTTTAATCAGCATTCAATAAACTATCAATCGAATTCCACGGAAGATGTGATTTTTTGCACAATTACGCGTTGGAAACTATACGGCTGAATTCCCTCAAGTGGCTTTTTTTGTGGTACGAGAGCCACTACACCCTGTATGCAATGAATGCTTCATGGGTGTAGCAGAATTTCGTGAATAATTCCTGCTTCTTTTCTATTTCCTTTAGATGAATCAACTTGTGGTTATTTTTCTGGTACTCTTTGTCCCAACTGCATACAGTGCTGAAGGGGGTAAGGGAATATGTGATTATTTTGTTCGCCTGTAGCTAGCTGGCTTTTTTTATACATTTTATGACAACAAAAACATTGGTTTTAAATCACATCTATTTCAATGTCTACAGCTTGGTGTTACCATGACCGTACTTGTGGTAAGTGTGTTTGATATTGCTTCATAGTTTGTACAATGATAGTGATAGCAGTAGATAGTTGACTATAAAACATTCAAACCATCATATGATTCCTCCCATAGATGTTACCACTTGGCCAACAAATTATTCCAGTTTTTGCAACGGGTCCCGGCAGTCTCCCATCAACATCGTCTCTGCAACAACGATAGGAAACGTAAACCTGACAGCCTTCACATTCTCCAGATACAAAGACAATACCACATTGAAGACTATAACCAACAATGGCAGAACTGGTGAGAAGGACAAATGGAGTTCGCTCAAGCGATATAGACACGAAAAGATACTTAAGTAAACAAATTATTAAGTGTGATTTATGGGATTTGACCAATTTGTCTGTTTAACATTTTTTTCTCGTCCTCTCAGTGTTAGTGGAGCTGGATAGTGGTGTACAGATCTCTGGTGGAGGGCTGTCTGAGGTTTATGACAGCCTGCAGTTTCACCTGCACTGGGGCAATGGAACATCCGCGCCTGGGTCCGAGCACACGGTAGATGATAGACGATACCCAATGGAGGTATAGAATGGTTCAACTACTACAGCACAGGCATTGCGACTACATATTTTATGTATGGAAGATTAAAGCTTTTGTCTCATTACAATGTTAAACACTTCCAATTAGTTCCACTACATTTTCTGATGAATTGTTTTATTCCTGTAGATGCATATAGTAAATACCAAAACCATTTACAACCGAAGCCTCACGAATGTGTCCACGGCAGACGGCACAGGAATAGCTGCTCTCAGCTTTCTCATAGAGGTGAGCTGAATGCTTGAACGTTGCTGAAAACGTGATACATTTTTGACGGGAGTTTTGTCATTGGAATTGACAGTATTTTGCCAACAGGCTCTGCCAGTTAATGGCACTGGATCACCAGCTGCCTGGACCGCTCTAACCACTTACTTGGACAACATCACAGGTGAGAGGATAGATTTGCTGGTTCTGTCTTGATCAATTATGAGTTCATCCTTTGAACTTTCTTTAATCCATTTGATTATCTTAGATGTAATGAATGTTTTCCTTTTTTCCTGTAGAGAATGTTGTGAACATTACTCACAGGATTTCATTGGACGACCTCCTGAACGGAGTGGACCGTACAAAATACTATCGTTACCTGGGGTCCTTGACAACACCAAACTGTACTGAAGCTGTAGTTTGGACTGTGTTCAAGGACACTATCAAAGTTAGCCAGGACCTGGTAAGTTTGTACAAAACTTTTACAGTAAACTGAACATCTAATTAACTTGTTATAAGAACTACAGTGGGGGGACACAGAATTATGGTGACACAGAATTTCGGCCACAATTTTTGTAATGTACATCACCCGATAAATCCATTCCATATTTTCATATGTTGTACAATAAACGTATGACGTTGTTTTGATCATTACATTCCAGGCCCAAGCTGGAAGTCTACTTATCTTTTTGGTTAAAAAACCACATGATTGAAGCCTCTGGTACAAGCTAATGCTGTCGTAATATCTGTAATGCTGCAATTATTTAACCTTCTCCCCTCAGATTAATCTATTCAGCACAAGACTACACCTTGACCAAAGCTCCACCTCTGAATTGATGATCAACAACTACAGAAAAACCCAGGCTTCAAATGGGCGAAATGTTACCACACAAGTCACAGTGTCAAGTGCGTCGGAAATGTGTTTCTCTCTTGGCCTCATGGCTTGGATGCTGCTGATGTTGCCGTGGTGATGATGTCCATATCACCTGGATGCTGCTGATGTTGCCGTGGTGATGATGTCCATATCACCTGGATGCAGCTGATTCTTTAGTGGTGATGACGGTGATACATCTGAATGTCTGTCTTCTTGTGCCTCGGTTAGATTCATACATTCGCTCTTTTGATTTTTCATTTAGATTTGTTGGTGATAATGAATTTATTTACTTTTATGTTTTATTTTATACATTTATTTATTTGTTTTTCCAGTTGAAATCCCCCCCACGGTTCCCCCACCAGGAATACCATGTGTTGCTAGTAACATTTTTGTTTTAATTGATTGACATGATTAATCCCTTTAGTGTATCAGTTAATTGTGTGTTGATGTCACCAGGGTACACCTGCAAATGAAAACTTGGTCTCAATTTGTCCCCCTGGATAAATTAAATAAAAAATATATAAAAATGTTTCTCTCTGAAAGTGTCTGTAGGCCACAGCTAAGGTCTTCTTCGTCCACTCAGAGGTCACCACCAGATGTTATCTTCTTTTGGTACCGTGGTACAAACCCAAATTCATCCATTAGACTGCTTTCACTTCACAATTATAGCAGTTACAGTTGACCGGGGCAGATTTAAAAAGGCAGAATATAAAAAACGGACTTTTGTGTCAATGAGCTCTTCAGTATGACCCATTGCACTGTGCATTTTGGTCAATGGACATTTCATGACTACGTGCTGGACTTTATGCACCTGTGATTAATGGCTGTGGCTGAAATTAATTCAATAATTAGTAAGGGTGTCCACATACGTTTGGTCATATAGTGTAGTTTTATTTAAAATGACTAATGGTATTAACAAATATTTAATTTAAAACCAAGCAGGGTGAATACTGTCATGGCAGAGAGGATAATTAGCCAACAGCTAACTGGCGTTGTTGATTCGCTGCTCAGTGGACAACTGCAGTCAGTTCTCTTTGGATTATGATTGGCTGGAAGTAGATGCGTGGGCGTGAACAGTTCTGGACACATGAGCCAATCAACTGCAATGGATTTGGGAGTGACGTGATCCTGATCAAGTCCTCCTCTCTTCAACACCCAATATACGTTGTCCTTGAAGAAGTAAGCATCTCCTAGAAGGCAAGATAATGAAACAATAATACAAATTTTAAATCATTTGTCAATATAATTGCATGGATAATAGATCGATTTGAGGCCTAGACACGGATCTGCACGCCAGGCTTAGACTAATATACCGTAAATATAAACTAACTTTTGTTTCTGAGTTCCATGGTGTTCACAACAAGGTGACAATGCAGAAATATCACGAGCCAGGTCACATGACCCGAGAAGACATTCATCACATTAGTCTCAGGTTCTCTCTCAGGTTCTCTCTCAGGTTCTCTCCCAAGGTCTCACCTTCTCCCCAGCTGATAATGTCGTCCGGCTGCGTGGGAACCCCTTTCCACAGAGCGGCGTCTCTGGGATAGCCACCCTCCAGTTTTCTTCCGTCCTCCGTGTTGCCCTCATCGAACCTCCAGAATTCACCCACGCTGAACAGGTACGTCTTTCCATTGTGGGCCCAAACGAAAGCAGCGTCCACTCTCTGAACTGCCCGGCCATCCTTGCTTGTCATTCCCCACTCAGTCAGAGGCCTTGGGTAGCCTGGAAGGGCCATGGTGTCTTTGAACACCCAGTACTGAGGGCCTGCAAAGGCACGGAATCATTATTTTATCAGACAACAACCGTAGTCATTAAGCACGCAAGAAATACTAGAACGGACAATTATGGAATGGTTCTACCTCGACACATTTGGTACCACACTAGCGGTACTATCTGGTGGATATGGTACCTAGTCCAAATGTTTCTCTTGTGAATAATAATAATAATAATGAATAATCATGAACATCTTAGCCATATCAAAGTACAGGAGTACTGAGGGACAGGTGCCGTGGTCTGGGACAAATGGACCGACTTTCAGATACTGTCTCAACACTACATGCTCCAGTATCTGCACACGTCATGCTATTCACATGTAATATGAATATAGGGTTGCAGTTTTTGGTGAGATAGTGCTATAAAACATGCGCTATTAAACATGTGCTATTAAATATGTGCTATTTAAACATGTGCTATAAACATGTGCTATAAAACATGTGCTATTTAAACATGTGCTATTTAACATGTGCTATTAAATATGTGCTATTTAAACATGTGCTATTAAACATGTGCTATAAAACATGTGCTATTTAAACATGTGCTATTTAAACATGTGCTATAAACATGTGCTATTAAACATGTGCTATAAAACATGTGCTATTTAAACATGTGCTATTTAAACATGTGCTATAAACATGTGCTATTAAACATGTGCTATAAAACATGTGCTATTTAACATGTGCTATTTAACATGTGCTATTAAACATGTGCTATTAAACACCCCGGCCCCCAAAATAACCCAGATCTCAATCTGATTGAGCATCTGTGGGATGTGCTAAACCAACAGGTTGTATCCATGATGGCTTCACATCCCCACGTACAGGACTTAAAGGATCTGCTGTTAATTTCCAGTACGGACAGTTAATTTCACGTTGCATGACATTTCTGTTGCACTAATAAACAGGACCAGACAACTACTCTGCTGTTTAAGGCTCCCATCAGCACATTTGCTTTTCCCACCAATGAAGAAGATGATCCGATTGTCACTCTTCCTCTCATACACGGCATCAATCTGGTTGGTTCCGGTCGGGAGGCCTTTCCAGAAGTTTGTGATCAGGGCTGGGTTTTGAGAGACCAGAGAACCAGTTATCTGGATCCTCCAGAAATGTGGACCTGAAAAAGCGACACAATAACTTTTTTCACTGATCGACACAATAAAGTCTACAATGTCAAAAGGAAAAAAGGTGTAGCCTACAAATTGTTGTAAAACAACTCATCTCATCTCATCTCATCTTCAACCGCTTATCCGGGGTCGGGTCGCGGGGGTAGCAGCTCTAGCAGGGGACCCCAAACTTCCCTTTCCCGGGCAACATTAGCCAGCTCTGACTGGGGAATCCCGAGGCGTTCCCAGGCCAGTGTGGAGATATAATCTCTCCACCTAGTCCTGGGTCTTCCCCGAGGTCTCCTCCCAGCTGGACGTGCCTGGAACACCTCTCTAGGGAGGCGCCCAGGTGGCATTCTTACAAGATGCCCGAACCACCTCAACTGGCTCCTTTCTATGCAAAGGAGCAGCGGCTCTACTCCGAGTTCCTCTCGGATGACTGAGATTCTCACCCTATCCCTAAGGGAGAGGCCAGCCACCTTTCTGAGAAAACCCATTTCGGCCGCTTGTACCCGCGATCTCGTTCTTTCGGTCATGACCCAGCTTTCATGACCATAGGTGAGGGTAGGAACAAAGATTGACCGGTAGATCGAGAGCTTTGCCTTTCGGCTCAGCTCTCTTTTCGTCACAACGGTGCGGTGAAGCGAATGCAACACCGCCCCCGCTGCTCCGATCCTCCGACCAAACTCCCGCTCCATTGTTCCCTCACTCGCGAACAGGACCCCGAGGTACTTGAACTCCTTCACTTGGAGTAAGGACTCATTCCCTACCCGGAGTAGGCACTCCACCGGTTTCCTGCTGAGAGTCATGGCCTCAGATTTAGAGGTGCTAACCCTCATCCCAGCCGCTTCACACTCGGCTGCGAACCGATCCAGTGAGTGCTGAAGGTCACCGACCGATGAGGCCATCAGGACCACATCATCCGCAAAAAGCAGTGATGTGACCATCAGCCCACCGAACGGGAACCCCTCCCCCATGACTACGCCTTGATATCCTGTCCATGAATATTACAAACAGGATTGGTGACAAAGCGCAGCCCTGGCGGAGGCCAACCCCCACCGGGAACGAATCCGACTTACTGCCGAGGACACGGACACAGCTCATGCTTTGAGCGTACAGAGATTGGATGGCCCTGAGAAGAGACCCCCTCACCCCATACTCCCGCAGCACCTCCCACAAAAGATCCCGGGGTACCCGGTCATACGCCTTCTCCAGATCCACAAAACACATGTAGACTGGATGGGCATACTCCCAGGCCCCCTCCAGGATCCTTGCGAGAGTAAAGAGCTGGTCCGTGGTTCCCCGGCCAGGACGAAAACCGCATTGTTCCTCTTCAATCTGAGGTTCGACTATTGGCCGAACCCTCCTTTCCAGCACTTTGGAGTACACTTTACCAGGGAGGCTGAGGAGTGTGATACCTCTGTAATTGGCACACACTCTCTGGTCCCCCTTTTAAAGAGGGGAACCACCACCCGGTCTGCCACTCCTCTGGCACTGTCCCAGACTTCCATGCAATGTTGAAGAGGCGTGTCAACCAAGACAGCCCTTCCCCACCCAAAGCTTTTAGCATTTCTGGACGAATCTCATCAGTCCCTGGGGCTTTGCCACTGTGGAGTTGTTTGACTACCTCAGCGACTTCCCCCAGGGAAACTGACGATGACCCTCCATCAGCCTCCAGCTCTGCCTCTGTACTAGAGGGCGTGTAGGTCGGATTCAGGAGCTCCTCAAAATGCTCTTTCCAGCGCCCGATCACATCATCAGTTGAGGTCAACAGTGTCCCATCCTTACTGTACACAGCTTGGATGGTTCCCGTTTTCCCCTTCTGAGGTGCCGAACGGTTTTCCAGAAGCATTTTGGTGCCGACCGAAAGTCCTTCTCCATAGCTTCTCCAAACTTCTCCCACACCCGCTGCTTTGCCTCTGACACGGCAGCGGCTGCAGCCCTTCGGGCCTGTCGGTACCCTGCAACTGCCTCCGGAGTCCCCAGGGCTAGCATATCCCTGAAGGCCTCCTTCTTCAGTCGGACAGCTTCCCTGACCACCGTGGTCCACCACGGTGTTCTAGGGTTACCACCCCTTGAGGCACCTAGGACCTTGAGACCACAGCTCACCGCCGCAGCCTCAGCAATAGAAGCTTTGAACATTGCCCACTCAGGTTCAATGCCCCCAACCTCCACAGGGATGCCTGAAAAGCTCCGCCGGAGGTGTGAGTTGAAGATCTTTCGGACAGGGGCCTCCTCCAGACGTTCCCAGTTCACCCGCACCACCCGTTTGGGCTTACCTGGTCTGTCCAAAGTCTTTCCCCACCCTCTGATCCAACTCACTACCAGATGGTGATCAGTTGACAGCTCTGCCCCTCTCTTCACCCGAGTGTCCAAAACATGCGGCCTTAGATCAGCCGATACGATCACAAAATCGATCATTGACCTTCGGCCTAGGGTGCTCTGGTACCATGTACACTTATGCGCCTCCTTATGTTCGAACATGGTGTTTGTTATAGACAATCCATGACTAGCACAGAAGTCCAATAACAAACGACCGCTCGGGTTTAGATCAGGAGGCCGTTCCTCCCAATCACGCCTCTCCAGGTGTCTCCATCGTTGCCCACATGTGCGTTGAAGTCTCCCAGCAGAATGATGGAGTCCCCTACTGGAGCCCTATATAGGACTCCCTTCAGGGTCTCCAAGAAGGCTGAATACTCCGAACTGCTGTTTGGTGCATAAGCACAAACAACAGTCAGAGTTTTCCCCCACCACCCTTAGGCGTAGGGAGGCAAACCTCTCATCCACCGGGGTAAACTCCAACACCGCCGTGCTCAGACGTGGGCTCGTGAGTATCCCCACACCAGCCCGCCGCCTCTCACCCTGGGCAACTCCAGAGAAGAACAGAGTCCAACCCCTATCCAGGGGTAAGGTTCCAGAGCCACGGTTGTGCGTAGAGGTAAGTCCCACCAGATCCAACTGGTATCGCTCCACCTCACGCACAAGTTCTGGCTCCTTCCCCCCCAGTGAGGTGACGTTCCACGTCCCCAAAGCAAGCTTCTGCCGCCCGGGTCTGATCCGTCGAGACCCCCCACCTTCACTGTCACCCATATGACAGCGCACCCGACCCCTGCGGTTGTTCCTGTGAGTGGTGGGCCCACAGGATGGAGAGGAGAGAGATGCCACGTATCTCGTTCGGGCTGTGCCCGGCCGGGCTCCGTGGCAAACCCGGCCACCAGACGCTCGCTTTCGAGCCCGCCGTCTGGGCCTGGCTCCAGACGGGGGCCCTGGGCTTCCTCCAGGCAGGGTCTCGATCCTTTTCCCTCGATTTTTCATGGGGTCTTGGTGAACCATTCTTAGTCTGGCCCCTCGCCTGAGACCACTTTGCCTTGGGAAACCCTACCAGGAGCATGAAGCTCCAGACAACCCAGCCCTCAGGTTCATAGGGGCACACAAACCTCTCCACCACGTTAAGGTGATGATTCCCGGGGAGGTGTAAAACAACTACAAATGAAAATAATTGATGGTATTCACAGCCGGCAGTCACTACAGTCACGTGCTGCTGTTTTATTCTCTTACCCTTAAAAAAGAAGACTTCTCCTCGAATATTTGCAACTGCATCAAAACCACCCTCACAACGATCTTGAAAAGGAGATTCCGAACTAGTCATTGAGGGAAAAAAGGAAACGTGAGTACCTGCCTGTCTTATTGGACACAGCTAGGAAGCACACAGTCTAACTATCTCTTGATTGCATAAACTATTATTATGGCATAAATGTAGGTCTAGCGAGCTACTTTAATCATTTCAAAACACAATATTTCGGGATGTGTTTGCCGGCATACATAATGCTAGCCACAATGATAAATCCGCCATGTTAAACATTTTACATTTATGCAAAAAAAAATTGCAAATACATTCGATATCACGAGATCTCGTGGCAAAAGTTCTCATCACACCACTAGTGAAATATATCTAAAGTTATGGCTCAATACATTTTTGCTGCCTCTGGCACAACTCACTTTTTGGTTGGCCTTGGAGGTGGGTTGACTGGCATATGAGGTTGACTGGGGGTTGCTCTACCAGGTTGCCCAGGCCTGCTCTCCTTCCACCCTAGTGAGAGAAAGGGTAAATTCAACTGTTTCCCATGCAGAATTAAAGACGAGTAGAAAGGAAACCAATAAAAAGGACATAACTGAGATTCTGCCAGTGGAAAGCGGTGGCACATATGTTGATTTTAACGGCGGCTTGAATCCAACCCACTAGCTTGGTCCCAGTTCCCTCTACTCTTAAATAAAAATACAATCATATTAAAATGTCAACGTACCGTAGATCTCCTGAATGGCCATCTTGTCATCCAGCGGAAGGCTGTAGGAGGACACATCCTTCACGGCTCCTTGGTAGTAAGGCCTCATGATGGACGGAGAAGAGGAGGAGTGGGACAAACCCAGAGCGTGGCCGAATTCATGTACCGCTACTGTGAACAGGTCTGTGGTGACGCTATCACCTGAGGAAACAGCATGTCTGTGGTGACACTATCACCTGAGGAAACAGCATGTCTGTGGTGACACTATCACCTGAGGTAACAGCATGTCTGTGGTGACACTATCACCTGAGGAAACAGCATGTCTGTGGTGACACTATCACCTGAGGAAACAGCATGTCTGTGGTGACACTATCACCTGAGGAAACAGCATGTCTGTGGTGACACTATCACCTGAGGAAACAGCATGTCTGTGGTGACACTATCACCTGAGGAAACAGCATGTCTGTGGTGACACTATCACCTGAGGAAACAGCATGTCTGTGGTGACACTATCACCTGAGGAAACAGCATGTCTGTGGTGACACTATCACCTGAGGAAACAGCATGTCTGTGGTGACACTATCACCTGAGGAAACAGCATGTCTGTGGTGACACTATCACCTGAGGAAACAGCATGTCTGTGGTGACACTATCACCTGAGGAAACAGCATGTCTGTGGTGACACTATCACCTGAGGAAACAGCATGTCTGTGGTGACACTATCACCTGAGGAAACAGCATGTCTGTGGTGACACTATCACCTGAGGAAACAGCATGTCTGTGGTGACACTATTACCTGAGGAAACAGCATGTCTCTGGTGACACTATCACCTGAGGAAACAGCATGTCTGTGGTGACACTATCACCTGAGGAAACAGCATGTCTGTGGTGACACTATCACCTGAGGAAACAGCATGTCTGTGGTGACACTATCACCTGAGGAAACAGCATGTCTGTGGTGACACTATCACCTGAGGTAACAGCATGTCTGTGGTGACACTATCACCTGAGGAAACAGCATGTCTGTGGTGACACTATCACCTGAGGAAACAGCATGTCTGTGGTGACACTATCACCTGAGGAAACAGCATGTCTGTGGTGACACTATCACCTGAGGAAACAGCATGTCTGTGGTGACACTATCACCTGAGGAAACAGCATTTGCTGTTAATCAATGATGTGTTCAACAAGTCTACCCACAAAATGTTTCTGCCTGTCTCTTTTGTTATGTGTATTATTAGAAAGTCCTACCGAGACGTTTATAATTTGCCTGATTTTATTTTTATTTCTTAATTGTTTGAGAGCCAGTCTTTAACAGCCCAGTCATTTCTCACACATGCAGCACACGTGTCTTTAGATACCTTCATTGCTCCAGTGCTCATCGTCATCAAAGTGTGTGTCCCCGGCCACATCATCCCTCCCTGGGAAGAACGCGTGGGCGAGGGTTCCCCCTCTGCCATCGAATGGGTACCCGTCGTCATGGAGCGAGCGGGAGAATGACACTCTGATGTCCCCGTCACTCCCAGAGAGCTGTCGGAAGCTTATCGGGGCTGCGTCGCTCCAGGCCTTTAAAGCCAGTGTCAGGATCCTTACCACTTCCTTGGGATTGGAGACCGAGTTTGAGAGGGAGGGGTTTGGATAACTGTGGACACTGGATACAGGAAGTACATCAGTTGTACAAACACTGTATGTGAATGTGAATACACAATACACTATAATACTGCTTGCCCAGCGTACCCTGTGTTAAGAAAACGACAACACTGTCTAAATAAAAATGTTGAGTAATACTAAATAAAGATGATTCCTCAGATAATGGGTGTGTCTGTGCTCGGTTTGCGTCTAGTAAAAATGTAACATGCCTCCACGTTAGGTCGGTCCGGTCCCATCGAAGTCCAGACAGGGCGTATCGTTTCTTCCTCCTCTTCAACATGTCCTCTGTTCCCACGACGTCAGGGAGAGAGCATCTCGGTGTGTTCATTAGAAAGAGGGTATCTTCATCTGAACACAGAGACATACGACACCTGGCGACTTAATAAAGGATCGATCCGTAGTGCATTCAGACAGTGTTGTAATACGTCGGAACAGAGATCTTCATAATCATCTTAAAATGAGTCAAAGAGAGACACGACATTTATAAACCTTGTTAAGCGTCATGGTTGAGGTTAAGTAGAACACAGGTGTCAAGGTGAAGTTAAACATATGAATGACTTCTTCAATCTAAGTTAGCAATATGTTACCCAGTCTGCCAGTTTCCTGGATCCCCCCGAACCTCTGCATCTGGCGAATCGCCTGCTCAATCCCGTCTTTCGTCTGCAGCTTGCTCGTTCGTGGGTCGACAGGAAGAAGGTACCCATAACGGCTCAGCCAGTCCTGGCAGAAAACAGGGTGGGCAAAAGATGTATTGTAATTATCCCTTGAAATTATATGAGAATATGTCTGAGCAAAAATTAAGACTCTTCCTTGAGTTGGCCCTCTGGTCAAAGAATAAGACCAAGAGAATGGGGCCAAATATGCAATACATAGCTTTAGAGTTGCTCTGCAGAGATGGGAGAACCTGCCAGAACAACAAACGTTAAGCTGCACTTTAACAGTCAGGTCTTTATGGTATAGCGGAGGTCGCTACTCTTGACTAAATGGCATATGACAAGCTGCCTAATGGATGTGAGACAAGGACGCCAAGTGATGTGTGCTTACAGAACATAAGACGAGTCCTAATACATACATTTTAAGTATATGAACGAAGACAAATTTGGCCTCTGTATTTTTAAAATGTCTTATAATAAGGAAGGAATAAATGCAGACTGACAGAATAATCTGAGTGTATCAATATCGGATGAACCAATTAGAAATTACGGCATGCTTATTTTGTCTTGCCCACATTGGCGAGCGTGGTGTGTGTGTGTGTGTGTTTACACATGTACATTTGAGAGAGGGATGAAAAGAGTTGTGTGTGTGTACACATGTACATTTGAGAAACGGAGGGAAAGAGGAAGGAAGTTGCAAAAACAATCCCCATCTTTGAGCAACGCCTCAAGTTTCTGTTCAAAGACAATCTGTTCTAAACTGCCTAACCACAGCCCTGCCCAAAACCACTCTTTCTGTTTTGTTTCTGTTACAGGTTCCATTTGGTAAAGCGTCTTTGGAAACTTAAAAAGTGCCTTGTAAATAAAATCACCAATCACCGTGGGGGGTTGGCCGTGTCCCAGGAACCCCAGCCCCATGCTCGCTATTATAAAGCGGTTACTGGTGCAATTAGAGGGAAAGGGATGTAATGCAATATTTGTGGTTTACAGTTACATTTAATATGGCTGCCTGCCAAGCTGCATTAAGAACTCAACACAGTGGGTTTATGCCTACATTTTAAAACTCCTTCAGTTCTGAAATAATTTAGTTCATTTGTATTCTGCAAGCATTTTTAGGCAAATGAAAGAGACCAGACTGTATAATTTGCCCCCCAAATATATCATTCCATTTTTTTAAAATCCAAATATTTATTCAAATAAAAACAGTGTTGTCTTACAATAATTGATTTTGAGTGCCAGTGTTATAAAATAAAATATTTTAAAATAAAACAGAATGAGATTTAAATATGTAAGACAATTGGTCAGGCTTATACTCTTCTGAAAGTCTCTGTATCTCAGTCCAGGAAATATATATTACCAGTCAAATGTTTGGACACAGGTACTAATTTCTTTCACTATATTCCCAAATTTAAATTGAGCAAAGTGGTTATCAAGAAACAGAGTGGCTACTTCCTACAATATAGAATATGAAAGGTATTTAGATCTATTTAACACTTTTTTGGCTGCTACAAAAATCCATGTGTGCTATTTCATGGTGTCTTCAGTATCATTCTACAATGTGAAAGAAAATAGTAAAACTAAATAAATACCCTTTAGTTGGTGTTTCCCAACCTTTGACATGTAATGTTTATATTCTGTATTAAATTTAAATGTGTTTAAGATCTGAGAAAGAGATAAGACATTGGTCAATTCAACCATTCTTACCAACAATGACAGAATATTATCTGCATTTGGCAGCTGCGGTTTGCTAATTTCCCACCCTAAAACATACTTACTTACTGGCCCATCACTTTAACCACCAAAAACTCACTATCTCAGTGCCATCTAATATAACAATTATTAGGGCAATACCGTAACGGATAGTGATATGACAATGGTTTTGTCAACTGTCAGAAAGGGTGTGTCTCAGTACCTCAGTGGTTTACCACATTGGAAGCTTCAGAACATAAGCAACATAATTTATTTAAGCACATTAGGCACATTTGTAAGAGGTACGTGTTCTCAATGTTTTCCCTTAATAAATGAAAATATATCAGTAGGATAGAGCCTACACGAGTTATTTAGATATGCAATGGGAAAGACTAGATTATAAATATAATAATGTATTGACTGGAACACATTAGTTTGTCCTAAGTGGTATTGATGAGATATAAATCTATAAATACTGGGACAACTCACCAGTCCTCTGGTATAGGCTGTATATAAATACTGGTACAACTCACCAGTCCTCTGGTATAGGCTACTGTATATAAATACTGGGACAACTCACCAGTCCTCTGGTATAGGCTGTATATAAATACTGGGACAACTCACCAGTCCTCTGGTATAGGCTGTATATAAATACTGGGACAACTCACCAGTCCTCTGGTATAGGCTGTATATAAATACTGGGACAACTCTGGTCACCAGTCCTCTGGTATCTAGGCTGTATATAAATACTGGTCACTCACCAGTCCTCTGGTATCTAGGCTACTGTATATAAATACTGGTCACTCACCAGTCCTCTGGTATCTAGGCTACTGTATATAAATACTGGTCACTCACCAGTCCTCTGGTATCTAGGCTACTGTATATAAATACTGGTAACTCACCAGTCCTCTGGTATACTGTTCAGGAACCGGTGCAGGTTCTCCTATCATGATGAACAAGCTGAAGGTAACGGTCACCCGTATCAACTCAACACCAAACATTTGCATTGAATAACTGCCCTGCATCACATGAACTTAATGTTAGAAATATGTCCAATAATTGTCACACAGCGCGGTTCACCATCTATAGGGAACCGCCTTATAGCCTTATAGCTTCACTCGTGTGTTGCTTCCGGCGATATTTGTGAATCAAGGTTCTTCACAGCTCTGATTCTCTCGTCAGGGGAGTGGGCAGGGCAAATGAATGATGTTCTAAGTGGACCCCCACCCACCCGTTCCATCTCGATCATCCTTAGACAAAACACACACACACACACACCAGTGGTGGCCAACACACACACACACACACACACACACACACACACACGCACCAACACACATGCAATATAACCTAATATGGAATCGTATTCTGAGGTGGAGGAGGCGGAGGAGGTGGAGGACGAAGATGGCATGGGACCACATGGCCAAAGAAATGCCCAATACACGGCTGGTTTTCGTGCACGTCAGCAAGTCATATTGACATCTTTTTTTTTAATTCATCCCTATGTTGCCCAGTCTTTAAAGCATATTTCCCACATTACTCCTTAAGGGTAATCTGTTCAATCTAGATAATAAGTGTAATCTGCCGGTCGTCCTGCAGGTGACCTCATAGCTCTGTCTTCTTACATGCACTTGCGGATGTTTATTACTCCGGAGCACTCAATATTTCCACGAAGATTTTCAAGTGCTAAGTTACGATGCTTTAGGGAAACGCAGCCCTAGCTGACAATGGTTCAATTACTTCTCTTATACTCTTGGGTTAGCACAGACATTAACACATGTGACATGCTGACGTCGGTCATCATTTATGAGTACATCAGTGTGGTCTCTGTTCTACCCAATAAGATGCGCTATAATATCCAGTTGCCCAACGTACTCCCATTGTTCCAATCAGTCAATCTTTAATCTTAACACAGAGTAATTGAACAGTAAGCCCTTTTATATACCATAGATAGACAATGTCCTAACACAGTGATCTAACAAACTAATATATTGTACTATTTAAACATCACATGATCTGATGGCAACCTTCTCTTGTAGATGTCGCTTGCCATGTCATAAGAATTTCATTGTTCAGTTTGATGTAAGTCATTCAGTGAGACAATAAAATCCTTTGATCATTTACATCGGGAGCCCATCGTCACCAAAACAAGGTGATGCTTCCGTAATTGACTGAGGTGGGCGGTACCAAAGGTAATACCTGGAATGTACAGATACACTCAGGTGCGTACGCTTCTGCAATTCCAAAACGTCCTACGCGATTTAAGGCGTGTCGTTAGCCCGGTTAGCTCAACGTAAAACTGCACTGGTGTTTCAAATACAAACACCTATTTCTGTCGATATCCATGTTGGAGATCAACGGTTCTGTTTGGATTATATGATTTATATCATAAACACACCTTAAAACCGCCAAACTCACCGAGTGTTACAGCTTAGTTTAAGGCTGCTTGTCGTGTCTCTCACGATGGCAGAATTAGACTTGTTTGTGAGGATCTGGTGTTTCACAGGTGAGTTTATATGGACTTGAGTGTTTTAATTGAAAGGTAATAAGCTATATCATTAATTGGAAAATGTTTTGTGCTAGTGTGAAGTTAGATTTATATTAAAGATTCGGACTTCGTTAATACCTCACCTAAACCTGCCTGACCGATAACTAACACCTATTCTGAGTCTGCTGGTGAACAAACAACATTCCTGTTTGGTTCAATTTTCGAATGACGACTTTGCAGCCAAATCTAGATTTACTGCTACTGTTGATTATCCGTGTGTTCACATAAGGTAAAGTGCATTATCAATGTATTGATTTGTATTGTAACCAACAAAACATATTGTTCATTATATTCTGTCGGTGAAGCTAAATCATTTGATTATTTTTTACGTTTTGTTCGGTTCTATTGAACATAGTTTTTAAAGCAATCTTTCATGAACTATTACATTTTTTAAAATGGATATATTGCAAACATAAAATAAGTTGTTGGTAGAGCAGTTGTCCATATTGTTTGGTTGTATTTATCCAAGCTATTGGCATTTATTATAATTAATCATCACCAGGTGCGCTTTTAACACGGTCCCTTAACGCGCCACACTGAAGCAGTTTTTCAAGTTCGACTCTAAATATGAAACCGATATTGGAAAAGAAAGGGTGGTGTTTGTTTGCAATCGGGAGCAGATTCGCGAAATGGGGTTTGTTTCTTTCTGGCAGATTTTGTTTGGTATTGTGGAATTAAATATATGTTTTATTGTATATAAAATATATATTATATTCCACAGTATTAACGAGGACATTCAGAATCTTAAATACAAAACTAACTTGGGTAGGCCTACATGTTTAGTATCGATGAAAGGAGGTTGAGTTGTCCAACTCCATGAAAATAAATATATATACTCCCCTTAAAAAGCCTCTGAAATCACACAGATGGGGTGACATAACGTCTCCTGTCCTCACATCGTACAACATATAGGGCAAACACTGGTTTTATTTTGGTCAGTGTTTGGTTCCGGTTTGGGCCAATAATAGCCTACACAGCACGTCCTGCCACAACCCTCTTTCGTTTTCTTTTTAAAAACACCCTGGCACTAAACATCACTTCCATTCATGGAATTTGATGAATCTTCATTTGGCACCTGGTAGTGGACGTGTGGAACAGGATTGGATACATGTTTTACGTTCCACCTCCTCAGTTTTAAACACGTGGCCGGTTAAAGTCAAGTGGATAGAAAAGCCACAGGGGGTCGTACTGTGATTTGCAATCATACTGCCCCAATGTTAATTGATGTTTACATGTGTTTTGTGATAAGGTTCTAGGAACTTGTTTCTTATAGAATATTTTTTATATTGTCTGTAAACTTTATTTTCAGCCTATTAATAAAAAATATCCTGCAATATGGATCTCCAAGATGCCCCGAAGTCATGCCAGATAATCGATAGGATTAATTGGTATCAGAACTGTAGTCCATTGAAGTATTGAGGTGTGACATAATCTGGACTGTTAGTTAGTACGGATGTGATCTATCGGAAGCACGAGTGAGCATCAACATGTTTCAAACGGCTTAGGATTGCGGCACAATACTCATTTTGTTCGATCAGTGTCCTTCTGATCACACAATGAAACACCTAAAACGCTCATGCGCAGTCCTTAATGTTGAACAAACGCATTATTGGTAAGTATTGGTAATGAGCTGGCGATTATTTATTCATAGTTGCGACCAGCTCTCTGACGAATGACTGGCAGAGGAAGTTGAAGTGTAATTGTATTCAACATTGTGGCATGCAAGAGCCATGAAAAGGCTACAGGTGTCACATGACCAGGCACCTGGTGTCTCACGTCAGGAAATGTACATTGAGACCAATCAGTGTTTAGAACACACAAATTACTACCATTTCCAGGCCAATGAAACCGACAGCAATGCACCCCTGTCCACAAATGACCTCTTGCGCAACCAAGTTTGATTTGAGTTGGTATTGGTCCGAGTCAAGACATGTTGGTGAGATGTTTGTGTAGAAACTGTACGTATTTGGAGATGTTGGCCCATTTCAATTGAGGTATCACGTGACTGTTCCCATTGAAATGATTTGTCATCTGGGTTTCCATAAGCTTGAGTCTTCTCAAGTCTCAATCAATTATTTTGTTACTGGCAATTCAAGTTCAAGGAATTTGAAGACCATGCATGTTTGATGACATTCCCACACCATGTAGTTCCATATGTTTTATTGGAATTTGAAGACCTCACATGTTTGTTTGACATTCCCATACCATGTAGTACCACATGTTTTATTGGAATTAAGACCATGCATGTTTGATGACATTCCCACACCATGTAGTTCAATATGTTTTATTGGAACGGATGTACAGGACAGGATCTACCACTATGTAAAATTCCCATTCCCTCTACTCTTCAAAGGTTTCCTGCTTTGCCATGCTCAGGAGGAATGTGGTATGCCACCCATGCAGGACAGAATTGTGGGAGGAGTCGATGCAAATGATGGCGCTTGGCCGTGGCAGGTGGATATTCAGGTAAGGTCACAGCAAATGTGTGGATATGTACAACCACAATTCTGTGAGAGTTGTGACCGTATAGAAAAAGCAAAAAGTATTTGGAAAATTAAATTGGCTCTGTACTATATTGACAACACGTTATGAGCACAGTATTTGATGTTTTACTTTGTGAATTTAAATTACAATTTCAAATGTACACTTGATGACAAATATATACAAATCTGATGACTGCAACTCATTCCAAATTTGCTGCAACATTCTTTTAATAACACATATTAAGTGTTTTGGCACAGAAGATCTTTTGGAAATGTTGTTCCAAAGACTTATTTGCTGACTAATTTTTTGGCAGATTGGCGAGTCTCGACACATCCTTGCTCTTGAAAAACACGTTTTTTTGGGGGAGGCTCCAGATATACTATGGTTACACGATGGCCTCACCTGTTTCACATCTTCTTATTTTAACTAGTCATATCAAATACATTGTCTGTGTATACCTGTTTTGTTTAAAGTCGAAGTACATTTACAAATACATTCTCTTTGTTTCTATTAGCATTTTCCATACTGTCCTGACTTTTTCAGAATTAGGTTTGACGTTAGCATATCAATAATTAACATTCTGCTACTGTAGAAGCAGCATTGCTAATAGTGGCTAGTGGTTTTAGTCATTATGCTAACCTGCTGAGACAGATGAATAATACACTTGTTTTATTGATTTACCATGTCTGGCCCTCTTCTTCATCTTCAGACGAGCGCTGGTCATGTCTGTGGGGGCTCGATCATTCATTCTGAATGGGTGTTGTCTGCTGCCCACTGCTTTCCAAAGTAAGTCTCAACCTATATATCCTGTCAACTCTATAGAGATTGGATATTACTGATAGTCCTAAGTTGAACCAAGAGTTGACTTCTCAGTGCATTTGTCTTATCCCGACAGTCGGCCATTGCAAATGACAAAAGCCTAGGTCCTCGTTGTATTTGAAAATAGTTCCCACATTTTATTTCTCAATCAATACTGACAATATACTGGATTTGGCTGGTGTTTTATCTGACCAATAAATAAAGGCATTACTTTACAGAGTGGGGTTGTGGTGATACATTTAGCTCATACGAGGATACATGATATTGGGTTAATGAGATCGAGACGATTTTTTAACACTATTTTGAAGGAATCTTCAACGACGTAGTATTTTATTTGAGCGACCGTTACAAAATGCTGGTGTGTATTTTCTGAGTGCGAATGATCATATGCAGTAAAAGACCGAACAATAAGCACTGTACATTTTTTTTTTGCCACAGACTCTGATTAGTTTAGCTTGGAGGGTTTTCATATTTCTTCCGTCCTAACTCAATCGTCTAGACATGCGTGTTATTTACATCCCCAACGTACAACCACAGTACTCCAGGTTCTTCTGTGGCACCATGTTGGTGCTGTAATGACTGTTCGTACGGCTAGATGGTGTTATTTCTGTATCTTCATCACAGTTTAATTACATTACGGTTTTTACTAGATTTGGCACACATAGTAAGGGTTAAATATCCAGCTAATGTATGAGCTGTGGTGCCATTTGGCACACATAATAAGGGTTAAATATCCAGCTAATGTATGAACTGTGGTGCCATTTGGCAACACGGGGACGTCGTTGGACGTGAACACATGCAGTCTTAACCTATTTACAATCCACTCCCTTCAACTGTGTGTGTGAATGATGGTGGCAAATACCACTCGGTCATTAGTATAACATTTGGTCAACAAAGTTGTATCTGTTGTAAATTGACTGGCCTCCCCTCTTTTCCAGTCCGTTTGACCTGTCGGGCTACACACTATACCTCGGCCGTCTCAAGCTCAATGGCTGGAACCCCAACCAGGTGACGCGCCAGGTGAAGAAAGTCATTATCCCAACCGGCTACACTGATGCCCAGACTGGGAAGGACCTGGCCTTATTACTGCTGAGCAGCCCAGTCCCCTGGTCGATGCATATTCACCCCATCTGTCTACCAGATGCCGGGACAGATTTTCCCAGCACCCTCTCCTGTTACGTTACAGGCTGGGGAAACATACGTGACGGAGGTAGGTGACGGTGATGAGGGTTTAGATGGCTTTTGTTACGCCTCTGGTTATTGTTAACCATTAAATCAGAAGGAAACAGTAACTGTTTGGTCTGTTGTTCGTTATGGGACCATATTATGCATTTTAATTTGAACATATAGTAAATATAGAATGATGATTTTACTGAAACATGTGTTGTGACCTAGTAACATTTCCATAAATAAATTCAGTTTTTCCGCACGTTCTCCTAGTCTCCCTGTTTGGAGTCGGGGTACTGCAGCAGGTGCAGTTGCCAATCATCTCGACAGCTTCCTGTCAGGCGATGTACAGCCTGTCCCCGACAGAGAGAGTGGACATCCTGAGTGACATGATCTGTGCCGGCTACCAGGATGGGGGCAAGGATTCCTGTCAGGTACTCTCTCTGTGCTCGAGCCTCGTCTCTCTCTGTGCTCGAGCCTCGTCTCTCTCTGTGCTCGAGCCTCGTCTCTCTCTGTGCTCGAGCCTCGTCTCTCTCTGTGCTCGAGCCTCGTCTCTCTCTGTGCTCGAGCCTCGTCTCTCTCTGTGCTCGAGCCTCGTCTCTCTCTGTGCTCGAGCCTCGTCTCTCTCTGTGCTCGAGCCTCGTCTCTCTCTGTGCTCGAGCCTCGTCTCTCTCTGTGCTCGAGCCTCGTCTCTCTCTGTGCTCGAGCCTCGTCTCTCTCTGTGCTCGAGCCTCGTCTCTCTCTGTGCTCGAGCCTCGTCTCTCTCTGTGCTCGAGCCTCGTCTCTCTCTGTGCTCGAGCCTCGTCTCTCTCTGTGCTCGAGCCTCGTCTCTCTCTGTGCTCGAGCCTCGTCTCTCTCTGTGCTGGTTACGTTTGTAGAATCTAGTTCATTCCAGTCTTCAAGCATGTGAAAGTCGACACACACTGGCTGAACCACATTCCAGCGACACGTTGAAGCACATCCGTTTTACCCACATGCTAATACATCCGTTTTTCCCACATGCTAATTCATTGCCTATACTCTAGTCTAAACAGTTTAATTACTTCCTTTAATGTCAAGGATTTCAGTATTTAAAAGGATTCTTATTAGATGGAGCCAAAACTTCTCAAATTGCTCCATCGCTGTCTTCAATAATTGATCTTGATTGTCTTGAAAACAATGCTCTTGTTTAGTGTGTGTGTGTGGCGCTACGTCTCACTGATCACTCTCTGTTCCCCCACAGGGGGATTCGGGGGGGCCCCTGGTCTGTGCGATGCAGAACGGGACTTGGGTGCAGGCCGGGGTCGTGAGTTTTGGCCTGGGCTGTGCCGCAGCTAACCAGCCTGGCATCTATGCCAAGGTCTCAACATTCTCCAGCTTTATCCGTAGCAACATCCAAGATATCCAACTGTACAGCCAGGGCGGTCACACTTCGGCGTGCGGAGTGGCCGTGCTCACCTGCTACATGGCGTCAAATCTGATGGATCATCTGTTTATATAGAAATTCCTAAAGAGAGTGAAGTGATTTTTCTGCGTAGTTTAACAAATTATTCCGATTTTTGGAGGTACATGAACTGTTGTGAATGACTGGCTTTTAATTTTCCATTGCACTGTATTTTACTGTTACATAATTGCTATAGTTGACAACATGTTATCGATTTTAACACAAATGCCCTATGTGCTATGTCGTATGTCCTGTGAACTTGTGTCCTTAAGTCGTATGTCCTATGAACTTATGTCCTATGTTGTATGAACTTAATGTGTTTATAAGATTAAAGTTACTATTTTTCATAAATTATGAATGCATATTAATATTTTCAAAAATCAGTTATTTCTGTCAGCTGGGTTCAGATTTTTAGAAGTTAACTATATACGTTTTGGATATTGGGTTGGATTAAAAATGTGTATGTAAAATAGCATCAGTTCAATTTAGTCCCGTTATTTGACCCAGATTGATCACTTTGGGCCTGTTGATAGCCTTAAACAAATTAATCTACTGATTTAACGGAAAGACAACGGCAGAACGTGTTTTAAACATTTACATCAATGGGTCATTCTTGTTGTTAATGGGTTAAATGTGGCAAATCTGATGGCTCTTGGAAGATGCTGTGTCAATGCCATGCTGGGGATTCTTCAGTTTAAATTTAGTTTCAGGGTTAGCTTTTATTTCAATGTAAACCGCCGACCAGGATTCTAACAAACGTACCCACAATACATTTTCAACTTCAACTATTTGGATAATCTTTAAAAAAATAAGCAGGGATTCCAATTCAATCATTTGAATCGTTGTGAGAAGATTTAATTAAAAATATTAATATTACTAGAGCATTTACTGTACTAAACATTTGTTATTTTGTGACGTTTTCTTTTGAATTAATACTCGTTCTTATTTGCAGCTGCTGTTATAACTTGCTTGCTGAAATGAGGCTAAGGGAATATGGCATTTTAGAGGTTAATGTCTGTCCACATGCAAATATTGTATGGAATCTGATCGTTTACCTGGAATTAGCAACAAGCGGAAGTCTAAATCTTTTTTTGTGTGAACCAAAGAACATGACTCCAGTAGTGCAACTGTATTTATTGCAATTTCATTAGTTTCTGACAGTGTAGAAACATGCATGGACTGTTAATTATACAAATCATTGTTCTCCTTCAGGACTGCTCATAAAACAGCAGCAGCCAATGACAGGTTATGACCAATGAGGAATGAGGAAATGGTAGAAAAACAAGTAAACAAATTAGCCTTGTTACAAAATGCCAATATGAATTTGATCCATAAGGGCTCATCCATTAGACGATTGGCTCTGTATAAGAGCTTCTGGTGAATGTAAGATCTAGGAGAAATGTCTAACAGACAGGAACCGGTAGTTGGAAATATACAGTGGCAAGAACAAGTATGGGAACATTTTATGAAAACTTACTGCAGAAAATCCGTTTTCTTTGCCACTGTATACACATTTCCTTTAACTATTACAAAAATAGCCGGTTCCCAGAACAGTTTGTGCTAACTAAAACACATCCAGGACATAACTAATACTGTATGTAGGATTTTATCTCCTAATGGTTAAGCTGAGCTGCAATCTAAATGGTACCTAATTCCCGATCCAATTGGGCTCTGGTCAAATGCTGCTACTTGCATAGCATACTCGATGGTTCTGCTTACACGGGCAGGTTTCTCCCCGCTAAACGCCATTTGGCCAATCACATCAGACGATTTCACATTTGACAAGTCGAAATACACTGTTCTGATAAACGTTCTACTCCAGTGACTGGTTGTTGTGCAATAATTGAGGCTCAGGTATCAGGGGGGATGGAGTCAGAGAGGATCATGGGAGATCCTAGCTGTAACTCCTGCTGTAGGGATTCCAAGTCGGCCGGGGTCATGCGATGTACCTCGAGCCAATCAGAGAGCAAGGAGGCCGAGAGAGGACCTGAGTCATAACTAACGGAAAGGAAAACAGAGTAAGGTTAAAGGTGACACTGCGTCTGCTAGTGCAGGTAATCAATATGACAGCACCCCGACACCTGCTTATAATGTGAGTGAGGTTAAAGGTGACACTGCGTCTGCTAGTGCAAGTAATCAATATGACAGCACCCCGACACCTGCTTATAATGTGGGATGTGGGGTACATGCGTTACATGGTATCTATAAGAGACAATTAACATGAAGACAATTAACAGGTTGGTGCTGAGCCAACCAGTACTGTACAGGTAACAAACCTAATTATAGGTGACTGAGTGTTAATTGGGATCTACCAGAATAGCACAGATTGCCGTTTCGTTAACATTACCTAAGTGTTAGGTTGTGTTAATATCACCAGATTTCTAAATCCTTACGCATCCCAAAATACGTGTTACAAGTTCAACTCACCTGTCTCTAAGATCTAAGTGCTGGGAGTCAGTGAGGGACTGGTTGAAGAGGTCATCGAGGTCAAACCCCACCCCGTACCCCGCCCCGCTTCCCTTAGGGGTGACGGAGAACACGGGGGGTAGCACATCCTCCACCTAAGTGTCAACAAAAAGTTCAAATCATGAAATCAATTTTCTTGAACCTCCAACCTGTTTAATTTGCCATTGATTGTTCAATTTTTTATTCTCCATTGTGGGTTACAGGCATAAAATGTAAAAATACAATTTCATATACCTATATTTTATGTATGCACATGTCAATTTCATCTAAATGATAAAGTCAATGTATATGTTCTTAATGTATTTAACTGTGCAACAAGTACAATTTTCACTGTACTACTGTCATACTTACAAGCAAAAATAACCAGTACATATATGCAGTAAACGTTTCAACTTAAAAGTTGAAAAATGCTAAATTTATCTGAACAACAGAGCTGTTCCCCATTTTAACATTGACTAGTAAACTCATTACACTCTCGCTTTAAACATACTAAACCTCCCAGGAATAACGAGGAAGAGACATGTCATGTTATTGTTTAGAGGCAGGATTCTAGACAGTGCCTCTTTAAATAAGTTAAAAGCTTCGCCCAGATACCGTCAACTCAGACCCACCTGTGACTTTGAAAGTTGTAGTGTGACCGTGTGGATGTCGGCTGCCACAACCAGCTGTCCCGTGTCTGTGAACCCTAAACTAGGCTGAGGCTGGGACGAGGCCCCTAAGGCCCCACAGAGAGGGTTCTGCGCGTGGGAACCGGGCTGCTTCCCGTCAGGCCTCGTTCCACTGGTAATGTTGCTCTGGCCTTTCTCTGCACTCGTGTGGCCATCGGTTTCTCTGTGTGACGGATAAGGGGCTTTTGTGAAGAACGTCTCCAGGGTGATTGGCTGAGGCTGGGGGAAGCTTGTCTCACAAGCGTGGGGTGTACTGTTAACGGGTAGCTGGTGTAGCTGCGATGTCCCGGACTCCTCCTGCTGCTGTCCATCCCAATTCCCTAGACAAATGAAGCCACCCTGTCCTCCACACTCGTCCAACGCTGGTGGGAGGGTTTTGGCCAAGCCACAGGACGCCTCATCCACAACGTCAATGACCCCACTCACAGCCACTAGTCCCAACTCTTCTCCCTTTGTCTGGTCAACAGTCAGTGAACCCTGGGTATTGAGCGGCTGAAAAATGCCTGACAGATTGTTCTCCATTTGGGATATTGCATTTGTGTGCTTTGGGATCTCACCGGCTTCCTTGTCGGATTTTGAGTGGTTTACACCCATTGTGCCCAGGTTGTTTTCGCTCGACTTTCCGCCTGGGTGAGAATTTCCTTTGCTGGCCTTTCCCTTTACCCCTGCATGGTCGGGGCTCTGTGATTTGTCCGCTCGACCGTCCATCATCCTCTTCCAGCGTTCCAATAGGCTCTTGTCATTGTCACTCAGTAGAACTCCACCCAGGGAGTCTCCTTCTATTCTCGCCTTCTCTTTCGTCTTCCTCTCCCGCTCCCTGGCTCGCTCCTGCCTTCTGCGCCTCTTCTCTTCCCTTTCTCTTTGCCGCTCCTGGGCTGTGACGGGCCGCCGTAGATCCGGATTAAATGAAAAGGAAGATTGGGAGGATGACAGAGCCACTCCAGGTCTAGCGGTACTCGAAGCTGCAGTACCTTCATCTTAATCGAAAACACAGAAAATGTGGGTTAAAGGGACTGCACAGTTAAATCCTTTTATCATGAGCAATTTAATCATTGACAAGGAATGATACGAATACATTTAGTTTTTCTTTTTACTGGGGAAATACAATGGACAGCACTACATGATTTTATATTGTCTCACACAACTTGTTCATTAACCATATTTTTTTCCAATGGGTTGTATACTAGAGACCTAGGGGAAAAGTTTGGAAGAAACTGAGGATTATGTCTAATTGAAAACACAATATTAAGAGTAGCTTGTGACAAGTGTGACCGCGAGAGCGAGACAACGAGAGCGAGAACTTGGGAGTGTGTCGGGTCATAAAAAAATACAATAAACGTGCCTGTTGCTTTTTCTACTGTCCCGATGCATCGCTCAATGGTACATGTGATCCTCCTGCTTAAACAGGCATCCTAATATAGATCTATTCAATGACTTCACTTCGCCAAGTGGATCAAAACCGATCGTACAGATCAGGGCCAATAGGGGGCCCTCCATTCACCCTTAACTGGGAGCTTAATAATGTAACAGAAACAGTAGGACCCCAGCATGATAACGTAACAGAAACAGTAGGACCCCAGCATGATAACGTAACAGAAGGACCCCAGCATGATAACGTAACAGAAACAGTAGGACCCCAGCATGATAACGTAACAGAAACAGTAGGACCCCAGCATGATAATGTAACAGAAGGACCCCAGCATGATAACGTAACAGAAACAGTAGGACCCCAGCATGATAATGTAACAGAAACAGTAGGACCCCAGCATGATAATGTAACAGAAACAGTAGGACCCCAGCATGATAACGTAACAGAAACAGTAGGACCCCAGCATGATAATGTAACAGAAACAGTAGGACCCCAGCATGATAATGTAACAGAAACAGTAGGACCCCAGCATGATAATGTAACAGAAACAGTAGGACCCCAGCATGATAATGTAACAGAAACAGTAGGACCCCAGCATGATAATGTAACAGAAACAGTAGGACCCCAGCATGATAATGTAACAGAAACAGTAGGACCCCAGCATGATAATGTAACAGAAACAGTAGGACCCCAGCATGTCAGTGCATTTAAAGTCTCCAAATAGTAGACCTGTCAAATTTACCTCTGGCTTTGTTTCGGAGAGCCGACTTCAGCAAGGCTTTTTTAAGCGCCGCTTTAGTGTCCTCTGAAATGGCGCCATCTTTCCGATTGCCTTCCGCTGGCCCTGCAGTTCCCCTCGCACACTTGGACAGTGACTGAACGAGGGACTGCGATAGATTCTGAGCTTGGGCCTGGGAAAGCGTGAAAGAAGCCATGGAGTTCGGCACGGGGGCCACGGTGTTCCGGGTCAAACTGGAGGAGAGAGAAGTCACAGGCTGGCCTTGAGACATGGGTTGATTCTGGGTAGCTGGGTCCAGAGGCCCTCTCTGGGTGGTGGGTACCAGCTGGTCAGCCTTATGGCGTTCCCTCATAACTCCTGATGGCGATGCCCCCTGGGAAGACACCGGCGTGGTCAGGTCAATGGTTTCTGGCTGCCCGCTATCCGAGTTGGCACTGGGCATGTCAACGTCCTGGCAACCCCCTGTTTGGGTCAGATGGGCCAATGGCTGGGCCGCCTCCGGAAGAGGTGGGGCCTGTTCACCAAAAGGTGGAAGCTGATTGGCAAAAGTCTGATTCACCCCTGTTGTTTTGAGATTCTGATTGGCGTGTGACTCTGACACTGGTTGCAGGTGAGCCGGCGTTACCTGTGACGTTCCTGGCATTGTTGCCAACGAGTTATTGGTCAAGTTGACCGTGGGGTTCTGAGTCGTCCACTGGTCACTAGTGCAGCCACCAACTGCCTGTCTCGGTAAAGGCCTGAACTGGATCTTCTGGCGGTTGTTCTGCTTCCGCCGGTGGAAGTCCTGAATCTCTACTAGGATGGAATCTTTGATCTGCTCGCGGCTCATCTGAGCCTTGTCGAACTCAAAGTCGAAGGCTGGGACGCAAATGGGCTCGTCGTCCTGGTCGTGATACTTGGACAGGTAGGGGTGTTCCAGTGCCTGACTCACGCTGATCCGCACGCGAGGGTCAAAGCGCAGCATGGCACCCAGCAGGTCCAGCGCAGTAGGCTCTGCCCGTGGGTACAACTTGGCGAGTGGCACGGGGTCGCGAGATGGCAGGCTACGCACGTAGGAGCGCACCCGGTCTGCCCCAATCGCCCCAATCACACCCTCCGGAGGGGTTCCCAGCACAGACAGAATAAGCTGCAGCTGGTGGACGTAGTGCTTCCCTGGGAACAGCTGCTTTCGACCCAGCATCTCGGCGAAGATGCAGCCCACGGACCAGAGGTCGATGGCCAGGCTGTAATGGTGCAACGACAGCATCAGTTCAGGGGCACGGTACCAGCGCGTGGCCACATATTCAGTCATGAAGGAGTGGGACTCCTCTGGGTGCGAGCTGAGGCCCCGGGCCATGCCAAAGTCGCCGATCTTTAGCTCGCAGTTCTCGTTGACCAGCAGGTTGGAGGGCTTGAGGTCGCGGTGGATGACGTTGGCCGAGTGCACGTACTTGAGGCCGCGGAGGAGCTGGTACAGGAAGTAGCGGGTGTGCTCCGCAGTCAGCGGTTGGAGAGAGTGGATGATCTGGTGGAGGTCGCTCTCCATCAGGTCTAGAACAACATATCTGGAAACGGGGAGGAGAACGGAGGTGAATGAACAAAAACTCATCATTGTATCCTGTTATCTTCAGACAAAACACCTTTAAAATAGACACAAGATAAACAAGAGTTACTTACACCGATTTAAAAGCAGAGTGAGGGAGGTTAGGTTGGAGAATGTCTTTGATGGCGATTATGTTGTCATGTTTGAAATGTTTAAGAATCTTCAGCTCCCGCAGTGTGCGCTTGGCATTTTGCACCAGCTCAAATGCATTGGGAATTTTCTTAATCGCCACTTGCTGACCTGTAGAGAAGTAGAGGTTGTAGAGGTTCAATTCTCGCAGGGAGCCGGCGCAATAAAATATACACATTTATGCAATTACAACAACATACATGTTGTTTTATATCCAATTAATTTGCTACTCCACAAGCCAGGATGCGACGGCCACAGAAATGTCCAATCACAGTTAAAAACCTCACAGCAGCCTCTTACCATTATCCCGCCTCCTGGCTGAGGACACGACACCATAGGCTCCCGTGCCAATGGTCTCTATGATGTCATACTCCTCGCCAACATCAAAGTGCACATCAAGAGAGTGTTCTTTAAGCAAAGCCAAGTTCTTAGCTGCTGTGCTTGTGTCTGCTGTAGCGCCTCTATCAGGGCTTGGTTCTGGTGGCAATGTTCCCACTCCATCACAAAGGTTATTGTGGTTCCTCTCACTACCATTGCAGTTGGTCATTAAACTCTGTGTTGTCATGGCCAAAGATTTAGCCGTGACACCTTCTCCCTCATCCTTGGAGGACATGGTTCTAGAAGAAAGGGGTAATATGAGGGAACAAATAATATAATTCACAATACCAGTCCGAAACTATTTGGGATTTTTTTACTTTACATTACTAAATATTCTGCCAAATTTACCAGACTCCCTTGACCAATATTCCTTAATTATAAACCTGGTGGTTTAATTAGACCACGAATGCTGATTTGCTGAAAGTCCAGAATATATAAGACAGGTATTACAAAACAAATACCTTAGTAGTCTTTAATAGCACTATTGGTATTTGACGGGTTTGTGGTATGCGTCTGATGTCGTGCAGGGCAAGGTTGAATAGAAACTGCAAATCCGATGCAATACATCACGAGTGACTGCAACATGGTTACAGGCAAAATAACTCAAACATAAATAAGTCAGGTTAAATATTATGAATATAGCGGTTAAATTATTGGCCTACCTTGTCAAACTGCTTTAGTCAAGAAATGCCCAATAATTTCAAATAAGGCATTTTTATGCAACAATAGCAACACTTCTCACATTTGAAATGATTACAAGTATAGATAGTATATGGAAGATAAAGGATGATAAGTCAGCGAGCCCAGTATCGACATAATAATAACCTAGTGGTAAGTATTTTAGATAAATCGCATAAGAGTAATGTCATTTATCACGCACAATGACAACAATGCCAAACCCAGTAACTGCCCTCTGTTAAGCATGGGCGCGGTATTACCTGCGTCAACTCAACAATAAAGGTTGTAGCCCGACACCGGCCAACAAAACGACCACTTCCATTAATTTGGGTAAAACCTTAATAAAATATGTTTGACAAATGTTAATCCATAAGGCGTGTTTAATGTGGAAAATAAAGAACAGTTACAGTAATGCGCTATATGCTAGCGATACGGTACATTCATTGCACGTTCTTGTTATCGCGAGTTCTCGAACGTACGTCCCTGCATTCTTCCGTGTTCGGTTCTGAGTGACAGGAAGACAAACCAATCAAGGTTGAGCCAAGTCCCGCCTACTGGTGGAATCGTGTTGTGTTTGAATGAACCCAATGATAACACAACTGAGAAACAACTGGGATTTAATTAGGATCAACGTGATTCAACACATATATCAGGTTGTGGATAAATATTATATTACTATGCTATTTGTAGATGTGAATTTCTTCACCTGACTGTATGTTATAGTCTACCTCCCAATGTCCCACCTAAACCCTGAACTCTCACTGACTAAATTGACGTCACCTGGTAAGTGATTGAGTGGCTCAAAACGCTATAAATAACAATGGGACAGCAGTTGAAATGTGAAATGTGAATTTATCACGTTACCTTGATGACGCTGAAACATGTTGCATGGTTTTGTATTTCTTTCTCCGTTAGATTTTTTTCTGTATGTTCACGTAAACTATTATCAAGTGCCTGTGGTACAAAATGATGAAAAAGTCGGTTAGGCTATATTCCTTGATTGATTACCATTTAAAAATCCAGGAAGCTAATTATTTTTTGTTATAATTAATTGTCTTTTCTGTCAATATTGTCAAAAATATTTTGAGATTAATTTGTTGTAATTTATATCAATTAGTCTGGTAAAAAGTTCCACAAAGGCACTTATTCTATAACAATGTAATCTATATTAATTTAAGCCTTAACTTTTTGGTTTAACTTGTTTATGCGCCACCTGGTGACAGACATGAAGAATTGCAGATTTGTTTGTCCTATGTTGGCATAACGAAGAAAGAATGTAAAATAAAAAGTCTCAAACCCACAAAAGCTTGCAACATGTTTCAGTGAAAATGTTGCTGTACCACTCTTATCTATAGGATGTTGAGCCCTTGCAGCCTCATGCACTCAATCACTTTCCAGGCTTATGATTTACGGCGGATATATTGAGTGGACAGTTGAGATTTTAAAATCTTCATGATGCACTTTGTTGACGCTCCCTTGTGCTGTGCGTCGGTTATGTGCAGACTGACCACTATGTCGCCATACATGTCTCCAAACCATTTAAAAACATGGCAGCACTTCTAAAAACGCGACCTATTCAGTGTTGTACAGCATGTTTCGTTCATTACGAGACTACCCCGGGGTCTGCAGCTAAAACCACTTGAGAGATATCTGTGAAATATTGAACTTCAAACATTACCACGGTTTTACCCACTTCCATTTGAAACCTATTGACGCGTGGCATATTTGTGAAAGAGGGGTCTGTACTGTGGCCAAAGTCCTCACTTTTTTACCTGTTCACTTGGGATAAAAAGCTCGACGTGGCCCCACGTTTTTTTTTTTTTTTTTTTACACTGTTTGTTATAACAACATTAGACACAGTAAATATATAGTTTAATGTGTGTTTTGAGACAGACTCGCACTCTCATGTAGTTGTAGACCATTTTTTGTTCCGTTTTTCTCGAGGGTCGATTTGTGTTTTTCACTTTTTCCTGGACAGCTGTGTTCTTGCTGTTTTCAGTATAGTTTTCAGAATATATAATATACTACATCGTCAGACAATCTAACATGGCATCGACTGCAGTTGCCGATGGAGTTTCTAAATGGGAGAAAACACGTTTATTTCTGTGCATTTTTGGTCTGTTTTTGTCATTTTATGCGCTGCACATTGAAATATTACGAGATAGGGACCCGGAATATCGAGCAATGTGCGATCTAGGAGATTATGTGAGCTGCTCTAAAGTCTTTACCTCCAGGTAAAATAGTAAATTAATTTATGGGTACGGTTGATTTTGAGCCCAATTCCCATCTTTCCACCCACCCCCAATGCCACGTCAAGTCTTTTTTTGACTGCACAGCCTAAAGCTTATTCTTATTTTAATATTATTGTTGGTCTTCGTAGTTCGTATTAGTGACATAATGTATTTTATAATTAAATTGTTTGTTAGAGGGTCGATCGATACACTCGTCGTTATTACAAATTAATTTGTATTATTTACAACTCATGTCTTTTAAATTAAGAAATTTACATAAAGAAACATTACATTATTGTCTTGACACATTTATTTTATAATGACAAGTCACATTTTACTGAATTATGTCATGTACTGTACAATGTCATGTACTGTACAATGTCATGTACTGTACAATGTCATGTACTATGTCATGTACTGTATGTCATGTACTGTACTATGTCATGTACTGTACTATGTCATGTACTGTACTATGTCATGTACTATACTATGTCATGTACTATACTATGTCATGTACTGTACTATGTCATGTACTGTACTATGTCATGTACTGTACTATGTCATGTACTGTACTATGTCATGTACTGTACGTGCCCATTTCTACCCCATGTGATCATAACTATGGAGGGTTTTTTGAGACTTAATTATATAAATTTACACCATAAAATAATTATTATAAAAAGGGAAATATATCATTTGCTTACACAAAAATGGTTTAATTCGACAATTATATAATTATTGCTCTTTGACAGATGGGGACGTGGTTTTGGGCTGTTGGAGTTCTTCATTGCTAAAGACAGTGTTCTGAATCAACCCAACAGTGTATTGGGAATCATATTCTACACTCTGCAACTGACTCTGGGTAGGTCAATAATACAGATCAGATCTTATTTCCTGCGTTCAGATCATACGAACATTCGGACGACAACAACACAGTTGAATTGTCACGTTAACAGTATTGCTTTTTGTAGTTAATTGATCGTATACACTAGGGATGAGTGGGTATACCATTACCTGTTTCAACCAACTAAATGATCTGTACTCAGAATGGGCGGGGCATATAGTGGAGGTGGGCGGAGCAAAGCAGACATTTTGAATTTAAGCCTGAAATGAATGTGTTGAGCACATTTTTTCATCACGTTCTTTCCACATGTTACAGCCTTATTGCAAAATTGATTAAATTCATTATTTATATCCTAAACCATGTTCTTGCTCAACCGTAGCACATACACTTTTGATGAATTATATGACTGTATTACATCTGTTTGCCCTGATTTTGCACGCAGTTGGACTGTAGACCTATGTTGGCCCAACACACTGTCAACATTCCCTGTCTCTTTTTCCTGCAGGTCAGTCTGTGTCCAGTAGGGCAGCGTTTCTCCTGGTCTGCTTCTCCTGGGCATCTGTGGCTGGCTCACTCTACCTGGCCTACGTGCTGGCCTTTATTCTGGGGGATTTTTGTATGATCTGCGTCTCAACCTATGTTGTCAACTTCTTGCTGCTCCTTTCCAATCTGAAAAGAAGGACTCGGCTGGAAGCCATCAAGGAGAAGATTGGCTGAGGCTTTATTTGTGTGCATTGCTGTAGTCCTAAATGATTGTCTTTCTTGCCCTCCATTTTGCCACACCAATAAAACAATGTGATATATAGTCAGCTCAAAGAGTAAGGACTCCCTTAATGAAACTGAGTGAAAGTAAATGGCAAAAAAATTACAACACAAACTTTGAGTTATATCTTGGAGTCAACATGAAGGAGAGCCATAAACGTTAATTTAAACACAATAATTTCACATACTTTAGTAGTGGGATTATAAGATTAGATTAAACTTTATTGTCATTGAACATAATAAGTACAGTACCACGAAATGCAGTTTCCAACTAGAAAGTGCAAAAAGCAGTGCAAAAATGATATGCAGGGCAGTGTGTCAATGAGCCGATGTATGAGTGAAATGAGATGAGTACAATGTAAGGATGTGCAGATGGCGTGTACAAGCAAATGTGCAGATGTGCAGATCAACAATGTAGCAAATTGCAGATGCGCAGAGGGTAATACAAGTGGAAAACATCTGTGCTTGTGGTAAACAGATAGTACAATCAGTAAGCATTGTGCAAATGCCAAAGATAATAAATAGGCTAGCTGTGTGTATATATATATATATATGCTTTTTGGACCCATCTCTATAAATCCTTGAGATAGTCATATGGGGAAATCCCTAAAACCATGCCACAGTTAAAGTCACTTAAATCCCATGTCTTTCCCATTCTCGTGCTTGATTTAGTATTAATATTTTTTAATTAAAGTGTTTTTGGCCAGCAGTTTTCAGTTTTAGCCTGGGTCACTTTGAAAGGTGTCACAGCCAGTGAGGTCAATTAAAGGGGGGGATCCAAGTACATCCAACACAGGATCGGTAACTTGACTTGGATAATAATGGACGTAGCGCTAATCAGATAAATGTCTCGCAGAGAGAACAGAAACAACCTCAGTATGAGGACACACAACATGAGACAATGACACACAAAGACAGTAGTGCTGGACGGCGGACACAAACTGGCAGCAACTGGACAGAGAGCAACTTAACTCAAAATAATTAAACACAAACTTAAATAAGCTCCCGAATTATGGCAACACAAGGCAGTTGCCACTAATTGGGAAGAGAACATGAAATACAGATACTTAGAGGGCACTCGTGCCTTGGTAGCTTTCACGATCCAACAAGTGCGCCTGAGACCCAGGCCCTGACAGTGTAAATCTAACACACACACACCCAACTTTATTGATTAACTATAGCCTAAATATTAATATTTGCGAACAAGTGCAGTGCTGTATGTTGTTATTCAGGCATGGGAGCATCTCCACCATCTTCTGGCATATCATCTGATGCATCAGTTATCATCTGCTTGTATTTGCTCTTAAAGAATCCAGCCTGAGAAAGAGACAGTGATAGAAGTGATGGGTAAGTGACAGGGTTGAAATACAGTGACTGTTCCGGCCACTCCGTTATGAACAGAATACCAGTTGACGGCTTCTTCCTTAAATAGTTTGCTTCTTTGTTGAGGATGAGAGCTCAAACTACACGCCAGAGTACAGTGAGCACCATCTCATAATGACACTTTTTCTAATGACCACCTGCTGCGGGGACTTTCACAAACTGTAGCCCATGTCAATGTTAATGAACAGTTTCAAACACAAGGGCATTTCTAAGGGAACCCAAACAACTCCCAGAATGCAATATAAGTGATAACAACACAAGTCAGAGCCAGATCACGTGATGTGATAGATGTCTTGTTATAAGTCTTTACATGACTGTATATAGGACACTACTCTTGGTCTTTTCCCCAATGTAAAGTCTCGTAATTTCTTTCTGTAAGGCTCTAGACTAGTACCTTATACAGTGCAGCTGTGATCAAAGCCAACAGGAGAAGACCTCCCAATACACTACCAACGACCTCCTTCGTGATGTTAGCTTCATGGATGAGCTCCACTTGAGTTTCTATCTGCAGATGACAAACACATGCAATTTCACCCAAAGCCCATTGTCAATGACACAAGATGACAATAATACAAGGAGGAAAATAAAAACGCTACCATCTGGATGGGCGGGTTGTTTTTCGAGTCTGAAGAAAAATATATGTATTGGTTTCTGTCGTAATCCAGAGTGGCTGTGCTGACCAAGACAAACTGAGCCGACTCGAGACCGATCTGCGGAAAATTTCAAGTGGGGGGAGAGGTGGTTGTTACGTCGTAGTAAACAGCGCACTGCAATTCCCACAATGTTTTCTACAATACTACAAGTACCTCTGGGTCAAAATGACCCGTCTGGTGTTAAATGGCTGAATTTCTAGTTTGCAGGTTTATAAAAAATTATACTCAGACAAAAAGCTTGATGTATGGTGGTCCTTATGTGTACAACATTACACTGGTCATATTACCTGTTGAATCCATCCAGAGCTGAGATTTCCAACAATGTCGTAAGTATTTGAAGCATCTTTCCCCATGAAAACATTACACATGAACACCCTGCAGGTCGCGACAGAGCAGTCCTGTGAAAGAGAAAGATGTGATTTTGATCGTTTGTTGAACAGCATGTAAAGACATCAATGCTACCACAGACAGACTCAAACGACAAACAGAAATACTAAACAATGAACACAAGGACCAGGAGAGGGCAGCACAAGAAAATTTTGAAGAAAAAAATGTTTTACCACAACAGAATCTTTCTTCACTTTGTTCACAGGGTCTGTGGCAGAAGGCAGGTCATCCTTGTTTCTACGACAACCAGGAATCTGAAATAAAAAGTGTGTTCAGAATGTCTGTGGCAAAACGTTCCTCATTCTTGTCTCTATGACAACCAGGAATCTGAAATAAAAATTCTTGTCAATCCAGCCAGGGTTACAGGGTTCACTGAAACTCTCCAAGGGCTCCATCACTGACTGTACATCTTACAATTCGCCTCATCATGCCAATGACGTCATAACTGCTATATACAGTGCATCCACTCAGTATTCACACCGCTTCACTTTCAAATTTATATTAATTTCAACATCAGTTGAAGACATCAGTTTAAATACTGGTTTTGCTATGCCACTACTAACATACAGTATTGCAACCAATATCATTCAATGAGCATTTCTTCCAATAAAGGGAGGATTGCAGGATGAGGTCATTCAATTAATGATGAGCATTCTTACCTGTATACTGTTTTGATCAAACCAGATATCCTTGTCTCCAAGTTTCATTGGCACCTTGATTATCACAGTAAGATTCAAATCCCGTACGTAATTCACAACCTGAGACAAAGAATTCACATTTTAAGAAACACGTAAAGGCATCAAACATATAGAATAACACAAATGCATACAGCATAATATTTACCACAAATGATTGTTTCACATGTTTCTGCAAATCATTCTTCCCGGCAGTAAAATTGATGTACCTGGTTGAATCCTCATGTCTACAAATGAAACATTAAAACATGATTTGTATTTTAATGTAGGAAATGGTTCACCACAATTAGATTGGACTAGTTTAAAGCGACAAAGAGGACCCTGAGCTGATCCCTTTTCTTTGTGGTTTTAATCACACCATCCATCCATCATCCATCCATCATCCATTCATCATCCATCCATCCATCATCCATCCATCCATCATCCATCCATCCATCATCCATCCATCAATTCATCCATCCATCAATTCATCCATCCATCATCCATCCATCATCCATCCATCATCCATCCATCATCCATCCATCCATCATCCATCCATCATTCATCCATCCATCATCCATCCATCATCCATCCATCATCCATCCATCATTCATCCATCATCCATCCATCATCCATCCATCATCCATCCATCATCCATCCATCATCCATCCATCCATTCTAGAACGACACTGAAACACAATAGTCCCACACCAGGAGTACAAACACAACTGACGTATGTTAGCAACTAAACAAGACACAGGTGAAACGAATAGGACAATTACAAGGGAAATGACTGGGACCAACAACAACACAAAAGTACCAGGAGAGGGCAGTACAAGACAAGATATAGACAGAACTAGGCAGACGATAATAATAATAATAATAAATTGTGGTAAAGCACAAACCTTGTGATCAAAACATATATGCTGTATTTCACACCAATTGTCTTCCCTTTGTAAAGTTCACTGGTCGTAGAATGTGCATTATTTCCACTAAACAGGACAAAACAGGGTTCGGCAGTTAAAATATGTTCCAACTAAAATATATTTTATTCTGTGCCTTACTTATTCTGCAACCAACCAGAACAGGTACCAAGTGGCTGTAAACTTGAATCAGTGTCAAAACAAATACACAGAGAGAGATTTGTAAATGAACCAATAAACATACAAATGTATGGGTCAATAACTTCTAAAGGGTTTGTTTGAGATGCTAAAAGGTTAGCATTTTGAAACAGACGCCAGGTAAACTGCCAACTTGCTAAGAAAAATCACAAATTAATTTTGTAATGTAGCTGTGTAATGACCCCTTTAAGTTTCATAATGTACCCTTATTTTATAGGTCCACACATACATACCTTGAAGCATTTGCAGTGAAAGTCACCGTTTGCGCAAATTGACTGTTGCTATCTATTCCATAGGAAATGACAAAGTAAGCCTAAAAAGAAGCAGAGAGTTTAGATTGTGTGTGTGTGTAAGCTCATATTTCTATTATTCAAATTATTTAGCTGTTATTAAAAAAGAACATGCACTTGTGTATTTGTTGGAAATAAAGCAAATCACACAGGTTAGAAATGACTATTGTTAACTATAATTAATGAGGTTGGAAAACACATTGGAAGAGATCTTAGAACATTGTTCCATAAAGAACCATTCCACGTCTTCGAGATTGTTCGGTCTGTGCTTACGGGTTGTCCTCTAATTCAAACCATACGTTTTCTAAGGGACTCCATTTTGGATACTGAGATGGCATTAGAGCATGTTTAAGTTAAACATATTTGGTGTTTGATGTGCTTCGGGTCAATAACTTGCTGATCTGCCTATGGCCACAATGCAGAAGTGGCAACCATATTTTTGGTCATGAAGTCATTGACTTTACCAGGCCCCCAGGAAGGAAGGAAGTAAAATAGCACCAAAACAAGATCCTTCATCATATTTTACAGTAGTTTGAAAACACAAGTGAACGAGGTAACAGGACACAGGTGAGAGGAAAACACAGGTGAACGAGGTAACAGGAGACAGGTGAGAGGAAAACACAGGTGGACGAGGTAACAGGACACAGGTTAAGGGAAAACACAGGTGAACGAGGTAACAGGACACAGGTTAAGGGAAAACACAGGTGAACGAGGTAACAGGACACAGGTGAGAGGAAAACACAGGTGAACGAGGTAACAGGACACAGGTTAAGGGAAATCACAGGTGAACGAGGTAACAGGACACAGGTTAAGGGAAAACACAGGTGAACGAGGTAACAGGACACAGGTTAAGGGAAAACACGGGTGAACGAGGTAACAGGACACAGGTGAGAGGAAAACACAGGTGAACGAGGTAACAGGACACAGGTTAAGGGAAAACACAGGTGAATTAGGTAACAGGACACAGGTGAGAGGAAAACACAGGTGAACGAGGTAACAGGACACAGGTTAAGGGAAAACACAGGTGAATGAGGTAACAGGACACAGGTGAGAGGAAAACACAGGTGAACGAGGTAACAGGACACAGGTGAGAGGAAAGAAGTTTTTTCCTAGTACACATACACTGCAGATGAAAGCATTTCCTGGCCAACACCTCCACTTGACCTACCAACAAGCTACAGTGTGACTTAAATATATGCGATAATATATACGATACAGACCTTGGAATTGCTCTTGAAGATGGGCTTGTTTATGGTGCAGTCACTCTGTCCTGCTGTCACTAAATCCTCACTGTCTACAGAATTACACTCCACTCTACCCTGAAAATAAAGTAAAAAGACAACAGAAACACATTTGAGTGATTAATTTACCCATTCTGGACGAAATGCCAGAACGTATTATATATTTTTTCTTTGTAGTTTCATGTATTCTTACCTGGATTGTGGTGAATCTCCTGAATGACAATCCTGCGGGGTAGGTGAGAATAACTCGACTGTTGTAAGAGTTTTCTTCCAGACTCTCCACGGACACGGTCACATTTAGTACATCATCTATGCCCACCTTCATCTCTGAGGATCTGAAAGGCGTGTTTGTGTCAGAAAGACAGAGAAATTATAATCATTACATTAACCTTATGTTTTCATTGTCAGCTGCAGTAAAACAGGAATAATTCTAATTCCATTCATGAACATTTCAACTGTGTTACTCTTACCCGGTGAAATTAAAATCCACTTTCAGGTTGTCAACACAGTTGTTATCACTTCCACAATTGATCTCAAAACCTAACTGTTGAAAGCCAAAACATTTATCATTATAAAAATGCTGTAGCTGTATCTTTCAAATGTAGTACATGTAGCACTTGAAATATGTCCGCCAACGCAAAAGCCTTAGATGATTTAAAAATAACAAAAATGAAGAGAAGATGCATACGGGGTGATATGTTGTAGTCCGAGACTGTTGGGAAAGACTTGGACTGAGGACTTTAGAAGATCCCAATCCCTCAAATGTGAAATCAAGTTCATTGGATAATTCATTGAGGGCATCATCTGGGCAAGCCTGGAAATTTGAAAAACAAATATTTCAAATATTTTAATCCCAGTAAATATTTTCTGTTTTAGGATAATAGTAGAGAGAAGGATTTAATTTAGCTTGTGTTTCTTTTATCACATTCTCAGGCAGGGCCGCTGGAAGTAATTTTGAAAAGGGGGTGCTGTGATTTTTTTTTTTTAACAAAAAAACTATGAGCCTATAGGCCTATTTAAAATACGTCTTAAAAATAAATACATTGAGATTCACTTCTTTATTGCCATATACACTGACTTCAGTGCACACAGCCAGGGTCTGAAACACAGACATCATCAGCTCAGATGAATATATGCGCTATTAATCAGAAGCAGAAACACTTTAGTGATCCCAGGGTGGAATTACTTTTGTTACAACTCCAGAAATACATACAACATATGTACATACAACATGTAATAATATTAATGAAACTTCACAATAACGCTATAACAATCGATTTGGTCAGCTGGCATGAACCTGAGTCACTGCACGTTTACGTCACACGCAAGTGACGCAACTATATTAGCTCCAAAATCATTTTACGCACACCACAAGGAAATGATCTCTGACTATTTAAGCACGTTTAAACAGTTCTCCAATCTCCACATCCATTACCCAAAAAACACACGCACAAAATAACACTTTCCGTCCCCACCAACTTGCAAAAATAATAAAATATAGTACTTACAATTGGTTGGCTAGTCAAAGCTGATCCCACTTGTCTAAAAAATAAAAGCTACAAGTGCGGCGGCACCATTCTCTTATTGTGAGCTACAGGCAGGGTGCCCTGGTTACAGGTGTCCAAATGTCGAATGTGCGCTCTGGAGTCGTAGAGATAAAGTATCTCATGAGGGGACGAATGTCCAGGGAGTTTGTGGCTTTACGCCAATTTGAAAAGCCGGCATTGGGTTGTCTGTCTTAAATTTATCTCTAGGTATTACTTTTTTTCCGACTGCTTTCAGGCAAACAAAACACAAAATATGATCGGTCTCTTCCACATATTGTAGCCACTGCCATCTAGCAAACCAAGCCGGTGCCACAGATCGTGAGAACGTTTCATTACCACAACGCCGGGCAGGACATTTTAAACTAGATGTTGTCTGTAAGGGCTCGTCTAATCCAATCACGCTAGTAGGTTGGGATGCGGGTGCTAGGGCTGGGCCTGCCGGTGCAACTGCAGGCAGAGGCGGGCGGACAGTCTCCTCACTCAGGCTACTCTCCGTTGTCATTGTTGCGGTTTTTTTCACTGGTGGTGGTTTTTCAAAGAAATCCGAAATCCATTCAATCCATTCTGTTTCTGTGACATTTTACTCCTCCTTTCTGTTATTCGATTATTTAAATGTACGAGTCTGTCTGTTGCTGTATGGAACGAGAGGGATTCGGGAAAGCTCTTTAATTGGCGATCACTGCCTGCCTGACGTTGACAACGTAACTTCCGAACCTGTGTTGATTAGGTCTCAAAATAATGAAATTAAAATCCAAAATACACGTAATAATAGCCTACGTGTGCCAAAATAATTTCCTAAAATATTCATAAGGAATTAAAAAATTGTGCTTAATATTTTTAATACATAAAAAAAATCTCCCTCTCGCCAATAGGGAGTGCTGCAGCACCCCCAGCACCCCTACTTCCCGCGGCCCTGTTCCCAGTGGTTTAGAAGTTTACATAGACTCAAAACATTTTGTATTTGGTTACATTGCCTTTACGTCGTTTAACTTGAGTCAAACGTTTTGAATAACCTTCCACAAACTTCCCACAGCATGTTGGGTAAATTTCGTCCCATTCCTCCAGACATAACTACTGTAACTGAGGCAGGTTTTTTTCACACTTTTTCAGTTCTGCCCACACTTTTTCAATGATTTGAGGTCGTCCCAGGGCTTATTACCTGACTAAATAATTTTTATAATAAAATGGTATGCATTATCAATGTCAATCTTTTGTAATGAACCGTTAATTACAATTTTGTTTGTATTTTGTCCCTAGCATGTAACACATGTTAAATAATTGTATTTTATGATTTAGCCGTATTTTGTACTTTTCTAAATGAGGAACTCCACTGGAGGTTACTGAGAACCAGTCATGAAACCGCTAGAGAGAACAAGTTAGCACTGTGACACTTTGTTTGGGGAGAAGGCTCAGGGAATATTCCGCTTTAATCTTAGACAGACGTCAGACCAGCACAATCATCCTGTAGTGTTATTTAAAATGTTTTACAGATTTGTGAAGTTTTACAAATATATGCTTTGGTCACAAATGAGAGTATGACAAGTCAACAATATTTCTTATAATTTAGCAGAATATTTTGTGTGTTTTATCCAGCAGTTATAGATTGTATTTTGTGACAATAACAACAACAGCTCACTGATTTGAGTTTGAACTTGTAATTCAGCGACAACTAAGACATTACCTGAATAAAAATAATTAATTGTTGACCTGTTGGCATAGCCGACCCTTTCATAAGCACAGTTACATACATACCATAATAAAGAAGGTCTGATCAAAGCATTGCTCTCCAAGTGTCAAGGTGACAGATTTGGTTATCTTCCTTGTCTTATCTTGGCTGTTATAATAAGCACGATAGTTTGGAGCCTGACGTGTCCCATCCAGCGTCAAAGTATAATTAACGCTAGCTTTATCTGGATGAAAGTAGATTAAATACAATGAAATTAGTACACCCCTCAAATGATTAAATACAATGAAATTAGTACACCCCTCAAATGATTAAATACAATGAAATTAGTACACCCCTCAAATGATTAAATACAATGAAATTAGTACACCCCTCAAATGATTAAATACAATGAAATTAGTACACCCCTCAAATGATTAAATACAATGAAATTAGTACACCCCTCAAATGATTAAATACAATGAAATTAGTACACCCCTCAAATGCAGTTCTAGAAGTCAAAACTGAGGTCCAAAAACCTTTGGTAGTGTCTTGTGTGCTTTTGGCCATGTTGAAACAGATTTTAGCAGTGTTTTCATGAGGAGTACTGCAACTTGTAGAGTTCGTGGGGATTTTGGATGGGCTGAAGGTCACTTGGGTTGTCACGGTTACTATGGGCCTTGTTCTGTAAATACAGTGCATAAATAGAGTATCAGTAGGAGGCTAAAATATAAATGAAATGTATGTTCTGGCTTCGACAACGCAATATAAATACCTGAGTATAATGACAGTCCCCTTAGATCCCACAACCAAGTCTGGGAGAGAGTCTGAACTCATGTCCAGAGATGACTGACTGATTGACAATCCAAAAAACATTAAACCTTTCGTTACATCAGAGCCTGAAATCCTCTAGAAAGGAGAGAATGAAGGAAAAGTTAAATACGGTAAATTGCTCTTGCAACCAACACACCCCCGTCATCCATTCTTTCCGTCGTTCCCAAATCCTTTCCTCACACCTGGGAATATATTTCATGGATTCCACTACTTGTCCCATGGAATATGTAGATGCTTCCTTGGCCATCGTTTTCCAGAGGTGCTCCAACAGCTAAATCGTTGAAACGATCCGCATTCAGATCAGCAAGTTGGGCAAGAGAAGTTCCAAATCGGCCCATATTCCCTGCTGCTCCCTTCAGTGTCAACTCAGCATCAAATGTACAGATCAACTCACACTAAGAGAAGAAAACAAGTGCTAAGCAGAGGAAAAACATGTTTTGGCAAAATATTTATCTTGTGTTTAATCAGGCAACTAAACTAAAGGGTACCAACAATTAATATCTCAGATACTTTTAAGTATATAAAGTTTATAAACTCTTTAAATAGTTATTGGACTTTCTCTATGCTTGCCAGTCTCTCACCTCGGGCGAGTCTCTCTCACCTTAGGGCTAGCAAGTTTAAGCTAGCGTGAGTGCGGGGTCAGGTCTTGGTACAGCAAGATTGCCGTGTCTGTGAGATCCAACGAGGCGTTTGAATCTCAGACACTTGTCTTGTTGTTTATCGCCCTCACCTATACCCCCAGTCACTGTCTGTATTTGAGGTCCTCCTTTCCTTTCTGTGTCTTGTCGGTCTTTGTTTCCTTATGTCCTCTCTTTGTTGAGTGTCCTTTTTGTTCTAGTTTATGTTTTTGTTGACAAATATTCTTTGTTGGCTAAGCGTTTGTGTCCTGCCTCACAGACATTACAGTGACATGACTCTCTGATAACAAAAGCTATTTGATTAAACTGAAATAGGGATTATCTATTTGGAAAACAAATGTTCTGTCACGGCAAATTGTGGTACATTCCGTATACATTTTATGTGACAAATGATAATTACTGGTGATTTTGTTTTGGTAGATCAGTGGCAAGAAGAAAGTGGTGTTTATAACCTAACTGTGGAGAACGTGATCGGTTTGAATCCTTTCAATACTGTACCAAATTATTTGTAGGGGTTAACAGTATAGAGGAGTACATTTTATATTTGTTTGTGGATCATATCGGGGTCATATGGGGGTCATATGGGGGTCATCAAAAAATGTACCTGAGCATTGATGGCGCAGACAAAGACCCGGCCCTCCCTGTCTTTGTCTTTAAACAACGGTGCAGATATGAGAACACGGTCTGTTTTGTAATCCCCGTTTAAATCCAACGCACAGATTTCTGCGCCGAAATAAGCGCCAATCTAAAAGAGAGAAAGCATTATAAAAAATTACAGATAATGGAACCCATTGCTCACATATGAAAACAATAAAAAATCTGTTCTGGTCAACTGTAAGTGATATAATTGTTCTGGTCAACTGTAAGTGATATAAGTGTTCTGGTCAACTGTAAGTGATATTATTGTTCTGGTCAACTGTAAGTGATATAATTGTTCTGGTCAACTGTAAGTGATATAAGTATTCTGGTCAACTGTAAGTGATATAATTGTTCTGGTCAACTGTAAGTGATATAATTGTTCTGGTCAACTGTAAGTGATATAAGTGTTCTGGTCAACTGTAAGTGATATTATTGTTCTGGTCAACTGTAAGTGATATAATTGTTCTGGTCAACTGTAAGTGATAGACACTTCCAGTGGACAATTATAAGAGCAACAACAACCACTTATTGAAAACTATTTTTACACGCAACACATGTAACTGTACAATTTTGGGGTTTTTCACTGGACTTAAACTTCTTATGGAACTGGAATGTCCAGAACTGATAACCGGAAGTGTACATTTAAACATTTTCACTAGACTAATCAGTCTCCACATACCTGTTCTGAAAATTCTATTGGCTTTTCATTGGCATTTGAGTCAAACACCAACACTCGCCCAGTGTGCTTATATCTGGGAGCTCCTAAAATGGTGAGCTGACAACGATCGGTTCTAGCTACGGCCATAGAATAACCTGAGGGGAAAGAGCAGAGGGTCAGGGACTTGATGTTGCTACTGGATGGTTGTGGTTTTGTTAGAGTTCGGTCATACCCATATAGCTGTCTGGTTCCATTTTCGGACTCTGTTTTACAGTGGGGGTTCCAGTGTCTGTCTTGTATTCCTGGAAAGCCCCCCTCCATTGGAAGGCACCAACAGACCCCAACAGGTATCCTACCTGGAAAAGGTAGATAAAAAATTATGAAACTGTGGATTTAAAATGTATGACCAGAAAACACAATCAGGGCAAGACATGGAAGTCAGCCCGTAACGAGAATACATGCAGTACATGGCACTATTTAAAGACAAGGTTTGTTCATACCGAAGGCAAAAATGCCGCACTGAACCCCTCCTGGGCCATCTCCATCTTAATTGATTCTCCTTGGGTCTGTGATCCTATGTAATTATATGAGAGAAAATATTCAATAACCACAGCAAAAATATATTTTGTTTCATTAACAATTGTGAGTAATTCTATAATATCATATTTTTTATATTTGGACAAAATGGAAGATAGAATTAGCATTAATAAAGTAAGAAAACACATGCTTATAGATTTAGGAAACTTTAAGATAAATCATACACTTTCTTAAGGAGAAAAAACGTGATGTTTCACTGTTCTGAATGGTGCTATGTTATTCATGCATTTGATAAATAAATGACACCGATTGATGATGGCTACAGTGGATTGACAGACAGACCACGGTAGGTACCTTCAATAGGGAAAATGCTGCTCTGTAGTGTTTCCTTGATTTGATTAAGTGCTTCAAAGTTTCCCACTCGGAACACGTGTTCTTTGATTGGAGAGGAAGCAATTGTTTCTAACTCTTCTATAGCTGTGTCTATGTTGAAGGCATCACCTACCTGAGGAAAGGAGAAATAGAAATAGGAATAGCACTGCAAAGAGCAAAGCACTTCCACAAGTGTAAAAATACTTTTTCCCATATCTGACTCTGGCATTAGTAGTATTCTGGAACATATACACTCCTTTCCCATGGACTGTCTAAAACATTTTAGGTAGAATTGCTTGGGTCTTGAATTTATTCATTTTCAAAATTGTATGTGATTCCGAGAAAATCCAAAGCATGTTCAATATTTTGTAAATAACTAATTATTTGTAATATTGTGAATTGGAGTCTCTGCTACCACAGAACCAGATTTGTAAAATGTATTGCGTCAATGATAAGATAAAAGCTAGGGATGCCCGATCAGAAACGACCTTGGTCAATACTGAGAGCTTATATTCATGACAGGATTAGTCAATATCAATACCAATGTTTTTGATATTTCTGTACCTGTGTACCCAAGGATAATAGGTACACAAGGCCTATATTGCCGATGATGATGTTTAAGTTTAATACATGTAACAGTTTATATTTAATGAATGCAAATTTAATCATCGAAAGCGAGCGTCTGGTGGCCGGGTTTGCCACGGAGCCCGGCCGGGCACAGCCCGAACGAGATACGTGGCATCTCTCTCCTCTCCATCCTGTGGGCCCACCACTCACAGGAACAACCGCAGGGTTCGGGTGCGCTGTCATATGGGTGACAGTGAAGGTGGGGGGTCTCGACGGATCAGACCCGGGCGGCAGAAGCTTGCTTTGGGGACGTGGAACGTCACCTCACTGGGGGGGAAGGAGCCAGAACTTGTGCGTGAGGTGGAGCGATACCAGTTGGATCTGGTGGGACTTACCTCTACGCACAACCGTGGCTCTGGAACCTTACTCCTGGATAGGGGTTGGACTCTGTTCTTCTCTGGAGTTGCCCAGGGTGAGAGGCGGCGGGCTGGTGTGGGGATACTCACGAGCCCACGTCTGAGCACGGCGGTGTTGGAGTTTACCCCGGTGGATGAGAGGTTTGCCTCCCTACGCCTAAGGGTGGTGGGGGGAAGACTCTGACTGTTGTTTGTGCTTATGCACCAAACAGCAGTTCGGAGTATTCAGCCTTCTTGGAGACCCTGAAGGGAGTCCTATATAGGGCTCCAGTAGGGGACTCCATCATTCTGCTGGGAGACTTCAACGCACATGTGGGCAACGATGGAGACACCTGGAGAGGCGTGATTGGGAGGAACGGCCTCCTGATCTAAACCCGAGCGGTCGTTTGTTATTGGACTTCTGTGCTAGTCATGGATTGTCTATAACAAACACCATGTTCGAACATAAGGAGGCGCATAAGTGTACATGGTACCAGAGCACCCTAGGCCGAAGGTCAATGATCGATTTTGTGATCGTATCGGCTGATCTAAGGCCGCATGTTTTGGACACTCGGGTGAAGAGAGGGGCAGAGCTGTCAACTGATCACCATCTGGTAGTGAGTTGGATCAGAGGGTGGGGAAAGACTTTGGACAGACCAGGTAAGCCCAAACGGGTAGTGCGGGTGAACTGGGAACGTCTGGAGGAGGCCCCTGTCCAAAAGATCTTCAACTCACACCTCCGGCGGAGCTTTTCAGGCATCCCTGTGGAGGTTGGGGGCATTGAACCTGAGTGGGCAATGTTCAAAGCTTCTATTGCTGAAGCTGCGGCGGTGAGCTGTGGTCTCAAGGTCCTAGGTGCCTCAAGGGGTGGTAACCCTAGAACACCGTGGTGGACCACGGTGGTCAGGGAAGCTGTCCGACTGAAGAAGGAGGCCTTCAGGGATATGCTAGGCCTGGGGACTCCGGAGGCAGTTGCAGGGTACCGACAGGCCCGAAGGGCTGCAGCCGCTGCCGTGTCAGAGGCAAAGCAGCGGGTGTGGGAGAAGTTTGGAGAAGCTATGGAGAAGGACTTTCGGTCGGCACCAAAATGCTTCTGGAAAACCGTTCGTCACCTCAGAAGGGGAAAACGGGGAACCATCCAAGCTGTGTACAGTAAGGATGGGACACTGTTGACCTCAACTGATGATGTGATCGGGCGCTGGAAAGAGCATTTTGAGGAGCTCCTGAATCCGACCTACACGCCCTCTAGTACAGAGGCAGAGCTGGAGGCTGATGGAGGGTCATCGTCAGTTTCCCTGGGGGAAGTCGCTGAGGTAGTCAAACAACTCCACAGTGGCAAAGCCCCAGGGACTGATGAGATTCGTCCAGAAATGCTAAAAGTTTTGGGTGGGGAAGGGCTGTCTTGGTTGACACGCCTCTTCAACATTGCATGGAAGTCTGGGACAGTGCCAGAGGAGTGGCAGACCGGGTGGTGGTTCCCCTCTTTAAAAAGGGGGACCAGAGAGTGTGTGCCAATTACAGAGGTATCACACTCCTCAGCCTCCCTGGTAAAGTGTACTCCAAAGTGCTGGAAAGGAGGGTTCGGCCAATAGTCGAACCTCAGATTGAAGAGGAACAATGCGGTTTTCGTCCTGGCCGGGGAACCACGGACCAGCTCTTTACTCTCGCAAGGATCCTGGAGGGGGCCTGGGAGTATGCCCATCCAGTCTACATGTGTTTTGTGGATCTGGAGAAGGCGTATGACCGGGTACCCCGGATCTTTTGTGGGAGGTGCTGCGGGAGTATGGGGTGAGGGGTCTCTTCTCAGGGCCATCCAATCTCTGTACGCTCAAAGCATGAGCTGTGTCCGTGTCCTCGGCAGTAAGTCGGATTCGTTCCAGGTGGGGGTTGGCCTCCGCCAGGGCTGCGCTTTGTCACCAATCCTGTTTGTAATATTCATGGACAGGATATCAAGGCGTAGTCATGGGGGGGAGGGGTTCCCGTTCGGTGGGCTGATGGTCACATCACTGCTTTTTGCGGATGATGTGGTCCTGATGGCCTCATCGGTCGGTGACCTTCAGCACTCACTGGATCGATTCGCAGCCGAGTGTGAAGCGGCTGGGATGAGGGTTAGCACCTCTAAATCTGAGGCCATGACTCTCAGCAGGAAACCGGTGGAGTGCCTACTCCGGGTAGGGAATGAGTCCTTACTCCAAGTGAAGGAGTTCAAGTACCTCGGGGTCTTGTTCGCGAGTGAGGGAACAATGGAGCGGGAGATTGGTCGGAGGATCGGAGAAGCGGGGGCGGTGTTGCATTCGCTTCACCGCACCGTTGTGACGAAAAGAGAGCTGAGCCGAAAGGCAAAGCTCTCGATCTACCGGTCAATCTTTGTTCCTACCCTCACCTATGGTCATGAAAGCTGGGTCATGACCGAAAGAACGAGATTGCGGGTACAAGCGGCCGAAATGGGTTTTCTCAGAAAGGTGGCTGGCCTCTCCCTTAGGCATAGGGTGAGAAGCTCAGTCATCCGAGAGGAACTCGGAGTAGAGCCGCTGCTCCTTTGCATAGAAAGGAGCCAGTTGAGGTGGTTCGGGCATCTTATACGAATGCCACCTGGGCGCCTCCCTAGAGAGGTGTTCCAGGCACGTCCAGCTGGGAGGAGACCTCGGGGAAGACCCAGGACTAGGTGGAGAGATTATATCTCCACACTGGCCTGGGAACGCCTCGGGATTCCCCAGTCAGAGCTGGCTAATGTTGCCCGGGAAAGGGAAGTTTGGGGTCCCCTGCTAGAGCTGCTACCCCCGCGACCCGACCCCGGATAAGCGGTTGAAGATGAGATGAGAGATGAGAAATTTAATCATGAAAAACCTATCTGTCTACTAGATATTTAAAAAAATTAATTGGTTCTATCTGAACCAATCAAACAACTGATCAGTAGAAGAGTTTGGATAACGGCAACTGGTCCTGATGAGTCTCTGGCTCCACCCTCAAACACTGTGCTTACTAGCTATCTGCTGTTTTCACATACATTTTCAATAAATCATTGGAGCCATGCAGCGTCCCAGCCTGCCTCAAATCCTCCTGCATCATTCCAGTAGTATAGAATATAATAATTACACTCTTTCTGTAATTGTCTGGATGTAAATGCAGTAAATAGGATTTTACATAGACATGTTAATAGCAATAAATCAATAGGGTATCAAGATATATTATATAGATATTATATATATATTATATATTATAAACATAACCTTAACATTAAAGAAGCCTATTTCGCCAAAAGCACAATCAGTCAGAAATAATTAGCCTGTAACATTCAGACTTTTCTGTCCTCCTGGCCAGAGTTTGGCACGACCCCCTATGGAGGACCAAGTCTGCCAGAATTAAAAATAAATAAATAAATGCATCAGTACAAGTATTTTACATCAAAATATACGTAAATTTTTTTTATAGAATTATTTTTTTTAATCTGTCGTTTTCTCCTATTTATTTATTTATTTCCACAATCATTTATTTCTGTAATTATTTATTTCTGTAAGTATTTATTTCCATTGACATTTATTTCCGTTTATTTCCGTATATATTTATTTCTGTATTTCCACAACCTTAGGCAAATGAGGAGGGTGTCAACCATAGTACGTCACAGTGGTATCATTAATCCTATAGGTTAATCGGTGTAGGAGTTCCAAGATCGACTTTATATATAACTACGGAAGTAATGCACAGGCTATGGCGTTTAAATGTAAAAAAATCGAATAAATGACAATCCATCAAACTGTATGTCCTATTTTGATGTAGTGCTAAAACATTTTAGATCACATGCGACGTGCACAATCAAATGTTTTGCACATGATTGGCCGATAAGCGAATCTATTTATATGTATCTCTCCGTCCACAGTCGGCTCACAGCTTCAGTTGTTGTGTCCTGAGCAGGACACGCAAAGTAAACCGGTTACACTGCGCACAGTGTTCATATCGGACCAAAACGGGTCCAGTTTCAAATGGATTGACCAAAACCACGTATTTAGGAAAAGTCATGGAAGGACAAGGCTTTAGCTTTCAACATTACATATTTATTTGAATTACTAACTGCAACGCCCGCGGGCGCGGGCTGTTGGCGCTCCTAGTTTAACTGCAGGTGGTATCAACTTTCGCAGTGCATTGCCGCCCCATGCTGTCCTGAACGATTACATCTGTTTCTCGCTCTGCGCTTGATAGCTTTGGTTGAACGATTAAGTCCCGCCCCCTCATTTGCCTACGGTTGTGGAAATACAGCAATAAATATATACGGAAATAAATGTAAACGGAAATAAATATAAACGGAAATAAATACTTACAGAAATAAATACTTACAGAAATAAATGATTGTGGAAATAAATAAATAGGAGAAAACGACAGATTAAAAAAATAATAATTCTATAATTAATTTTTTTGTACGTATATTTTGATGTAAAATAATTTTACTGATGCATTTATTTATTTATTAATTCATTTTTAATTCTGGCAGACTTGGTCCTCCATACTCCCCCCCCAGCGGTGAGGCGCAATCTGTGTCATTGATGTTGCCTGTGTCTGTCTCCGCACCTGTTTTGAGTTTCTGTCGTTAGTCTGTGTATTTAAGTCCGGTCTTGTCTGTCTGTGAATGTCGGTTATTGTAAATGTTACTGGATGTACGTCTCGTATGTAGAGTTCTTTGTTCCCTGTACGAGGTACAGTTTGGTTTACGCCTGTTGGCTGGCGGATTAAAATATATAAAGTTTCTCTGCGTTTGAGGCTGCCTGCATACCATATTCGTGACACTTAAACCCAAAATTCTATATTGATGATTCCCTAACAAATACTTTACCATAAAATATGATGACAGATAATGGAAATATTAAAATAAATACAGTTTAAATTAATAATAAAGTAAACAAAAAAGAATGAAAAAACTTACCCCAATGGCAAACCGAATAATGTTTTTCTTTTCAGCCTCTTTAGCTGCAATGCTCAGTTTGTTACTGTCATGAGAACGTCCGTCTGTAATGACTATCAAGATCTTCTTTCTTTTTTCGACACTAGTAAAGACTTCTTGGCTTTTGATCGAAAAAGTGAGATTAACCTTTGTATAGCTTATATGGTGTAGGGTTGTGATATATATTTTGAACAAATGTACTGTAATATTACTGTAATATTATTGTATATATATTTAACAAACACTTACACAACTTTTTGAATGGCTACTGCCGTGTAGGTCCGTCCTCTTTGTTGAGAAATGTTATCAATTTGATATTCTGCAACGTAGTTATTCAAGTGAAAATGTATAGTACAATCGTCAGAATATTGTGCAAGTGCAAACTGTGAAAAGAAAGAACAATCGCATCAAAAATATTGAATATATGTTCATGTTAAATATAATGCATATACTTTTAAATTCATACAGAGATACTGTGTAATAATGTTATCTAAATACTTCAGACACCCAACATCTAAAGGTATTCTCACTAAACCTTTCAGGTTATAAGTTTTGCAAAAACTAAATGGCCAATCTTAGGGCCAATAGGAAACGTATTGTAGTGCCCTTGTTAAGGCCACTACTCGCCCCTCCAAATGGGGTATCTCCATTACATTGGTAAGGCCACTACTCGCCCCTCCAAATGGGGTATCTCCATTACATTGGTAAGGCCACTACTCGCCCCTCCAAATGGGGTATCTCCATTACATTGGTAAGGCCACTACTCGCCCCTCCAAATGGGGTATCTCCATTACATTGGTAAGGCCACTACTCGCCCCTCCAAATGGGGTATCTCCATTACATTGGTAAGGCCACTACTCGCCCCTCCAAATGGGGTATCTCCATTACATTGGTAAGGCCACTACTCGCCCCTCCAAATGGGGTATCTCCATTACATTGGTAAGGCCACTACTCGCCCCTCCAAATGGGGTATCTCCATTACATTGGTAAGGCCACTACTCGCCCCTCCAAATGGGGTATCTCCATTACATTGGTAAGGCCACTACTCGCCCCTCCAAATGGGGTATCTCCATTACATTGGTAAGGCCACTACTCGCCCCTCCAAATGGGGTATCTCCATTACATTGGTAAGGCCACTACTCGCCCCTCCAAATGGGGTATCTCCATTACATTGGTAAGGCCACTACTCGCCCCTCCAAATGGGGTATCTCCATTACATTGGTAAGGCCACTACTCGCCCCTCCAAATGGGGTATCTCCATTACATTGGTAAGGCCACTACTCGCCCCTCCAAATGGGGTATCTCCATTACATTGGTAAGGCCACTACTCGCCCCTCCAAATGGGGTATCTCCATTACATTGGTAAGGCCACTACTCGCCCCTCCAAATGGGGTATCTCCAGCCAAGGGGGAACCATGGGCTTATTGAGGATGGCAGGCAGTGTTTGCATAAAATTGAAGCCCAATTATAGTCAATAGTTGTATATCAGGGGTTGGCAAACTCTGGCACACGGGCCGAATTTGGCCCTTGAGGCAATTCCATCCGGTAATTATGAAGGGAGTACAAAATACCTAGCAAGTCCACTTGTCATGTATCTGAATCTGAATTATTATGAGTAATGTTTAATAACACACCCACAGTATAAATGTTTGGTGTATATGTAAATATTGTGCTTTTCTGGCCCACAAATCATTTATAATCAAGAAAATTCCAAACAAATGTGGTTCTCCATTTAATTTCAAAGCCCTGATGTGGCCCCTGAGCTGAAAAGTCTGCCCACCCCTGTTGAATATGGATCTTTATGGTCATAATATGTAGATATCGCATTCATGGTATCTATGTTTTTTTCTATATATGCTTATTAAAATAATCGGTTAAACAAAATGTCTTACCCTAGTATCCCTTCCCACAAATAATTTGATCAGATCTTTTACAAAGGTTTTCATTCTGACAAAATCATCTCTAGATACACTGCCAGAACCATCCAGTAGAAAAGCAATGTCTGTTTTTCCAGGACATTCTAGTCAAAATGAAAAGAAAAAAAGAGAAAATTATAATAGCAAAATAGAAACATAAAACATAAATTAAATTATTGCAATTTCATATTCAAGCATTATATGTGTGATTTTTCATATTTAAATTTCACATAGTATAATTTAAGCATTGCAAATAGAATCACTTTTATATTTTATACTGGGGTCCCAGGCTGTGTCATCAAGCATTTTAATTTAGTCAGTTTGTAGCATGTATCAGAATAAGAATCAAAAGGAGTTTTACTCGCCTTGTTAATGACAAAAACACACGTTATGACAGAAATGAACGGACAAAAATAATTAATATAATATGTAAATATATAAGGTGCAAACAAGCAAATGTCTTGTTAGAGTTTGAATGTCTCGTTAGAGTTTGAATGTCTCGTTAGAGTTTGAATGTCTCGTTAGAGTTTGAATGTCTCGTTAGAATTATATTCCTGAGACTTACAGCTGTGGGGAAGAGACTGTTCTAGTGGTGAGAGGTTTTGTTTTTGATAGACCTCAGCCTCCTACCAGAGGGGGGAGCTCTGAATCTGTTTTCAGGTTGGGAGGGATCTTTGCTGCCAGCCTCTGTGTTCGCCACTGGACTTCCTTCCCTGCCCACCATCGAAAGCACCAACAAAGTGTTGGAACTGGACCTTGGAGCAGTGGAAGGTCGCCTGGCCCGATGAGTCCTGTTTTCTTTTGCACCACATGGTCGTCTGTGTACATGTGTGCTGTTTATCAGGGGGAAGTGAAGGCACCAGGACGCTCTGTGAAGAATGGTGTGAGGAACACACTGAAGTGTGGCCCTGTCCACACTGAAAGAGACCAACCTGAGATCGCAATCTGATTGAGCGTGTGTGGGATGTGCTCGGCAACCCAACCTCGCAACTTACAGGACTTGAGGGATCTGCAGCCAAATACAACTGGACGAATGAACCTTTTTTATGCTCTTAGTCAGGGAGAACAACAGAAACAGATGCACTGGTGCTCTCCTGCTGCTGTTGTCTCTGAGTGAGAGAGCTGAGCGTTGATTTCATTGTCTGTCATGAGATGGTCTGGGAAAAACATGTGTTAATAGTAAACTTGGATTACCTTCCAGAGATGAAGGCACAGCTGACTGAACAGAACCATCTCTCCTAATTTGAAAGCACATTCCATTATAGGTGGTGATGGTTTTGCACTCTCTGGGGATGGTTGGTCCACACACCTGAGATGAAAAGAAGGTGAAGAGAGTGAAAACATGATATTCATTCCAACAGCAAGCGAGTAATAAAATGTATCTTTAATACACCTGAGACACGAACACACGTTGAACCCACCATGGCCCTGGATGTCACTGGATCATTTGTCATTGACAAACCAAGAGACATATTGATCCCATAACTCGGCACTGTGAAATATAGAGATGGGGTGAATTGTATTTTATTAATTAGTTACATCAAAATAGGTTTCAGGACTAATTGGCCAATATATACATATATATATATTGTATTGTAAAGCAATAAGACCCAAATGATTGGTCTGGTTTATGGCCACTAGTACACAGCTTAGTGCTTATGAATACATCTATTGGTCCATTGACATATATCACAAACCCCTGAGGTGTCATATCGTACTTATATAAGACATGACATATAATGCATATTTAGTTTTATAACACAGCTCTTAGCTTATCATCATTTTGGACCATATGTGATACCTACCGGTTATTGATAATTCATTGCATTGTAAGCCTGGTTCGCTTCCCACTGTACATTGGTAAACTTTCCCCCTCCTGTTCTGTTCGTACTGCTCCAGAGGTGCGCTAATGAGCAAGCTTGCAAAAAAAGGTCAGATATATGTTTATGGCATATTGAACAAAACATGATTTGAATGGCTATTTGCAGTAGACTAGTTACAACGCCAACAACTCAATATCTTATAACTGATTCTATTCAGAAGATGTTGCAAGTTTTGCCATCGTTTATTACCTTTGCGCGTCCCACTGTACCACCTTGTAGCCAAACCCAGCAGCTGTTTTGCTGATATACTTCCAAGCAACAGGTTCAACGTTAAACGTCAGAACACCTTGAGGTAACAAGCAGAAGAAACGAATCTACATAAAGAACCACCAGCGTTCATTATATGTCTCAGAACATTCATGACCGTATATTGAATAGTGAAATATGTTGAATAGTGAATATATTTAAATGTCTTGATTAAATGCTGTCCTCATGCATTCCGACTCACAAATGTTGACCATCATTGGTAATTTATGTGAAAACACTGCATGTGAAGGTTTATGTGAAGGACAGAGCCAGACGAAGGACAACTGTTGAGGTGGTTTTAATTGACCCAAAGCAAGCACTCAAAATAGGTGCTCTCTAGTACTGGTCAGAAATAACCAAATGAGCATCACTGCGCATAAATGTCAACCTAACAGTAATATAGAACAGCTGTAACAAATTACATTTAATAAAGATATAGCTCTCACAATACAGAACACGCAAAATGTAACAAATCCACACAAAGACATGACCAAACACCTATATACTCTTACTAATGAGGAGATGGGCACCAGGTGTGTGTAATGACAAGACAATGAAATGATTGGATGAACGGTGGATCTAGAAGACCGATGACGACGACCGCCCAAGCCTGCCCGTAGATGGAACAAGTTTGGCTTCAGAGGAAGTTGTGATACCGTTTCTCATAATAATTTTCTCATGTCTAGGCATCATTGAACACAGAGCATATCTGTTTTTCCCTACCCTGATGAATAATCTTTATCATACATAACGAGCTGCTACTGCAATGTAAGTGCTTAAATTATTACACTTTATTTAAAATGTCTGCTGCATGTAAACTTACACTGTCTAAATTGTAACCAGTACGCACTTTCAAGATGTACATGGCGCTTTGGAACCAAATCTATTAGTATTTTTTTGTGATAACCAAACATTTTAAACTCAATCTAGATTGCAAAATGGGTGTGTGACGAAAGTATACATTTACATCTTTAACAAAAGAACTCATGCTGACCGAGTCACGTGCAAAATGCCAATCAAACGAATTAAACTGAAATGGTGAGACTATAAATATATAGACTATAATAAATACATAGACTGTAAATATATACACTATAAATACACAGACAATAAATACACAGACTATAATAAATGCATAGACTATATATATATATATATAGACTATAAATACACAGACTATAATGAATACATAGACTGGAATAAAGAAGCCTGATCAGAGTTTTAGGATGATTGACATGACAGAGGTTCTTGAATTGTTCATGTAAATCTTCAGAATTAAATAAAAACGAACCAGCAATCAACAGATGGCGATAGAGAATCATCAGTAATGATTGATGGTCGGGTGAAAAATGGGTTGAGGACTAAAGTGTGTTATTTCATGCAAATGATATGCAACCGGGTACTAAATACATGCTAAATGTAAACGCACATAAGGCAAGCAAGTTTAGGTATGTAGCATAATTCATACATAGCAATTCAATGTGCTTTACAGAGGAAAAAAGAAGACAATAAAATACATGCATTTTATATTGATAGCAACCTGTTTACTGGCATCATGTACATTTAAAATATTACATCTCAGTAGTAACTGTGTACATTTTATTCAAAACATCTTCAGAACCTTTTCAGGTCTTTAGAACCTGGCCAAGAAGTCTTTAGAACTTCCAAGTCTTAAGAACATTATCTAAACTGTCCTAATCTGTACCAATACAAAAGTGGTGTAGGTTGTATGTATTGATAATGTGCACAAATTCTCTAACACAAGAGCTGATAATATATACTTTAACCTCATGGTGTTTGATTCCAAACGTATTATATAAATAAAATAAGAAAATTGCTAACTCTCCCTAAAATGACAGGTGTAGAAAAGCCCAAAGTCACTTTAACAGTAGGCTAATAGAAATGGACGGAAAAATGTATAGATTAGGCAAAAGCAGCAACATTTTAAACACTGTCTGCAATAACAAATTATGTTTCAATAAATTCACAGATTTATGTATGCATGTATGCATGTATGCATGTATGCATGTATGCATGTATGCGTATATATGTATGCGTATATATGTATGCATGGGAAGATAAGTAACCAATGATGTTTGGCAGTAAAAGAACCGTCCCTGCATTTCATCAATAATATCAGATCAGCGTATTGAAACATAAAACCAAACACTATTATTCTCAGAAAAACTACCATAAATTTTGCCTACCTGTTAAGTAAAAAGAAAGACCTATAATCCAATCCATTATCATGTCCTGTTAATGAATGAATCGAAGGAGTGGTACATTTTGTAAGATATTATAGCTTTCTAAAGAGGAAATTGAGAAAAGGGAAATTGTATGGTTCTGAGGGTGTGGGAAGTGTTGTGTTGAATAGAATATGTAACATGTGGGTGAAACAAGTAAATGTAGTGAGTACACGCATGCAAGTAAATGTAGTGAGTACACGCATGCAAGTAAATGTAGTGAGTACACGCATGCAAGTAAATGTAGTGAGTACACGTATGCAAGTAAATGTGGTGAGTACACGCATGCTAGTAAATGTAGTGAGTACACGTATGCAAGTAAATGTGGTGAGTACACGCATGCTAGTAAATGAAGTGAGTACACATATGCACGTAAATGTAGTGAGTAAATGTACACGCATGCAAGTAAATGTGGTGAGTACACATATGCAAGTAAATGTAGTGAGTACACATCTGCAAGTAAATGTAGTGAGTACACACCTGCAAGTAAATGTAGTGAGTACACACCTGCAAGTAAATGTGGTGAGTACACACATGCAAGTAAATGTGGCGAGTACACGTATGCAAGTAAATGTGGCGAGTACACGTATGCAAGTAAATGTAGCGAGTACACGTATGCACGTAAACGTAGCGAGTACACGTATGCACGTAAACGTAGCGTGTACACGTATGCACGTAAACGTAGCGTGTACACGTATGCACGTAAACGTAGTGAGTACACGTATGCAAGTAACCGTAGTGAGTACACGTATGCAAGTAACCGTAGTGAGTACACGTATGCAAGTAAACGTAGTGAGTACACGTATGCAAGTAAACGTAGTGAGTACACGTATGCAAGTAAACGTAGTGAGTACACGTATGCAAGTAAACGTAGTGAGTACACGTATGCAAGTAAACGTAGTGAGTACACGTATGCAAGTAAACGTAGTGAGTACACGTATGCAAGTAAATGTAGTGAGTACTTCCTCTGCTGATTTTTGTTACTGCAGAAACAAATGATATGCATAAAATACATTCTAATGGGGGGAGACACAGAGCCCTGGGCGGTTTAATGGGGACAGACACAGAGCCCTGGGCGGTTTAATGGGGACAGACACAGAGCCCTGGAGGGTTTAATGGGGACAGACACAGAGCCCTGGAGGGTTTAATTGGGACAGACACAGAACCCTGGGGGTTTAATGGGGACAGACACAGAGCCCTGGGGGTTTAATGGGGACCGACACAGAGCCCTGGGGGTTTAATGGGGACAGACACAGAGCCCTGGGGGTTTAATGGGGACAGACACAGAGCCCTGGGGGTTTAATGGGGACAGACACAGAGCCCTGGGGGTTTAATGGGGACAGACACAGAGCCCTGGGGGGTTTAATGGGGACAGACACAGAGACTTGGAGGGTTTAATGGGGACAGACACAGAGCCCTGGGGGTTTAATGGGGACAGACACAGAGCCCTGGGGGTTTAATGGGGACAGACACAGAGCCCTGGAGGGTTTAATTGGGACAGACACAGAGCCCTGGACAGAGCCCTGGGGTTTAATGGGGACAGACACAGAGCCCTGGAGGGTTTAATGGGGACAGACACAGAGCCCTGGGGGTTTAATGGGGACAGACACAGAGCCCTGGGGGTTTAATGGGGACAGACACAGAGCCCTGGAGGGTTTAATGGGGACAGACACAGAGCCCTGGGGGTTTAATGGGGACAGACACAGAGCCCTGGAGGGTTTAATGGGGACAGACACAGAGCCCTGGGGGTTTAATGGGGACAGACACAGAGCCCTGGGGGTTTAATGGGGACAGACACAGAGCCCTGGAGGGTTTAATGGGGACAGACACAGAGCCCTGGGGGTTTAATGGGGACAGACACAAAACCCTGGGGGGTTTAATGGGGACAGACACAAAACCCTGGGGGTTTAATGGGGACAGACACAAAACCCTGGGGGGTTTAATGGGGACAGACACAAAACCCTGGGGGTTTAATGGGGACAGACACAAAACCCTGGGGGGTTTAATGGGGACAGACACAAAACCCTGGGGGTTTAATGGGGACAGACACAAAACCCTGGGGGTTTAATGGGGACAGACACAAAACCCTGGGGGGTTTAATGGGGACAGACACAAAACCCTGGGGGTTTAATGGGGACAGACACAAAACCCTGGGGGGTTTAATGGGGACAGACACAAAACCCTGGGGGGTTTAATGGGGACAGACACAAAACCCTGGGGGGTTTAATGGGGACAGACACAAAACCCTGGGGGTTTAATGGGGACAGACACAAAACCCTGGGGGGTTTAATGGGGACAGACACAAAACCCTGGGGGGTTTAATGGGGACAGACACAAAACCCTGGGGGTTTAATGGGGACAGACACAAAACCCTGGGGGGTTTAATGGGGACAGACACAAAACCCTGGGGGGTTTAATGGGGACAGACACAAAACCCTGGGGGGTTTAATGGGGACAGACACAAAACCCTGGGGGGTTTAATGGGGACAGACACAGAGACTTGGATGTTTTTTGTTAATGAAACCAGAAGAGTGAGTGAAGGAGTTTAGGGCTTCTGGCCAACTTCTCCATCTGTCTTTAAACCTTTTCTGCATGTCCGGCCAAGCTGGTAGCTTCCGCTATTATAGGGCTAACTGGCAGAAGTAGATAGACAACCTCATGAATTATTTGACTACATATAGCAATGTGTTTTCCTCTGTTTGTTTCTACCTCGATTACCACTTGTCAACTCAACCCTTTTTGGCATCACCTTACTGCAACACGACATATCATCTAATGGCTAGCACCGAGAATGTGGACAACCTAAGACATACAACACTCCACTTATTTTAATTTAACTTCCTGTAAACAGTTGCTCCATTTCATTCTTCCTCTTTACATATCATTTCTGAGAAAACACACTATAAATAGGCTACTATATTTGTGAGGAACTTTTTGGACCCCCAGACAGTTCAAAGTTTCCATACACTTTTGCCAAGTACATTTAATTATTTTTTACATTTAATCCTAGTTATTATTCTCTGTTTCAGATCAGATAGGATCGGCACTTTATTTTAACAATGTGAAATGCCAGAATAATAAAGGAGGTAATTTTTTATTTCCGCTCTTATTTCAGTGGGTCAAAGTTACATGCTCAATGAATATTTGCTAGCATTGCCATATAATTATTCAACTTGGGTCAACAGTTTTGGGTTCTCGTAATAAAAATACGCTGCGGCACTCTCATTGGCTGTGTCACGATCTGCCCTTGGCAGATGACGGGAGATAGACACAGGCGAAGAGAATACTTCTAATTTGAAGTCTTTATTCATTATGCAGGCCAGACAGGCACTGAACATAAGAACTGAAACACACAGAAAAGACTACCAATCAAAATAGGGTAGACCAAAACACAGTGAACACTAAACACAAAAACCCATACCCTACAATGAGAACCAACTGGTAAACAAGCAACATGAACAAACTGCCACACAAAGAACCTGAACAAACTGACATACATAGAATACGACCAAACGTACCAACAGAAACCAACATACCTTAAACAATGACCCAACAATGACAGACAGGAAACCACTGAACTAAATACATGAACGAACAAGGAAATACATCTAACAAACGACAAAGTAACATGCATACCGACATGGACCGCAGACATGACACACAGACACAGACACAGACACTGTTATGGAATTTTATGATCATTCAAGAAGTTTAGTTACATGTAAGTCTCATAGATGTTGTTTAGGCCAAAAGGCACAGAGAAAGGTTAAGAACGGAAAGCACGAGACTCTGTAAAACAGGATCTGGTTCCTTTCGGAGGACAAGCCGGAATGTTATCTCTACATTGTTAGAGGGGCCCAATGCTAGAAACAGATGTCCTGTTTACCTTATCTGGGATGGACTGTCAAAAGGAAATGTATGGGTCTTTGTTCACCGCATATGTTTCTCACCCTAAATGGATATGCATCAGGCCTCCCTCGACTTGACTGGGGAGTGACCCTCGGGTTTTCATGACAGCTCCATATGTCATGAATATTATCCTATATTTGGTGAGATCTTCTAAGGACCTCATCTGTTCTCCATTGTCTCTGTTTAGGTTGGTGTGTCAATGAGTGTGCGTAACTTCATTCCTTTAAATACCATGCAGAAGTTGTAATCATTAGGTCAGTCTGATCCAGCACAGGTTATTGTCCTGTTGTCTGATGAAGACTTTCCTCAAACCTATTCTTTAAGCTTGCTATAGGGATTGATCTGATCAATGCAAAAGCTTAAACCTGTATTTGAGAAATGGTTTCTTACTTGCAATTAAACCTGTTAAAAGTGTCAAACTGTAACATACTCTCGTGCGTCTTACTTTAAGTTCGAATTCAGCGATTAAAGTCTAAAATTTCCACGACACTTGGGGGCATCGTCCGAGATTCTTAACAAAGTAATCCGTATTTTTTCCAAAACAGGCTACATATTCTAAAGAGCGATATAATTTTTAATTTTTTTTTGAAAAATAATAGGCCAGGACTGTCTTTGGAGATAAGTGATACTATACAGAATTTTGAAACTCAAGGACCTAAAAATGCTGAATTGGGACAATGTTGGACGACAGTTTGACAACGGTTTTGATAAATTAACAAAATAGGCTCGTTAATTTTGACTTAATTCGTAAGGTTATTGTAATATTTTAAAGTTCTCTTAGAAATGGAAAACAGTACTTCTAATCGGGAATTTGTTGATTTTGGTCTGGTAAAACGTGCACGTCAGGAATTATTAATTTCTGCAGCTCCAATCCTCCTCAACAAATGGGTGAGTGGAGAGCGCCAGACTGGAGCAATATTTACCTGTATGAAGTGTTAATACCTGTATACAGTAGGAATAAAATGCTGTTCAATATAGGTTATCTGGGTGCGGTGAGACAGCCATGAACAACTGGAGCAGAGCATCTGAGCCCTACCCCCACGCACACGCACACACACATATCAGAAGCTAACTGAATGACTTTAGGTACAGACCACAGAAAAGGTCAAACCAGAACCAAGGAAAAACGTGTCATCCAGACCACAAAGGAGGCAATTACAAATTGTGTGAATGTTATTGTACACTTTTCAAGGAAGTCATGGACTGTAAAGAGAAAAAGGTGAACATGTTGCTGATTTCAGAAATCATATTGAACGTAGGTTTGAGTTGTACAAAGGAAAAACAAGAACATTGAACACACACATATTGCATCTCTGGACAATTAAAGAATGGCCACTGTTTGGACACACACATTAAATATGTTGAAAGAGCCTACCAGGGCTGAGAAGATGGAAAAGGAACATTTATACACTCACACCATGATTGAAATCCTCATTTCTGATGATCAAAGAGTGCCAACATATTTACTGATGTTTTTTCTAATATGTTTAATGATTAGTTCCTCACACTAGATGGAGGACTAGAAATCCAGAATATGAAAATGACATTGTTGAATATTGCTAAGTACTGTACTGACATTGAATTATTTCAATTGATTGTGTATAATGTTTGGTAAAAGTATTTTTCTTAACAGGTTACAGTTTCAGAAATATGACAGTGGTGAATCCATATATTCCTGATTGGTTATGAGTAATTATTAAGTTTGACTGAACTAAAATTTAGAGTTGACACTCTAAAAACATTGTTTAAATTGTTTAACATGATTAAGGGTTTATAATGTTAAAAAGGGCAGATTGTTATGGAATTTTATGATCATTCAAGAAGTTTAGTTACATGTAAGTCTCATAGATGTTGTTTAGGCCAAAAGGCACAGAGAAAGGTTAAGAACGGAAAGCACGAGACTCTGTAAAACAGGATCTGGTTCCTTTCGGAGGACAAGCCGGAATGTTATCTCTACATTGTTAGAGGGGCCCAATGCTAGAAACAGATGTCCTGTTTACCTTATCTGGGATGGACTGTCAAAAGGAAATGTATGGGTCTTTGTTCACCGCATATGTTTCTCACCCTAAATGGATATGCATCAGGCCTCCCTCGACTTGACTGGGGAGTGACCCTCGGGTTTTCATGACAGCTCCATATGTCATGAATATTATCCTATATTTGGTGAGATCTTCTAAGGACCTCATCTGTTCTCCATTGTCTCTGTTTAGGTTGGTGTGTCAATGAGTGTGCGTAACTTCATTCCTTTAAATACCATGCAGAAGTTGTAATCATTAGGTCAGTCTGATCCAGCACAGGTTATTGTCCTGTTGTCTGATGAAGACTTTCCTCAAACCTATTCTTTAAGCTTGCTATAGGGATTGATCTGATCAATGCAAAAGCTTAAACCTGTATTTGAGAAATGGTTTCTTACTTGCAATTAAACCTGTTAAAAGTGTCAAACTGTAACATACTCTCGTGCGTCTTACTTTAAGTTCGAATTCAGCGATTAAAGTCTAAAATTTCCACGACAACACAGACACAGACACAGACACAGACACAGACACAGACACAGACACAGACACAGACCTAGACCTAGACCTAGACCTAGACCTAGACCTAGACCTAGACCTAGACCTAGACCTAGACCTAGACCTAGACACAGACCTAGACACAGACCTAGACCAGACCTAGACCTAGACCTAGACCTAGACCTAGACCTAGACCTAGACCTAGACCTAGACCTAGACCTAGACCTAGAACCCAACGTACCTGAAACAATGACCGACACAGACAAACTGACACAGACCAAACTAAATGCAGACACTAACGAACTGAACACAAAACAGGTGAGAAACAAACACAGGTGTAAGACATTGTCCTTGATGAATTGCCACTCCGAGGTGTCAGGGGGAGTGTCAACCCTGGCATGAAGGTGGACAGAGGCAGTTCGTTACAGGCTGACGTTGACTGATTACATTCTCAGCTTAGCTGCCCAAGTGCAGCATGGGTAAATCCAATTAATGAAATTAATTAAACAAACAAACAAACAAACATTATGCTATCCATTTTGAAGTGATTTAACAGTACATGTTTTAACTTAAATATGATTATATATACAACAATACAAATACCAAAACTCTGGTTTTATGGTTTTAAGATCTTTAATATACATGATAGGTAAAATACATGACATTTATAAAGGCCTCCTAGTGGAACACAAAAACAAACTTTTACTGAATTTCTTGTCCAGTTGTCTTTAACATCCAAATTCATTAACCAAAGCATTGAAACGGTCAAATTGTAAAGCAGACCAGCAGACACCAATGGTCAGAGCAAATGTACAACACTCCTGATATCTGTGTTTAATATTCATCCCAGCCCAATGTTAATATAGCAAAAATGCTCAAAAGTATATTTCTAAAAAAACCTGCAAGCTAACAATCTGTTTTAGGTATTCTGATATTCTGATATCTCATCTTTTGGCTCGTCTCCCGAAGCCTCTTCTATAATCTGCTTGTACTTGCTTTTGAAAAACCCAACCTGAGAAAAAAGAATAACTAACTGTAAGGATATGCTAATGGTTACCTTCAACCTACAAGACACAGGTGAATCGAATAGGGACTAATTTGCAGAGATAATTACTTAAACTAAATACTAACATGAACTCAGAAGATTCAGAAGACTGCAGTACAGGACAAGAGATGGACAGACCAAGGCCGGTTCCTCACAGTAACACTCCCCTAACCCTCCCCTCTGGGCTGAACCCTCCCCTCTGGGCTGTACCCTCCCCTCTGGGCTGTACCCTCCCCTCTGGGCTGTATCCTCCCCTCTGGGCTGTACCCTCCCCTCTGGGCTGTACCCTCCCCTCTGGGCTGTACCCTCCCTTCTGGGCTGTACCCTCCCCTCTGGGCTGTACCCTCCCTTCTGGGCTGTACCCTCCCTTCTGGGCTGTACCCTCCCTTCTGGGCTGTACCCTCCCTTCTGGGCTGTACCCTCCCTTCTGGGCTGTAGCCTTTCTGTCTTCAGTTACCATCTAGTACCTTATATAGTCCAGCTGTGATCAACGCCAACAGGAGCAGACCTCCCACAACACCACCAATGATCTCCTTCGTGAAGTTAACCACAGGGATGACCTCCACTTGGGTTGCAATCTGCAAGTGACAAACACATGCAATATCACCAGAGCTGAATGAGTTCATCAATAACACAATATCACCAGAGCTGAATGAGTTTATCAATAACACAATATCACCAGAGCTGAATGAGTTTATCAATAACACAATATCACCAGAGCTGAATGAGTTTATCAATAACACAATATCACCAGAGCTGAATGAGTTTATCAATAACACAATATCACCAGAGCTGAATGAGTTTATCAATAACACAATATCACCAGAGCTGAATGAGTTTATCAATAACACAATATCACCAGAGCTGAATGAGTTTATCAATAACACAATATCACCAGAGCTGAATATGTTCATCAATAACACAATATCACCAGAGCTGAATGAGTTTATCAATAACACAATATCACCAGAGCTGAATGAGTTTATCAATAACACAATATCACCAGAGCTGAATGAGTTTATCAATAACACAATATCACCAGAGCTGAATATGTTCATCAATAACACAATATCACCAGAGCTGAATTAGTTTATCAATAATACAATATCACCAGAGCTGAATGAGTTTATCAATAACACAATATCACCAGAGCTGAATGAGTTTATCAATAACACAATATCACCAGAGCTGAATATGTTCATCAATAACACAATATCACCAGAGCTGAATATGTTCATCAATAACACAATATCACCAGAGCTGAATATGTTCATCAATAACACAATATCACCAGAGCTGAATATGTTCATCAATAACACAATATCACCAGAGCTGAATGAGTTTATCAATAACACAATATCACCAGAGCTGAATGAGTTTATCAATAACACAATATCACCAGAGCTGAATGAGTTTATCAATAACACAATATCACCAGAGCTGAATGAGTTTATCAATAACACAATATCACCAGAGCTGAATGAGTTTATCAATAACACAATATCACCAGAGCTGAATGAGTTTATCAATAACACAATATCACCAGAGCTGAATGAGTTTATCAATAATACAATATCACCAGAGCTGAATGAGTTTATCAATAACACAATATCACCAGAGCTGAATGAGTTTATCAATAACACAATATCACCAGAGCTGAATGAGTTTATCAATAACACAATATCACCAGAGCTGAATGAGTTTATCAATAACACAATATCACCAGAGTTGAATGAGTTTATCAATAACACAATATCACCAGAGCTGAATATGTTCATCAATAACACAATATCACCAGAGCTGAATATGTTCATCAATAACACAATATCACCAGAGCTGAATGAGTTTATCAATAACACAATATCACCAGAGCTGAATATGTTCATCAATAACACAATATCACCAGAGCTGAATACGTTCATCAATAACACAATATCACCAGAGCTGAATGAGTTTATCAATAACACAATATCACCAGAGCTGAATGAGTTTATCAATAACACAATATCACCAGAGCTGAATATGTTCATCAATAACACAATATCACCAGAGCTGAATATGTTCATCAATAACACAATATCACCAGAGCTGAATGAGTTTATCAATAACACAATATCACCAGAGCTGAATGAGTTCATCAATAACACAATATCACCAGAGCTGAATGAGTTTATCAATAATACAATATCACCAGAGCTGAATGAGTTTATCAATAACACAATATCACCAGAGCTGAATGAGTTCATCAATAACACAATATCACCAGAGCTGAATATGTTCATCAATAACACAATATCACCAGAGCTGAATATGTTCATCAATAACACAATATCACCAGAGCTGAATATGTTCATCAATAACACAATATCACCAGAGCTGAATGAGTTTATCAATAACACAATATCACCAGAGCTGAATGAGTTCATCAATAACACAATATCACCAGAGCTGAATGAGTTTATCAATAACACAATATCACCAGAGCTGAATGAGTTTATCAATAACACAATATCACCAGAGCTGAATGAGTTTATCAATAACACAATATCACCAGAGCTGAATATGTTCATCAATAACACAATATCACCAGAGCTGAATGAGTTTATCAATAACACAATATCACCAGAGCTGAATGAGTTTATCAATAACACAATATCACCAGAGCTGAATGAGTTTATCAATAACACAATATCACCAGAGCTGAATATGTTCATCAATAACACAATATCACCAGAGCTGAATTAGTTTATCAATAATACAATATCACCAGAGCTGAATGAGTTTATCAATAACACAATATCACCAGAGCTGAATGAGTTTATCAATAACACAATATCACCAGAGCTGAATATGTTCATCAATAACACAATATCACCAGAGCTGAATATGTTCATCAATAACACAATATCACCAGAGCTGAATATGTTCATCAATAACACAATATCACCAGAGCTGAATTAGTTCATCAATAACACAATATCACCAGAGCTGAATATGTTCATCAATAACACAATATCACCAGAGCTGAATGAGTTTATCAATAACACAATATCACCAGAGCTGAATGAGTTTATCAATAACACAATATCACCAGAGCTGAATATGTTTATCAATAACACAATATCACCAGAGCTGAATATGTTCATCAATAACACAATATCACCAGAGCTGAATGAGTTTATCAATAACACAATATCACCAGAGCTGAATATGTTCATCAATAACACAATATCACCAGAGCTGAATTAGTTTATCAATAATACAATATCACCAGAGCTGAATATGTTCATCAATAACACAATATCACCAGAGCTGAATATGTTCATCAATAACACAATATCACCAGAGCTGAATATGTTCATCAATAACACAATATCACCAGAGCTGAATGAGTTTATCAATAACACAATATCACCAGAGCTGAATGAGTTTATCAATAACACAATATCACCAGAGCTGAATATGTTCATCAATAACACAATATCACCAGAGCTGAATGAGTTTATCAATAACACAATATCACCAGAGCTGAATATGTTTATCAATAACACAATATCACCAGAGCTGAATATGTTCATCAATAACACAATATCACCAGAGCTGAATGAGTTTATCAATAACACAATATCACCAGAGCTGAATATGTTCATCAATAACACAATATCACCAGAGCTGAATTAGTTTATCAATAATACAATATCACCAGAGCTGAATGAGTTTATCAATAACACAATATCACCAGAGCTGAATATGTTCATCAATAATACAATATCACCAGAGCTGAATGAGTTTATCAATAACACAATATCACCAGAGCTGAATGAGTTTATCAATAACACAATATCACCAGAGCTGAATGAGTTTATCAATAACACAATATCACCAGAGCTGAATATGTTCATCAATAACACAATATCACCAGAGCTGAATGAGTTTATCAATAACACAATATCACCAGAGCTGAATGAGTTTATCAATAACACAATATCACCAGAGCTGAATGAGTTTATCAATAACACAATATCACCAGAGCTGAATGAGTTTATCAATAACACAATATCACCAGAGCTGAATATGTTCATCAATAATACAATATCACCAGAGCTGAATTAGTTTATCAATAACACAATATCACCAGAGCTGAATGAGTTTATCAATAACACAATATCACCAGAGCTGAATTAGTTTATCAATAACACAATATCACCAGAGCTGAATGGGTTCATCAATAATACAATATCACCAGAGCTGAATGAGTTTATCAATAACACAATATCACCAGAGCTGAATGAGTTTATCAATAACACAATATCACCAGAGCTGAATTAGTTTATCAATAACACAATATCACCAGAGCTGAATGGGTTCATCAATAACACAATATCACCAGAGCTGAATGGGTTCATCAATAATACAAGGTGGTACTGCAATGACTGGAAATAACACCAAGATGCTACCGTCTGGACGGGTGGGTTGTTTTTGGAGTCGGAAGAGAAATAGACGTATTGGTCTCTGTCATAATCCAGTGTGGCGCTACTGACCAAACTAAAGTAGGCAGACTGAAGACCAATCTGAGAGCAAATACATAAAAATACAGTTAAAAGTGAGGGAATAGAAGAGAACAATACATCAATCCTCATGAGTGATAGAGTAATACCATATAATAATATACAAGTATATTTCACTGGTTCACCACATTACTTTATTTATTACCTGTTTGATCCATCCGGAGCTGAGATTTCCCATGATGGAGTATGAACTGTGAGCCCCTTTTCTCAGGATGTCCTGGCACGTAAACACCCCACAAGTTGCCACAGAGCAGTCCTAGGTTATTTTACATATAATTTACATTAATTGACTAACATATTTTCCAGAGAACTTGTTGTAATAGTAATGACTAGATACAATTACATAGTTTTTACAAGCAAACATTTTTAAGCATCATTTTAAAAGACACAGAAATAGACACATAGCCACGCTGTAAATCACCACAGCAGCATTTGTCTTCAGTTTGCCCACATAATCTGTGGCATTCACTGTTTCATCATACTCTCTTAGACAACCTGAAATCTGAGAAAAAAACGTTCCTGTCAAGCCAATTATACAGTTATTATCATATAAAGATTGTATTTAAATTAGAATAACTATATTAAAGGAAAGTGTGTGGGAAGCTATGATCTGTCAAATGGTTTGCTTTCTTACTTGTAAATCATTTGGATCTGCCCAGATATCTACAATTCCAAGTTTCATTGGCACTTTGATTATCACAGTAACATTAAAGTCTCTTACATAATTCACAACCTAGAAGAGAATGGGATACTTTTTTACATCAGCTTCAATATATTCTAAACCGATTCACAGAAGTCAATAATGTAAACATAGAGTATAAATCTTACCACAAATGATTGATTAATTGGTTTCAAACTGTTTTCCATTGCAGTGAAACTGATGTACCTGGTGGAGTCCTCATCTCTAAACAGATTCGATACATCAGATGAATATTTGGCCACCAAGTTAAATGAGAAAGATAAATGGGCACAGAGTCAAACTAGTTATTTCCACTTTACCCTCTCCTTACTCCCTAAAAAAAGTGTTTTCAATGCTTTTTTATATGTAATTGTAATTAAATTAAATCTACACGTCAATTTAGCACCAAACTTTTTTAAGGTGGGTTCAAATGATACAAAAATAGGTTTGACCAGCACCCCAGACTAGAAAATATAGATCAGCTTCCAAGCACTAAACAAGCTGTAACTTGAAATAAAAATATATTACATTTAAGACTTGTGCACAAACCTTGTGATCAAAACATAAATGCTGTATTTCACACCGATTTCCTTCGTTCTGTAAAGTTTACTGGTCAAACCGTGTACATTATTTCCACTAAACGTGAGGAGATAGGAATGATCGTTAGAAATTGACAACAATATATTATAAAATATTACTGCAGAGGGCATTCGTTTGGGACTCTTAAGTTTGAGATTTGAACTCGCACTTAAGTCACACACAGACTGACCTGGTTTATTATAAAATAAAACCAAAACATACCTTGAAGCATTTGCAGTGAAAGTCACCAATTGTTGAAATTGCCATGTGCTATCTATCCCATAGGAAATGACAAAGACAGCCTGAGGAATTAATAGGAAAATGCATTACTTGAAAGCTAAGTCCTACGTTTCTACAGCTGTTGTTTCAACACAATTTGTTGTTAGTATAACTTCAACAGAAATTCACGAGCTTAGAATTTTTTAAGCTTTGAACTCAGAACATAAGCTTCTAATACTCCAGTATGTAAACAAAGTAAATAAAAAGGGTGACCGTCTGATTTGTTCAGGTTTAAATGAAGGATTACTAGACTGTTCTGACTATGACCACATAACGTAATACAAAAAAATGTAGTTGAAATGGTGGAGATATTAACACCTTAGAATTGCTCTTAAAGATGGGCTTGTTTATAGTGCACACACTCTTTCCACGTGTAACGCCATCCTCACTGTCCATGGAATTACACTCCACTCTTCCCTGGAAAGGTATGCGTAAAAAAAGTTATTAATGACATAAAAACAGACAGGTATGTTACGTACTATTTTATCCCTTTAAATTCTCTGCAACATTACATAACTTAATTAACACTTTAATACCCTTACGGTTAGGATTCAAGAGACAACAATTCCCTTCCACAATTCTGTTTATTATAGAATCTGACAGCACATCACGTCTCCTATAAGATGGAGAAATCCACATCCTGTCTCTTCGATCAACAGAAAGACAGTTTTATACAGGTTTAAACAGGAAGACAGTTGGTCAGATTTATACAGGTTTAAACAGGAATACAGTTGGTCAGATTTATACAGGTTTAAACAGGAATACAGTTGGTCAGATTTATACAGGTTTAAACAGGAAGACAGTTGGTCAGATTTATACAGGTTTAAACAGGAATACAGTTGGTCAGATTTATACAGGTTTAAACAGGAAGACAGTTGGTCAGATTTATACAGGTTTAAACAGGAATTTGGTCAAATACAGGAATAAGACAGTTGGTCAGATTTATACAGGTTTAAACAGGAAGACAGTTGGTCAGATTTATACAGGTTTAAACAGGAATACAGTTGGTCAGATTTATACAGGTTTAAACAGGAATACAGTTGGTCAGATTTATACAGGTTTAAACAGGAATACAGTTGGTCAGATTTATACAGGTTTAAACAGGAATACAGTTGGTCAGATTTATACAGGTTTAAACAGGAAGACAGTTGGTCAGATTTATACAGGTTTAAACAGGAAGACAGTTGGTCAGATTTATACAGGTTTAAACAGGAAGACAGTTGGTCAGATTTATACAGGTTTAAACAGGAAGACAGTTGGTCAGATTTATACAGGTTTAAACAGGAAGACAGTTGGTCAGATTTATACAGGTTTAAACAGGAAGACAGTTGGTCAGATGTATACAGGTTTAAACAGGAAGACAGTTGGTCAGTTTTATACAGGTTTAAACAGGAAGACAGTTGGTCAGATTTATACAGGTTTAAACAGGAAGACAGTTGGTCAGATTTATACAGGTTTAAACAGGAAGACAGTTGGTCAGATTTATACAGGTTTAAACAGGAAGACAGTTGGTCAGTTTTATACAGGTTTAAACAGGAATACAGTTGGTCAGATTTATACAGGTTTAAACAGGAATACAGTTGGTCAGTTTTATACAGGTTTAAACAGGAAGACAGTTGGTCAGATTTATACAGGTTTAAACAGGAAGACAGTTGGTCAGATTTATACAGGTTTAAACAGGAAGACAGTTGGTCAGATTTATACAGGTTTAAACAGGAAGACAGTTGGTCAGATTTATACAGGTTTAAACAGGAAGACAGTTGGTCAGATTTATACAGGTTTAAACAGGAAGACAGTTGGTCAGTTTTATACAGGTTTAAACAGGAATACAGTTGGTCAGATTTATACAGGTTTAAACAGGAATACAGTTGGTCAGTTTTATACAGGTTTAAACAGGAAGACAGTTGGTCAGATTTATACAGGTTTAAACAGGAAGACAGTTGGTCAGATTTATACAGGTTTAAACAGGAAGACAGTTGGTCAGATTTATACAGGTTTAAACAGGAAGACAGTTGGTCAGATTTATACAGGTTTAAACAGGAAGACAGTTGGTCAGTTTTATACAGGTTTAAACAGGAATACAGTTGGTCAGATTTATACAGGTTTAAACAGGAATACAGTTGGTCAGTTTTATACAGGTTTAAACAGGAATACAGTTGGTCAGATTTATACAGGTTTAAACAGGAATACAGTTGGTCAGATTTATACAGGTTTAAACAGGAATACAGTTGGTCAGATTTATACAGGTTTAAACAGGAAGACAGTTGGTCAGATTCCAATAGAGAGACCAATGAAAGCAGTGTTAATGACAGGGCACAGAGAAGAGTTGAATCCTGGTGTGGCGGAAAGCTGCACGTGCAATGATTAATAGCATAGGACCTGGTGTCTGCATGTGACCTCCTCGTATTATTCATTTAACCTTTATTTAACCTTTATCTAACCATGTATTCTCACCTGGATTGTGGTGAATCTCCTGAATGACAGTCCTGCGGGGTAGGTGAGAATAACTCGACTGTTGTAAGAGTTTTCTTCCAGACTCTCCACGGACACGGTCACATTTAGGACATCATCTATGCCCACCTTCATCTCTGAGGATCTGAGAGACGTGTTTGTGACAATGGGAGGGCATTGGAAGATAGAACTGATGCAATATAATATTAAATGTACACAGAGCAGACACATATGTCAAAGTCGCTTAGTTCCTTACGCTCGACCGTTTCCTTATTTCTAACAGATCAACTTTGAGGACAAACTTGCTGCCTAATATATCCCACACACTGACAGGTGCCATAATAATGAGATTATCCGTGTTATTCACCTGTCAGTGGTCATAATGTTATGGCTGATATGTTATCTGTGCAAGTTGCATAAATAATGTCATAATATTAATAAATAAAATCTTACCCGGTGAAATTAAAATCCACATTGAGATTGTCGACACAGTTGTTGTCATTTTTGCAGTTGATCTCAAAACTTAACTGTAAGAAATAAACACATTACCATCTTGTAAGTCACCCGGCTATAGATTTGATTATTGATAACAGCCATGTTATATGTTGCATTTAAACGTCTCCCGTCTTGAAAAAACCTTGAATCAACTCGTATTTATTTTCTCTAAGTTTAAAAATGAAACATACAGGATGGTACGTTGTGGTTGGGGACTGGGGGGAAAGACTTGAACTGAGTCCTTCAGGAGATCTCAACCCTTCAAATGTGAAGTCAAGTTCATTGGACAATTCGTTGAGGACATCATCTGGTTCATCCTGAAAAAGTGAAACAAAGAAGATTTAAAAAGCAGTCCGAGCGAACAGGAACGACCTCTCACTTATATGGCGACATAACTCAGTTACACCTCCTACACCGCTACATACAAACCATTAATCTATTTTCAGTTGTCAGTTATTACATGTGACAGATGGATCTTATTTAATCTAGGTCCTAGTTTTCATAAAAACCACTGTGCAAATGTTCACCCTGGAAAACAATTTGCTTACTTAATTTCAATTGAGTTTTAGACATACCATAATAAAGAAGATCTGATCGAAGCATTGCACTCCAAGTGTCAAGGTGACAGATTTGGTTATCTTCCTTGTCTTATCTTGGGTGTGATAATAAGCACGATGGTTTGGAGCTTGGCGTGTCACATCCAGCGTCAAAGTATAATTAACCCTCGCTTGATCTGGATAAAAAAGAGAATAACTAACATGAAAAAAGCATCCTGGAATATATTATACACTGTTATTTGGAATTAAAAATATAGAAGTCTTAGATAACCTTTGGTTTTGTCTGCTGTGTTTTTGGTCATTGTGAAACAAACGGTAGCATTGTGTTTCAGAGGCCTACTGATGTTTGTCATGTCCGTTGGGATTTTTGGTGGGTTGAAAGACACTTTTGTTCTAATTGTGACGATAGGCTTTGACCTGCAAATAAAATGTATTAACAGAGAAATAAATATGTGACTAAAAGTTACATCTGTTAAATGAGTGCCTTTACAACTTTATAAAATACCTGACTAAGAGGACAGCTCCCTTAGATCCCACAACCAAGTCTGGGAGAGAGTCTGAACTCATGTCCAGAGATGACTGACTGATGGACAGTCCAAAAAACCTTAAGCCAGGCTTAACATCTGAACTGGAAATTTTCTAAAATGAAAGAGGGGAAAAGACAGTAACAGTAAATGTACAGTTCAGTAGTTATACACAACATAATACTGTAACAGAATACATAGTTGTTCGCTTGAATAGAAACAAACTGAATAACTTTTAAATGTAGATACGATTCCATGTTAATATTTATTCCTCCAGTTGAGTCATACATTAACAACATACAATCTGTGTACATAGATCTACATATACTTACATAGTTATTGATTTTTTTACACATAGTTATGTAGAATGATTGACATTTGGTATTCATAATTCTGGTCTCAAAACAATTAATTGAATTTTGAACATGAAGGTTTTTCTCTAAATAGACCAAGCATGTTATGGTCAATTATGGCATGCATGTATTGCAAATGCCATTATATATGCTGTTATATATATTCAACAATCACAAACATTAGTCCTCTTATATTAATCTCTAAATGCAAACCGTAGTAAAATCCAGAATCAGTATTTATTCTATTCACTCTAATCGTCTAATCTTGTTATCACCTGAGAATAGATGTTGTTAATTCCTCCTCTCATCCCAAGGAATATGTAGACACTTCCTTGACCGTTGTTTTCTAGAGGTGCTCCAACAGCCAGATCATTGAAACCATCCACGTTCAGGTCAGGAAGTGAGGCCAGAGCTGTTCCAAACCTGCCCAGCATTCCTAGATCGCCACTCAGTATCGTCTCATCGGTGAAGTCACAGACCACCCCAGACTGAGAAAAAAGAACACAGAGTTGATTGAACCCTGTGTAAACAGACGTGTTGGTTTAGGATTTGAGACATGATGCAAACAAGTCCAAACGTATACCCAGTAATTGAGGGCACAGACAAACACCAGGCCCTCTCTGTTTCTGTCTTTGAACAACGGCGCAGATATGATGACGAGGTCTGTATAGGAGTCCTTATCTAAATCCAACACACAGATGCCGGCCCCAAAATATGTGCCAATCTGAAAGGGAACGGGAAATTCAAAGGTGTGGGAAACATGTGACATTGTGTTGTGGTAACTGTTGAGCCGCGTTACAGATTACAATTAACAGTGATCATTGAATGTTTATTATAGAAGACTTGGGTTGTCCACAAATCTCCACTGTCTACCTCAGTTTCCCATACGGGTACCCACCTGTCCTGGGTACACTATTGAACTGTGGGGGGCTCCAGCTGCGAATACTTCGACTCTTCCTACGTGTTCGAATCTGGGAGCACCTAAAATGGTAAACCGGCGAGTGCTGGTGCTGGCTACTGCCATTGAATAACCTACAGTGAAGGACGCACAGGGTCAGAGACAATCTGGATGACAGTGGATCCTTGGAGGTTTTCAGATGTTCTTACCCATATAGCTATCCTGTTCTATGGTTGGACTCTGCTTTAAAGTGGGAGTCATCGTGCTACTAGTGTATTCCTGGTAAGCTCCCCTCCATTGGAAAGCTCCGACAGATGCCACCTGGAACCCTCCCTAGAAAGGATAAACAATGACTAAGTATTACAAGTATTATACAATGGGGTCCAGAAAACTGTAGTTACTGAAGAAATCACTATGCAACCAAAGACAGTAAATCGTAGTTATCAGAACAGGTACCGGGACTGTGTAGGCTGTACTGAACCCCTCCTGGGCCATCTCCATCTTAATTGATTCCCCGGCAATCTGCGATCCTGCAATAGAAAAACAGACAAACGAAATGGTCCGAAACGATGTCTCTGTAGTCTTCACAAACTGTGAGAGTTTCACACGTAAACCTGCGGAATTGTTTCAGGTACCCTGGATAATTTAGCAACTAAAATATATTGGTGTACTTACACACATTCATTAAAATGTTTGAAGTTAGTTGAAAGCACTCTTGAAAGTACTATTTGTAAAAAATAAAATGTCAGGACAAGCAGTTTTTTGCTAAATGCTGGGCTCCACATTTGTCCAATAACTGAGCGCACGTATCTTTTATACATTTGGAAAAAATAATAATTGTAAAAACATATATTTGCATGACTTCGTTCTAATATATTGTGTGAAAAGTGTTGTGTGACATAAATAAAGATCAGGTTACCATACCTTCAATGGGGAAAAGGCTGTTTTGTAACGTATTGCTGATTTGGTCGAGTGCCTGGAAGTTGTCAACTTGAAACATGAAGTTAGTTGGTGGAACAGTTTGAGGGGACGGTGGGACTGTGGCAATGAAGGCCAACTCATTTACTGCAGCGGTCCAATGAAAGGCGCTGCCCACCTGAGGAAATCAAGAAATATACACTGTTTCTTTAAGGTTGCCAGGCAACCCTCCCAAATCATTATGGCACAAGTCACACCCCATAATGTTTATTTTCCATTTGTCTGGTTCTACTTTCTCTTAAAAAATGTTCAACATAAAGAGATGCATCATTATTTTCGATTTTTTTATATAATATTATTCTCAGACTTTGGGACATTTGTGGGTAATTCCCCTGCAAGTAAACTCAACCTGTTTATGGAATTTACAGAAGATATGGAATATTTCAAGTACTGACATCATTCTTAAGCATTTGTTTAGCTGGAGTTTGTAATGTACAATTTAAAAATGTGAACTTCTTACCCCAATGGCAAATCGAGTAATTTTTGCACTTTCAGCAGCCTGAATTGCACTCTTCAGATTATAACTGTCAGTTGACATGCCATCTGTAATTACTATAAGGACCTTTTTAGCATTTGGTCTGAATCCTTGACGTGCTATAAAAACGTCTTGGCTGTGAACACAAATTATCTAAATTTGCAATTAACATATTACATACATTTGTGCAGCACACGTTATATCTGGTTTAGATTGATTAATTAGGAAACAGTGTTTTTATAAACAAGTCATATTAACTGCATTAATAATAGCTGTGTTGTTCTTGAAAACACAAAATCTGTTCTTTCAGCATTGTTCAACTCTCAGTAGAAATCATTCCCTTCGTTTAAGTCATCACAAAAAACATGTTAAATTCAAGCCTGCACACTTTAGATGGAGCAGCGGTCGTTAAAGACACTCTCTCCCTCTTATTCAGAAAAGCACATCCATGCCTTCATTTTCTCTAGGATTAATTATGACAAAGCTGTTTTTAGGTGCATGTTTGCAAACTCACTGATGAATTATAGCTTGTTTAAAACAGTCCTTGAAGGATCCTGACCAATAGGTGTGCCTACGTCATACTCTTACTTGATGACCTCCGTTGGCAAGAATCTAACCTTCAAGAAACAGAAACAGATATCGACAGGATAGAAACCCCTGTACAGTAACAATGTAAGATGCCCTTACACAATTGTGTTGATGGCTTTAGCAGTGGATGTCATTTTCCTAAATTGAGAAATGCCATCTAGTATAGATTGCCAGGATGGGATGTTGTTCTTGAAATCCTTAAAACTCATGTGGATTTTGGCATCAGTTGAAAACTGGATAATTGCGAACTGAGGGCGAAAAAACAACATGACATGAGACACATTACCCCGATGTGTTAACTGAACGAGGTTACACATTATTTTGAGAGTCCCAATTTTCAAAAAGTAATGTTTTTTAAGAGCAATGAGCAGTAATTTAAAGGAGAAAATAGTACAGATGTGTTCACAATGTCTTTATTCAGTAGCCTGTGTGCTGTCTGAGCAAAAGTAGACAAACAGTATCTCACCTGAGTATTTTTTTGAAAGAATTTTGTGATCAGGGTTTTCACAAAGGTCTTCATTTTGGTGAAATCACTTGGGTCTATACTACCTGAACCATCCAATAGAAACGCTATATCTGTTTGCCCCGGGCAATCTGGTCAACGTGCAAAAAGAAAAAATATATTGTTGGAGATGACGATTGTCTATTTTTTTTATTGTTTTTGTTTTTTAAATAAGAGTTTTTATGATGAATCAAAACGTAGTTAGTAAAAGAGGAACAAATTCCGTGTGTCGGCAGATCTTTTTCTTACGCCCTTCCTACTACCAGAACCCAGGTTTACGTTTTTTATCCTATAAAACCATGATTACCTTCCAGTGACAAAGGCATTGGAGGTCCGCTGATAAATTTTGTGTCAATTTCTAAACACATTCCGTTATAAGTGGTGATGGAATTGCAATCTCTTGGGATGGTTGGACCACACACCTAAAGAACAGAGAGTGTATGAAAACAGATGCGTATGTATAAAAGAGAAAAACATATTTATGCATAACATATACAACAATGTTGTGTTCAAGAAAATATTCTTTGGTAGATTGGATTTGGCCCAGGGTTAATTAGGAATGGGGGCGAAACCAGGTTCTGTTAAAGACCCGGTTCCAAATTTCTCATTACTCTAAATACAATAAGGTTGATCTTATCGATACTGATATTGATACATGTCCGCTCTTTTCTGTAACGTTATGTCGCGAGAGGCAAGAGTCATTTAAATAAATTCTCAAATTGTTTGATCGCAAACAAGCCATCAGTTTTTGAAAGTTAAATTTCTCACCTCCAGCACGTTATATTATTTGAAAATGGCAGGACATTTCTGAACCGTTCATCTGATATGTTGGAAAATACTCTGAAAATAAAGCTGACAGTCTACTCTTCAACCTCATGGTCATTTTATTGACATAACCGAAATAACGAACATGTGTGACTGTCAAATGACTTAGGGTGCTCGCTGAATATCTGTTAGGATATTCCACATCGTTTGAAATACTGACACAAAATGTTCTTTAAAATAGTTTTGAAACACTACCTTGGTCTGTAAAGATTATACTGTATTTGAAATAATCATTAAACTCACCAAGATTTTTGACGTTACTGGATCCTTTGTCAGTGACAAACCCAGAGACATATTTACTGCATAGTCGGGCACTAGAAACATAATAATGACTTATTTGTTCTTAAAAATTACTGAAAGATTATACTTAAGCAAACTTCTTTGAAGAATAAAATAATGAAAGCTAATGAAGATAAAATGGATTTGGAAAATGTAACATGCCATGATCAAACAGAGATATGTTCACATTACCTTTTATCGTCAATGGAGTGCAAGACGAATCTCCAACCAGACATTTGTATATGTTTCCCCTTCTGCTTTGCTGATACTGCTCTAAAGGGGCACTAATGATCAAGCTTGTGAGAGATATCAGATATGTTAGACAACATCTGCTTTTATTAACAATATTTTTATATAGCCACATTTTTAATGGAGCCATATATAATTTGTCCACCACCAAAAAGCAGAAACCCTACATTGTCTTGCCAATGTAATTCAGTCATCATCATCTTTGCAGAGGGATTGGTGTCATTATCGTGAAACCTAAAGTTTTTGTCAATCAGTCAAAGATGGTGTCTAGAGGAAGTGGATCTTTAACATGTAGTACAAGTGGCCAAAATTAGGCCCCAAAAATTGTGTCAGTCATGTGCCTGTAGATATCTGCCTGAAGATATCTCTTCATCTTACTTTATGGAGTCCATCTGAACCACGTTGTAGCCAAACCCAGAAGCAGGTGTGCTGAAGTACTTCCAGGCAACAGGCTCAATGTTAAAATTTAAAGAGACTTGAGACACTAAGAAAAGAGATAATATAGGGTGACATTTCAGAATTTTATGTTAAATGTACGAAAATATGTAGTTTATTTGAAAATAGAGCAGATATACCACACCTCTTGAGTGACTACTTTAAAAAATGTAGTTATACAGAGAAATAATAGAGAGAAAGTTTCAAATGCAGAGAAAGCCATTTTCCTGGAGCGACCATGTTCACGTCCGAATGATTTGTCGTTCATGTGACCAGTGAAAATATCCCTTATTACCAGTTATTTCACACAGGAGAGCTGCCGAACGCCTAACTAGTTTAAACATAATATGTGAAATATAGTCCATAACTAATGAGCTTCATCTCATTCCACCATATGGTTTCTCTGTCTACGCTACTGGCTGTCGTTCGGTGGCCCATAGCTATTCAGTTCTTCAATCCTTCTCAAAGTCTTTAAACACCATGTGCCTCGTTGGGACATTAAAATGCCATGAATAAATTAACTTTGTCTTTACTTTTATGCTCTTGTTTCCCAGCAACATGCTAGCTTATACCCACCTGGCTGGAATACCCTCTCCTCCTAACTTACACAACATAATAAGAGAACCACATATTGCCCCTAAAGGTGCAAGCTCTTACCCTGACACGTTTGCACTATATCCCAAAGTATCTGACAATATTAAACCAAAACCTACATTAGTTATTTAATATCTTACCAATAATTTAAAAGAATCAAGCTCACCTGATAGCAAGATAATAGACATTATCCAGGCCATTGCTATGGTTTCATTGGCATTCAGGTGAAGAAAACCTTTCAGATGGCACGTTTTATACGGATGGCAGCATATTTTAAGAGGAACAAAGCAACTAATTTAAATATAAAGGGCAGTATATTTTTTATATTTCATTAGCCCCTTTGCGGCTTCCTTAAACCACACAGTTCACGCCCTTACTAGAGAACATGGATTCAGCTAGCCTATCCAGTGCGCCGAGTACTTCCCTCAAAACCATCCAACCGTAAAAAACACTCGATAACCGACCCGATAACCGACCCGATGACCGACCCGATGACCGACCCGATGACCGACCAGATGACCGACCAGATGACCGACCAGATGACCGACCAGACGACCGATCAGACGACCGACCAGACGACCGACCAGACGACCGACCAGACGACCGACCCGATGACCGACCAGATGACCGACCAGATGACCGACCAGATGACCGACCAGATGACCGACCAGATGACCGACCAGATGACCGACCAGATGACCGACCAGATGACCACCAGATAACCGACCAGATAACCGACCAGATGACCGACCAGATGACCGTCCAGATGACCGACCAGATGACCGACCAGATGACCGACCAGATGACCGACCAGATGACCGACCAGATGACCGACCAGATGACCGACCAGATGACCGACCAGATGACCGACCAGATGACCGACCAGATGACCGACCAGATGACCGACCAGATAACCGACCAGATAACCGACCAGACAACCGACCAGACAACCGACCAGATAACCGACCAGATAACCGACCCGAAAACTGACCCGAAAGCCCGCCACTGACGTACGTACATGTGGTCTTGCATTTGAGCGTGTCTGGGAGTGTTCAGCTTCAGAGAATGATGTGAAGTAATCTAGAGTCATTGGCCCTCATTTATCATTCTTGCGTAGAAACGGGCGTATATGTTGGCGTAAGATTATGCTTACACTCCTCTCACCACCTGATTTATGAAGCTGTGCGTACCGTTGAAATCCAGGTGTACGCAATACCTGCCCTTGATAAATGCCGCGGCTGAAAACGATCGTCATTAGAATAACACGCCCCTATATATTCAAGTCTCCGCCTCCCCCACGCCCTCATTTTACGCCATGGACACACGGAAGACGACAAAGAAGAGAAACGTCTCCGGGTACGTATGTAACCTTAGTTCCCTGAGGGGAACGAGACGCTGCGTGAAAACGCTATGGGAACGCTCTGCGTGAGTGCGTCATGAAGCACATGTGTAATCAGTCCAATGGCGTGACGGAACGTCACAGACGGGTGACGTCGCGACCAGGAAGTCATAAAAGCACCCCTAATTACCGGCACCTTCAGTTTCTGATGGGCTGAAGCAAGTGCCAAGGGCATGCTGGGAGTATGGCACAGACACGCAGCGTCTCGTTCCCCTCAGGGAACTAAGGTTACATACGTAACCGGAGACGTTCCCTATCAGGGAACTTCGAGCTGCGTGAAAACGCTATGGGAACGCCACTACCCACTTCGCCATACGAGCAAGTGTCCGTCATGTGAAGTCAGAGCGCACATTCGGACGAAAGCACCTGCGCCCCTGGCGTGGAGCTAAAGTCAAGCTGGTAAAATCTCACGAACGTGTGCGGTGAGGACCAGCCTGCCGCAACACAGACGTCATGTAGAGACACTTTACCTGACAAAAGGGCTTTTGAAGCCGCCATACTCCTGGTCGAGTGGGCTCGAACAGCCAAGGGTGAAGGCTGACCAGCCGACTCTTAAGCAAGTGAGATGGCCTCAACCACCCACTTGCTCATCCTCTGCTTAGACACAGGACCCCCTCTCTTGGGTGGTCCAAAACACACGAACAGCTGTGTGCTGTCACCTGTACCGGCGACAGCACACTCTTCCCAGCATTGAGCCTCAACCCCAGTTTGTTGATGTGAGCCAGAACGACATCTCGATGCCGAACCGCTAGATGCTCCGATGGAGCCAGAATCAACCAATCGCCGATGTAATTGAGGATGCGTATGCCCTGGAGGCGCAACGGCGCCAGGGCAGCGTCTATACATCTCGTGAACGTACGGGGAGAGAGTGCTAGGCCAAACGGAAGAACCCGATACTGGTACGCTTCGCCCCCAAAAGCGAACCTCAGGAACTTCCTGTGTTGTGGAAGGATGGAGATGTGAAAATAGGCGTCCTTCAGATCTATCGTGACAAACCAGTCCTCGGACCTGATCTGTGATACGATCTGTTTGAGAGTGAGCATTTTGAAGCTGAGTCTCCCGACCGTCTGATTCAACAGACGTAGGTCTAAAATAGGACGCAACCCCCATCCTTCTTGGGAACAACGAAGTACCGGCTGTACCAGCCCGACTCCCTGCTGAGAGGAAGAACTCGTTCTATAGCCCCTTTTAGCAGGAGAGTCTGTACCTCCTGCTCCAGTACCAGAGCCTGCTCTGGGCCCACCACTGTGGGCAGGACCCCATTGAAACGAGGCGGATGCGTCCTGAATTGGATGGCATACCCGCTCTCGATTATCCGCAGGACCCACTGAGATATATTCGGCAGGGTCTTCCACTCTGCCAGAAAATCTACTAGGGTACCAGCCTCTCGAGGCTGGCCTCTGGAGTAACAGGTACTGCAGACACAGTGCCCTGTAACAGCGCACTGGCAGGGAACACTGGTCCGACAGTTCTGGGCCCCTCCTCGGAGGAGGCGAGCGCCCCTCGTGAAAACGCTCGCCCAGGCCACCCCGCTGAGGGCACCAGGAGGAGCTCACTACTCCCTGGTGGGGACCACCCCCAGCGGTTTGACCCCCTGTCAGGGTCTCTTAGACAAAGCCTTCTTGGATGTAGCGACAGGCCTCGGAACTGTCCTACCCCTCGAAGGCCCCGCCCGTGAGCGTCGCCCCCGGCCCACTCATCGTGTGGGGCGCCCGAGTAGCGACACTCACTCTCTGCTGCGCCCGGTGTGCCGTGCTCGGCGCCGGGCGGGGCTGCCCCGTCCGACAGCCCCGCGACGCGGCTACGACGGGGAGAAATTTCTGGAAGGCAGCCGCCTGCCTTCTCTCCTCCTGAAACCTCTCGACGACCGAGCCAATAGCAGGGCCAAAGAGGCCGTCGGGGAAAGAGGCGCGTCCAGAAGGAAGGCTTTCTCCCGATCTCTCATATCAGAGAGGCTCAGCCAGAGATGCCTCTCCGTAGCCACCAAGGCTGCCATAGCACGGCCCACTGATTTGGCCGTCTCCTTAGTGGCACGAAGAGACAAATCCGCCGCCTGACGAAGTTCTCGAACCTCATCAGGACTTACAGTCTCCCCAGAGCCCCGTTGCTAAGCAGCTCTGCCTGATATGCCTGTAGAATAGACATAGTATGGAGGCAGGAAGCTGCCTGACCCGCCGCCGAATAAGCTTTGCCCACCAGCGCTGAAGTAGTCTTCAACGCCTTGGAGGGCAATGCCGGTGTCCTCAGAGACGATGCCGCGGGAGATAAATGGCTCGCCAGTATCTCCTCCGCGACCGGCATCGGTCCGTACCCATGAACATTAGCCTCGGCAACATTCGAATACATATGAGTCCGCGGATTAAACACCCGGGACGACACCGGCTTTTTCCAGGACCTCGACACCTCAGTGTGGAGGTCCGGGAAGAAAGGCAAACACCGGCGAGGAGGTAAAGCACGGGAGGGCAAGAATCGTTCATTCAACTTACTAGTTGAAGCAGACTCCTGCCTGTCAGCCGGCCACTCGATGTTGAGCTTTCCCACAGCTCGGGTGAGTACCTCCAGCAGCTCCTCGTTCGCAGGTGACTGAACCAACAATTCAGCCTCCGCCTCGAGGTTTTCAACCTCCATTTCCTCAGAACTGGACGGCTGAGAAAAAGGTGCCTCACCCAGGGCGGAAGAAACCCGCACGGGTGCTTCCGAACCCCGAGCCGAGGCACTGGCTCTAGCAGACGAGGACCGAGAAAATGCAGAAGCCGTCTCGGAACCGCATGCTAGATCCGCTTGCGAACCCCACGACGTCAGTCGGCGCCGTGCCTCGGCAGCGGCGGGACCTGAGCCGCGGGGAACGCGAACCGAGCCGCTTTCCTGAAAAAGCGCCAGGCGAGAGCGAAGTGTGCGGATGGCGAGACGGTCGCAATGCTTACAGCTAGCCTCTTCCAAGGCTAGCTGGGCATGCTCCTCTCCCAAACAAACTACGCACAGAACATGTGTGTCCCGGCCCGTGAGAAAGCGGTTGCAGGGAGAAGCACACTGTCTGAAACGCCGCTCGGTTGCCATAATCGCGGTGAGCTCTTGTACATAAATGCCAAGAAAATTTCTGAATTAACAACGTAATAGCAGAAACCCGCGAGGACTGTCACAACATGCACTTGCTGAAGCAAAAAAAAACTGAAGGTGCCGGTAATTAGGGGTGCTTTTATGACTTCCTGGTCGCGACGTCACCCGTCTGTGACGTTCCGTCACGCCATTGGACTGATTACACATGTGCTTCATGACGCACTCACGCAGAGCGTTCCCATAGCGTTTTCACGCAGCTCGAAGTTCCCTGATAGGGAACTTATCCGACGTGGACGATCAAATGACCTATCACAATGCATTATTTTACAGCACGTGTTTTGAAACAACTAGCATTTAATTTCGTTTCACGTCACATGTATTAGGGTGTACAATAGTGATGATGATGTGATGTGGAGTACCATTCATTCACATTAATAATTGCATGACAATTTGTAATATTCTTCTTCTTATTATTTTTATTATTAATGACGCTTATTGTTATTTAGAATATCATTATTATTATTTGTATTATTATTATTATTTAAAAAAAGAAGAATGTCATTTTTATTATTTTGTCAGTCTGAATAATTTTTTGGTCGAAAGCCTTTCATTACTGAACCCATATCTTTCCCTGAACATATCAAACAACGAGGTGCATGCCCCTCTTCTCTTTTTTTCTGCGCTCTGATCTCCTTCTCCTGCTCCGTGCGCTGCTCCGTCTCCGTCTCCACGCGGGTTCTCCGCATCCATCGCCGTCTGGATCATTTCTCGTGCGCGCTGCTTTATTTCTGCATCCAAGTAATGGTCTTTATAACGCGGATCAAGTACAGTCGTGATGAAGTGCAGAGGATCCGAATAGATCACAACATTTCGTCCGTATTGTTTCAGTGATAAAAGTATTTCGGTGCATCCCTAATACATATGCTTACAAATCAAATGCTTTGGTAAAGTCACACAAATTAAACATTGAAGCCCATGTTGCACAAAAATAAACACTGAAGTTTATAATTACTATGTTGTTGTTGTTTTTTTTTACAGTTGGCCATATTATATCATATCTTTTAGTTTGTCAGTGCGTTTTGTGGTGTTAGAAATTGTTTTTCTGCGCATTTCCGCACTAACTCAAAACGTGCGTACATGTACACCACCTCCTGAGCTGGCGTAGGATTTGAGCGTGCCGTACGCCAACGTCCATATTGATAAATCTCAAAGTCACCGTGGTTTTGGGTGTACGCCAGGTGTACACTGGAAATTTGGTGTACGCACTTTTGATAAATGAGGGCCACTTTCCTTATCTCTGGGTTCACCACAAGGTGAAAAACATTGATAGGCCTCAAGAATAGAAAAACCAAATGGGCCAAAAATATCTAAAAAGCCAGCCTAGTTTTAAAACAGCATTCATTGGTCAGATGAAGAGATCTCAATCAAAACCAAAACTTGTGCCCCTGAAATAAGAAGACAGTGAATGAAATGTCTGCAATTCTTAGACGTTTCAAACAATATTTGTGTTCAACCCCTTAAATTTAAGGTGACAGTCTGCACTTTAATTGCATCTCTGTTGTTCCAATTCAAATCCATTGTGGTGGTGTACAGAGTCAAAATGATGAAAATTGTGTCAATGTCAAATTATTTCCAGACGTTATTGTATATTAACAGCGTTTAAACTTTACCCAGAATATTGTCCTTATCAGCCGCTGAATGCGTCGACTTGCTGGGTATTTCCCACAACCCCCTAATGAACTATTATAAACCGTCCCCCCTGGAGGAACCCCACCACACAATTTTTCAGGCACCAAAAGACATTTGGCCAATTTCACACAGCGTAGAATAAAGTCATCATAAGCATTATTTGGTTTTATATCCTTTGCATGCAATGACTGTTTAAAGTCTACAATGCATCAACATCACCAGACTTTTCTAAAATACTTCGACCACATCTCCTTTTTCAGTTCCCCTGTGTTGTATTTCTATTTAATTCTTTAACTGTCACTGTTCCCTTTTTTATGGTCGTTCCCTGTTAGACCACCCTATAAGCCACAAAACGTTACACCCTTTTCTGACTGAACTACACTTAACTTTGCGTTGAATTTGCATGCTGTTGAGTATTCTTGACAAGGTATCCTATTTGAAGAGAGGTTAGAAGTTAGGTTATGTATTTTGTTTATTTGAGACTTTTCTTAAGGCCATAGTCAATGCTGCAATCAACAGAACTAGGCAGGTAGGATTTATTTTCAATTTGTGTTGTAGCTTTTCAGAAAGATAACCCTTTTGCACAACCTAAGTCTCCTACATATTGCCGATGGGTTACTACTGGGGACACCTCAAATCACTTGCATTTTGTTGTCACGACTCCCCCCGAAGCTCCACGATCGTCGACTACGGCGTTCTGCGTCACAGGCCTTCTAGCCAACTGCCGCAATGCCATGTTGTCCTTCGACCAGCTGGGGCGTACCGGCTCCTGTGCCAAGCTTCCCATTTACTGATCTACTCCAGTATGTGACAGTTGATGGCTAATTCAAGACAGACAGGAAGTGCAAGATTTCTCAACTTGGAAGATATGTGAAATGAACTTACAGCTTATGTGTTGTGCCAGCATTTGGTTAACGTTTAGCATTTGGTTAGCGTTTAGCTTTTGGTTAACGTTTAGCATTTGGTTAGCGTTTAGCTTTTGGTTAACGTTTAGCATTTGGTCAACGTTTAGCATTTGGTTATTGTTTAGCATTTGGTTAACATTAAGCATTTGGTAGGTGTAGTTTTTTTCACCATGTCTCCCCCTTCACTGCGACACTCCTCTTTCCAGGATTGCAAGGGGGAATTAAAATGTGTTTTTTGTCCCAAATGTGCATTCTGTGCAATCATTCTAATGTTTTGGGTTATAAAGTCATCGCTCCAGTAGCCTACCAGCCCAATGGTTCATGATGTCATGTTAAAAAGTGGCAATGTAAGATTCCTGAAGCAGAAATTACTAATGTGTGTTGCCTTTGTCTTAACGAAACAATATAATTTTTCCCGGCGGTCCTGGTAGGTCTGTTTATCAAAAACGATTTTGTGAAAAACAGCATATATCCGCAACAACATCCTCAATTGCAAATCAAGTACATACTGTCTCACATATTGTGGCAGTTACTGTAAATGCTATTTCGATATGCTGGCTATAAATAAACTGACTATAAAAGGCATTCAGTGAAATGTCAAAAGCCTTTCTCAACTCTGAATTGCTGTTTGAGATACTGTCTTGTTCGCGGTAGGCTGATAGACCTCATGTCTTAACCCCAAGTTTCCTGGTTTCATATCACAATGGACGCGGCCTGGTCTTATTTCCTTGTTTGTCTTGTCTTTATCATTCACGCCTGGTTCCCATTCTGTAATTAGTAAGTGTATATTATGTTCCCTCAGTTCCCCATGTCTTCTGTGTAGAAGTGTTCTGTCCATTCAGCTGGTGTGTTGAGAATTGATAAGTCGGTATGGTAAGGGCAATTCTGTTTCCGTTACTGTTCGTATGTTTTAATTTAAACCCACAAACGAGCGGATTTTAGCCTGCGTTTCGTTGATCAGAACGCCAGAAATGTTCAAACACTGCGGATATTATAATATCCCCGCCACGCTAGATATGTCTTTTTAAGCTTTAGAGATACTCCTGAGTAAACACCATGCTTATAGTAAGTTGTTGGCTGTTTTTTTTTAAATAGGGGCCGTCAATTATGTCTGATTTAGACTTTAAAATTAGAAAGCTATTTTGCAGTGTTGTGCATCTGTCTGTGGTGTGGTTGCATGTGGTGGTGCATTGTGGGGTGTCAGTCGGTCATTTCGTGTGGGTTGGTGTAGTACAGTGTTTTCAGTATGGCAACTTCATCTTTGTCCGGTTTCTTAGAAGCCCCAACTATTGAGGCGTTGGCGTCATTTCGGAAGGTAGAGTTACAGGCTATAGCTGAACACTACGAGATCCCTGTTCCTAAGCAAAAGCTTAAAGCCGAGCTTTTAACCCTAGTCAAGGAAGGGTTAGTCGAGAGGGGAATTGTGTCCTTAAAAGAGGATGAGAGTGGTGCTTCAGGAGAGGAATCTGTTGGATCCTCTGATGCCAAAACGGAGGATGGTGTAGAGGAAAAGGCTGCTCGTACTCCTTTTACATTGCCCCGGTTTGACCCTTTGTCTCCTCCAGGTCATTCTAATGGAGCTGCTAGGCTCAAAATGAGGCTGGCCAGGTTGGAGATGGAGCTAAGGGAAAAGGAGAGTATTCGACAAAGAGAGTTCGAGTTAGAAGTTAGAAAATTGGAAATAGATAAGGAGATTAGAATTCGACAATTGGAGCTAGAGGCTGCGTCCCAGGGGTCTCCGTCTTCTGCTCCGCATCACGCGCAATTTGATGTGAGTAAGCATATTGCTTTAGTACCTCCGTTTAGGGAATCAGAAGTTGATTCTTATTTTTCCGCGTTTGAGCGTGTGGCAGCAGCTCTGCACTGGCCACTCGAGGTGTGGTCACTTCTCTTGCAGTGTAAACTGTCTGGGAAAGCCCAGGAAGTTGTTGCTGCTCTCTCCCTGGAAGACAGTTTAAAATACGAGGTTGTAAAGGCTACTGTTCTTCGTGCTTATAAGCTGGTTCCCGAAGCGTATAGGCAGCGATTTAGGAACTACAAAAAGGCCTTGAATAAAACTTTTGTTGAGTTCGCCAGAGACAAAGAGTCTCTGTTTGATCGCTGGTGTTCAGCCAGTAAAGTTACAGATTTTGCTGGTATCCGAGGGCTAATTTTGTTGGAAGATTTTAAAAACACTCTACCTGAGCGTATTGTTGTTCATTTGCATGAACAAAAGGTGGCGACGTTGGCGCAGGCCGCAGTTTTGGTAGATGAATATACCTTGACCCATAAGAGTGCATTCACGCCCCCTCGTTTTGAGGGCAGAACATTTATGCCATCTGTACCCAGTCCTGCTCGTTCTTCACCGAACGGTTCACCGCTTGCCAAGGAGGTACGGGAGTGTTTTTATTGTCATCAAAAGGGGCATCTGGTTGCAACCTGTCCTGTTTTACGAAACAGAGACAGGCGACCGATGACTCCCGTTAGCAAACCAAAAGGTGTTAGTTTGGTCTGTTCCAAGAATGACCTAGTGAAAAGCTGTGCAGATGCTGCACCAATCAAACCCGACGTAATTTACCGCCCATTTTTGTTAACTGGTTTGGTCTCCTTAACGGGGATACAAACTGATCAGAGGCCCATACAAATTTTAAGAGACACGGGAGCGGCGCAATCAGTAATTCTTACAGATGCGCTGCCTTGGTCTTCAGAGTCGTATTGTGGTTCCCAAGTCTTGCTGCAGGGTATTGAGATGGGGACATTGCCGGTGCCCTTGCATTGGATCCATTTGGCGTCCGATTTGGTTTCGGGGCATTTCCGTGTTGGTGTCATGGATTCTCTGCCTGTGAAAGGTGTGACTTTGCTGTTAGGCAACGACATTGCAGGTGGAAAGGTGACACCGTTGTTAGAAGTATTGGATAAACCTAACCTTAGTCCTGAAGATGAGGATCTATCCAAGACGTTTCCTAATGTGTTTTCGGCCTGTGTGGTTACCCGAGCTCAGTCCCGACGACTGGGTGAGGTTGTTAATTTGTCTGAGTCTCTTTTTGACCAAGTTGCTGTGGAGAATGAAGTTTTGGCTGTTCCTCACGAGTCTGCTGGTTTGAACAAGGTTCACCAAAAAGGGGACGTTGTGGATAATGGGGCCCAATTAGGTGACTTTTTTGTAGCGATCACCCCTGAAACAGTGATTGAACAGCAAAAAGATGATGTCAGTCTTAATAAGTGTTTTGCCTCTGTGGTGTTGCCGGAAGAGGTGAAAAATAAGGAAACTGCCTACTTCTTAGACAAAGGAGTATTAATGAGAAAGTGGACCGCCCATAACGCAGACAGTGCTTGGAGGGCGGTATTCCAAGTTGTAATTCCTACCCCGCTTCGGCAGCAGGTGTTGTCTCTTGCCCATGATAAGAATTGGTCAGGCCACTTGGGGATAACTAAAACATTTGATCGTGTCCTGAGACATTTCTTTTGGCCAGGATTGAAGTCGGATGTGGCAAAGTATTGTAAAACATGTCACGTATGTCAATTGACCGGAAAGCCAAACCAGACGATACCTCGAGCTCCTCTCTACCCTATACCTGTGATAGGAGAACCGTTTGAGAGAGTCATAGTGGACTGTGTTGGGCCATTGCCCAAAACCAGAACTGGTAACCAGTTTTTGTTAACTGTAATGTGTTGTGCCACGAGGTATCCAGAGGCTATTCCCCTTCGAAAGATAACTGCTAAGACTGTGATCAAAGCACTGATCAAGTTCTTTTCGACATTCGGACTTCCTAAAATTTTGCAAACAGATCAGGGGACTAATTTCCTATCTAAGTTGTTTGCCAAAGTGTTACAGACATTGTCCATATCCCACAAGGTATCGAGTGCGTATCACCCGGAGAGCCAAGGTGCCTTGGAACGCTGGCACCAAACACTTAAGTCAATTCTGCGCAAGTATTGTATGGACACCCAGAAAGACTGGGATGAGGGGGTGCCACTTGTGCTGTTTGCCATACGGGAGACCGTGCAGGAATCCTTGGGGTTCAGTCCAGCTGAGCTTGTGTTTGGTCACACTGTTCGTGGACCATTGAAAGTTTTGAAGGAGCAGATACTGGCTTCTAACTCAGTTGGCTCAGCGGGAAAAAACGTGTTGGACTATGTGAGCCAGATGCGTGAAAGGTTGCATGACGCATGTGCAGTAGCCCAAGAGACCATGTCTAACACACAACGAAGAATGAAACTCCAACATGACCGGAAAGCGGTTAGCCGTGACTTGAAACCAGGGGATCAGGTGTTAGTTCTGTTGCCGATTCCAGGTTCTTCTCTGTCAGCACGTTTTTCTGGTCCATACTTAATTGAAAGGAAAATCAGTGAAACAGACTATGTGGTTAAGACTCCAGACCGGAGACGCTCATCCCGGGTTTGCCATGTTAACATGTTAAAAACGTACCATGTTCGAGAGACCCATCTTAACTCCTCAGATATTCCGGTACAGCCGACTGTGGTGCCTATGGCTTCGGTAGGGCTGCATTCCGAGTCTATAGCAGAGGAAACCCAGGAGGATGATTTCGTGGTACGTAACACTCTCCAGCAATGTGAACGATTGTGTAACTCACAAATGTTAGAAACTCTTCACTCCCATTTGGGACATTTGGATGAAAAAGAAATGTTGGATATTGTTGCCTTAATTAAGGATTTTCCAAGCCTTTTCAGGGATGTTCCGGGTTGTACGTCCGTCTTGGAACATGATGTGAATGTGGGGGATGCCGCTCCGATCAAGCAGCATCCCTATCGTGTGAATGCTATGAAGAGGTCAGCAATGAAACACGAAGTGAGTTATCTTTTACAACATCAAATGGCAAAACCCAGTATTAGTCCGTGGAGTTCCCCTTGTATTTTAATACCTAAACCTGATGGTACATTCCGGTTCTGTACTGATTATCGACAAGTTAATGCTGTCACTGTGCCTGACTCATTTCCCTTACCACGTATTGATGACTGCGTCGACACAATAGGTGCTGCGGCGTATGTGAGTAAACTTGACTTACTGAAAGGTTATTGGCAGGTGCCTCTAACCTCTCGTGCGTCTGATATTTCGGCTTTTGTCACTCCGGACAACTTCTTACAGTATACCGTAATGGCGTTTGGGATGCGCAACGCCCCGGCCACGTTCCAGAGGCTGGTGAATATTGTATTAGGCGAGGTTCCAAACTGTACTGCTTACATAGATGATTTAGTCATTCATTCCGCCACGGGGTCTGACCATATCTCCACTCTAACAGACGTGTTTCAGAGGTTGGAGAAAGCGTCATTGACCCTCAATTTGGCTAAATGTGATTTTGGAAAGGCTACAGTCACCTACCTAGGAAAAGAGGTTGGACGTGGACAGGTGCGACCTGTGGCTGCCAAAGTGGAGGCTATCGCTAACTTTCCTGCCCCTACGACTCGCCGCCAGTTACGCAGGTTTTTGGGGATGATCGGGTACTACCGCACATTTTGCAAGAATTTTTCAACTGTGGTAGCCCCTCTAACTAATTTGCTCAGCCCCAAGATAGCTTTTCGGTGGTCTCCAAAGAGTCAAATTGTTTTAGATTCAGCTAAAATGTTACTTTGTAGGGCACCAGTTCTTGCTGCCCCTAACTTTGAGAAACCTTTTAAGTTAGAGGTGGATGCTAGCGCTGTTGGGGCCGGTGCAGTGCTCCTACAAGAAGACAACGACGGAGTGGACCATCCTGTCAGCTTCTTCTCCCGAAAGTTCAACCCCTGCCAATCCAGGTACTCTACCATTGAGCAGGAGGCTCTTGCCCTGTTGTTAGCCTTGCAATTTTTTGAGGTGTATGTTGGCTCGAGCGTATTACCTGTGGTGGTCTTTACCGACCACAACCCCTTGGTTTTCCTAAGCAGGATGTATAACCAGAACCGCCGTCTGATGCGGTGGGCCTTAATTGCACAGGGATATAATTTGCAGATCTGCCATGTAAAGGGCTCCAGGAATGTAGTGGCAGATGCTCTATCCCGTGCATGGTGTTAGGTGGTATGTGTTTGTTTTGGTACACAAACTAGGGGTTTGTGTTTTTTGGGGTGGGCGTGTTACGTGCATCAGCCTGCTTGTGGTGGTTGGTGTGTGTGTGTGTGTGTGCTAATTGGTGTTCCCACAGGTGTTCTGATTAGCCCACAGTGAAGTAATCTCCAATGCCTGCATCCACCTGTAGGCACTAATCAACCTGCAACAATCAGCCAATAGGAGGGAGAATAACCCTGCTTATAGGGGGCCAGCAGATCGTTCTTGCGGGGAGAGATGGGAGAGAGGTTGGAAGGAGAGGAGAGAAAGGAGAGCTCTGTTGTGAGATTTATGACATACATTTTGACACTCACAGATTGACACACTTTTTTTTGGACGCATACACAGTTATACACTTTTTGCTAGACCTTTTGACAGTGACATATCCTGTTGGTTTTGTTTAAGAGCTGTTTGGGCTGGCTTATGTGGGTATGTAACACTGTTACCTGTGTGTGTATTTGGTCGTGTATGTTTCATTGTTCATTTTCGTATCCTGTCCTGTGTTTAGTAAATTTTTCTGTTGATTTTTTTTCTTCAGTTGTCCCAGGGGAAAGGGGACAGCACACTGGGAGTGTTTAGGTAAGAGGCCCTGGGGTTTACATACTACCCGTAGATAACCTCTGTCTATATACCCTAGGTAAGACCTGGGCGGACCACCCCCTGTACTTATGGTAGAGAGCTTAGTTGCTTATGTGTAGTCTAGATAGGTTAGGGGTCTTTTTGATTAGTTAATTTCTTTGCTTTGGTTCCGCTCAGCCCCTTTTCCCACCTTACCGTATTATAGGTTAAATAAACCTGGTTTAAACGGTACTGCTTTGTGTTTGTCCTACTTGTGCACCCACACATCACCTCACCACTCTCGTGGCACGCTCACGTGTGACGGCGTGTTACGGTCTCCTCTCTAAAGGGGGGGGGAGTGCGTAACAGCAACTAACTCCATGTTAGTTCACATCTACCACTCTGATTGAAAAACATGTGGTCAAATAAGCTCAATGCAGGTGAAACAGGCCAGCCTGAGATGGCAGGAACAGGTGGTCATAATGTTATGGCTGATCTGTGTATTAGACAGGTGGTCGTAATGTTATGGCTGATCTGTGTATTAGACAGGTGGTCGTAATGTTATGGCTGATCTGTGTATTAGACAGGTGGTCGTAATGTTATGGCTGATCTGTGTATTAGCCAGGTGGTCGTAATGTTATGCCTGATCTGGGTATTAGACAGGTGGTCATAATGTTATGGCTGATCTGTGTGTTAGACAGGTGGTCATAATGTTATGGCTGATCTGTGTATTAGACAGGTGGTCATAATGTTATGGCTGATCTGTGTGTTAGACAGGTGGTCATAATGTTATGGCTGATCTGGGTATTAGACAGGTGGTCATAATGTTATGGCTGATCTGTGTATTAGACTGGTGGTCGTAATGTTATGGCTGATCTGGGTATTAGACAGGTGGTCATAATGTTATGGCTGATCTGTGTATTAGACAGGTGGTCATAATGTTATGGCTGATCTGGGTATTAGACAGGTGGTCATAATGTTATGGCTGATCTGGGTATTAGACAGGTGGTCATAATGTTATGGCTGATGTGTGTATTGGACAGGTGGTCATAATGTTATGGCTGATCTGTGTATTAGACTGGTGGTCGTAATGTTATTGCTGATGTGTGTATTAGACAGGTGGTCATAATGTTATGGCTGATGTGTGTATTAGACAGGTGGTCATAATGTTATGGCTGATCTGGGTATTAGACAGGTGGTCATAATGTTATGGCTGATCTGGGTATTAGACAGGTGGTCATAATGTTATGGCTGATCTGTGTGTTAGACAGGTGGTCATAATGTTATGGCTGATCTGGGTATTAGACAGGTGGTCATAATGTTATGGCTGATGTGTGTATTGGACAGGTGGTCATAATGTTATGGCTGATCTGTGTATTAGACAGGTGGTCATAATGTTATGGCTGATCTGTGTATTGGACAGGTGGTCATAATGTTATGGCTGATCTGTGTATTAGACAGGTGGTCATAATGTTATGGCTGATGTGTGTATTAGACAGGTGGTCATAATGTTATGGCTGATCTGTGTATTAGACAGGTGGTCATAATGTTATGGCTGATGTGTGTATTAGACAGGTGGTCATAATGTTATGGCTGATCTGTGTATTAGACTGGTGGTCATAATGTTATGGCTGATGTGTGTATTAGACAGGTGGTCATAATGTTATGGCTGATCTGTGTATTAGACAGGTGGTCGTAATGTTATGGCTGATCTGTGTATTAGACAGGTGGTCATAATGTTATGGCTGATCTGTGTATTAGACTGGTGGTCATAATGTTATGGCTGATCTGTGTGTTAGACAGGTGGTCATAATGTAATGGCTGATCTGTGTATTAGACAGGTGGTCATAATGTTATGGCTGATCTGTGTATTAGACAGGTGGTCATAATGTTATGGCTGATCTGTGTATTAGACTGGTGGTCGTAATGTTATTGCTGATCTGTGTATTAGACAGGTGGTCATAATGTTATGGCTGATCTGTGTATTAGACAGGTGGTCATAATGTTATGGCTGATGTGTGTATTAGACAGGTGGTCATAATGTTATGGATGATCTGGGTATTAGACTGGTGGTCATAATGTTATGGCTGATCTGTGTGTTAGACAGGTGGTCATAATGTTATGGCTGATCTGTGTATTAGACAGGTGGTCATAATGTTATGGCTGATCTGTGTGTTAGACAGGTGGTCATAATGTTATGGCTGATCTGGGTATTAGACAGGTGGTCATAATGTTATGGCTGATCTGTGTGTTAGACAGGTGGTCATAATGTTATGGCTGATCTGTGTATTAGACTGGTGGTCGTAATGTTATTGCTGATCTGTGTATTAGACAGGTGGTCATAATGTTATGGCTGATCTGTGTATTAGACAGGTGGTCATAATGTTATGGCTGATCTGGGTATTAGACTGGTGGTCATAATGTTATGGCTGATCTGTGTATTAGACAGGTGGTCATAATGTTATGGCTGATCTGTGTATTAGACAGGTGGTCATAATGTTATTGCTGATCTGTGTATTAGACAGGTGGTCATAATGTTATTGCTGATGTGTGTATTAGACAGGTGGTCATAATGTTATGGCTGATCTGTGTATTAGACAGGTGGTCATAATGTTATGGCTGATCTGGGTATTAGACTGTGTAGGTGGTCATAATGTTATGGCTGATCTGTGTATTAGACAGGTGGTCATAATGTTATGGCTGAGGTGGTCATAATGTTATGGCTGATCTGTGTATTATGGCTGATCTGTGTATTAGACAGGTGGTCATAATGTTATGGCTGATCTGTGTATTAGACAGGTGGTCATAATGTTATGGCTGATCTGTGTATTAGACAGGTGGTCATAATGTTATGGCTGATCTGTGTATTAGACAGGTCATAATGTTATGTCATAATGTTATGGCTGATCTGTGTATTAGACAGGTGGTCATAATGTTATGGCTGATCTGTGTGTTAGACAGGTGGTCATAATGTTATGGCTGATCTGTGTATTAGACTGGTGGTCATAATGTTATGGCTGATCTGTGTATTAGACTGGTGGTCATAATGTTAGTGCTGATCTGTGTATTAGACTGGTGGTCATAATGTTATGGCTGATCTGTGTATTAGACAGGTGGTCATAATGTTATGGCTGATCTGTGTATTAGACTGATCTGTGTATTAGTCATGGTCATATGTTATGGTTGATCTGTGTATTAGACAGGTGGTCATAATGTTATGGCTGATCTGTGTATTCAGACATGGTCATAATGGTCATAATGTTATTGTTATGGCTGCTGATCTGTGTATTAGACAGGTGGTCATAATGTTATGGCTGATGTGTGTATTAGACAGGTGGTCATAATGTTATGGCTGATCTGTGTATTAGACAGGTGGTCATAATGTTATGGCTGATCTGTGTATTAGACAGGTGGTCATAATGTTATGGCTGATCTGTGTATTAGACAGGTGGTCATAATGTTATGGCTGATCTGTGTATTAGACAGGTGGTCATAATGTTATGGCTGATCTGGGTATTAGACTGGTGGTCATAATGTTATGGCTGATCTGTGTGTTAGACAGGTGGTCATAATGTTATGGCTGATCTGTGTATTAGACTGGTGGTCGTAATGTTATTGCTGATGTGTGTATTAGACAGGTGGTCATAATGTTATTGCTGATCTGTATAAATAATTGTGAGGCTGTCACACAGTAAACATGGAGGTGGGACACCAGCGCCAGGAGAGAAAAAAACTGTAACTAAGATAAAACAGAACTGAAACGAACGAAACCAGAACAGGTGCAGAAAATCGAACAAAAACCGACAAGACGGGGATTACAAAGTCAGTAATGTCAAGACTTTATTTCAGCTTCAGCTTTGAACACATCTAGCGGGTGTCATCACTGTTGACGCCTCAGCACTCGTCAAACTCACACGTTTCCATGGTGAATCATGAAGGTGACACATACATAATTTCCGTGTGGACATGCAGCCTTTCACAGTCCTAAAGATACACGAGCTGTCACATTTTGAGTTGCACATATTTGGTCAACAGAGTACACATAAACAAACAGTATAGTTAGAAAAAATTACAAATGTTGAAGAGTCTGGAAGGTATATACAACAAAAAAACCATTTTCCAAGACATCTCCTGACTCTTGCCCTAGAAAAGGCCACGCAAAGGTCAAGGAAAGGTCAAAGACCCTCACGGTGTTGCCATGTCTGGATTGGATTTCTGTTGTCACATGCCCTCAGTGCTTGTGTGCCTTCAGGGTTAACCTATTAACATTAACGTATGCAAAATAAAGCACACTGGTGGGGGAGGGGTTTAAAATAAAGCATGCTGATAGGGGAGGAGTTTAAAGTAAAACATACTTATAGGGGAGGGGTTTACAACTAAGCACACTGATAGGGGAGGGGTTTAAAATAAAGCACACTGATGGGGGAGGGGTTTAAAATAAAGCATGCTGATAGGTGAGGATTATGTCTTTAGATGTAGGAAAATAAATCACAATTTGTAATTGTGTTATCAGTATTCCTGCATGCTTTTTGCAAATGGCAAATTTGGAAAATTGACATATTTTCACACCATCCAATAAATGCTACCGCCTAGAGATTACTTAACACTAATGCATTTGGAGAAAATCCAGTGCTTCGCTTATAATAAATAAAGTGGAGGTCTTTGACTGTGTACACAAGTGGTTCAAAATGAGCGCACATGACAACAAACTGTTACATGGCGAATATAAAACCTACCAATGGACTTTTTTACTTCCACCAATTACTTGATGCCGTTGACCTTAACAAAACAAGGCAACTGGGTTGTGGCTTCTACAACAAGGTTCACACTTAGCCAGATTCTTTGAAATACTGCTGAGCAATAAAGTTTGACAAAAGTAGAATATTATTTCTTTATTTCTACTTTTTTTTTTAAAGGGTCAGTGGGTAAAGTGTCTCGCTGAATGGCTGTAGGCCGGATACGAACTCATCCAAGAGAGGCACATTTGGAGTGGATGCGTCGGCGAAACAGCACATGAGCGCGCTAGGAACCATATCATTGATTTGTGTTCACCTGGATCCACCAGGTACAGATTTCATCAATGCACCAAATTATAACATTGTTATGTGCACCCGCTCGGGCCGTTCCCCTTCAGATCCGTTCTTGCCCTTTTCCCTGTTGTCATGGGACGCCTAGCTATGTTTGTCTGGGCCAGATTTTCTTTTGAATGCCACAGCCCCTCTCCGATTGCGTGCCGTTCTAATTTTAGGCGGGCAGCTGAAATGTGAGGGGTCACAATGGAAGGATAAATAGTGAGCCAGGCCGACCGGGAGGTTGTCGCAGACTTCATTTGGATCTTCTCCCTCTCTTCTCCCAGCTCCTCTCCAACCAACCAAGGTAACTATATCAGATTAGAACAACGCATTTATTTCCCAACACCTACATCTTACCTTGTCTGTGTTATAATAGAAACGATTTAATTTAATCCTGAGTCGAAATATATTTAAAAATATTGCGTGTACAGTATGAGTGTTTGTAAGTTTACATTGAGAATGCACAAAAGAATGTGTGTGGTGTTACACACATCAATGAGTCTACAAGAGCAAATTGTCAAGTATAATTTCCGAAGCATTCTTGTTATATGAGCAGTGGTGCATCAGTGCTGCTCATCAAGACCGTATAAATGCATTTGACAAAGCTTCACACTTAATGTATTCCTGCAGAATAATTGTCGTAACATGCTCACTCATTTGAATAACATAATGCCCCTTTTGCACATTCAACATTGATCCTGCATGCTAGCCTACCCGTGGAGATAATGTATAACTGTTTACATAATGAAACCACTGCTGCTTAGAATATTGTCTATATAACTCAATCAACCGAGGCACCTCACACGACTGGGTTAGTGCACATGACTGCAAACATGCAGTTTCCATTTCAGCCAACACTCTTACCCATATAGATTAACAAGTGTCAATGTTATTTTTTAGACTCCTTATAGATTTCTTAAATTCTTAGATAAACTTGAATCTTAAATGTGTTTTGTCCCCTCCTATGTTTTTTTGCGGCTTTTCTTTACAGAGGCATAACCCACTTTGACCTCTGATCTGCAGTGCCCTTTTAGTTATTTACTCCCTGAAATAAGGGCTGCTTCAGCAACAGCTGTTGCGTTTGAATGTTTATATTTAGTATGACCTATTTGAGTGTGGCATTGTGACCGGATAAGGGTTTGATAAATGAGGTGTCGTTTGAGTGGAGGCGGGCAGTGGTGAGACAGCAGGCTGAGCAGTCAAAGGAGAAGGTTATGGGCAAGAGAATGGAAAAGGTCATTCACTGTTGTGCAAGAGATCAAAATATATCGTGCACTATTGTGCAAGAGATCAAAATATATCGTGCACTGTTGTGCAAGAGATCAAAATATATCGTGCACTATTGTGCAAGAGATCAAAATATATCGTGCACTATTGTGCAAGAGATCAAAATATATCGTGCACTGTTGTGCAAGAGATCAAAATATATCGTGCACTGTTGTGCAAGAGATCAAAATATATCGTGCACTGTTGTGCAAGAGATCAAAATATATCGTGCACTGTTGTGCAAGAGATCAAAATATATCGTGCACTGTTGTGCAAGAGATCAAAATATATTGTGCACTATTGTGCAAGAGAACAAAATATATTGTGCACTATTGTGCAAGAGATCAAAATATATTGTGCACTATTGTGCAAGAGATCAAAATATATTGTGCACTATTGTGCAAGAGATCAAAATATATCGTGCAAGAAATCAGAATATATCATGCACAGTTGTGCAAGAGATCAAAATATATCGTGCACTATTGTACAAAAGATCAAAATATATCATGCACTGTTGTGCAAGAAATCTAAATATATCGTGCACTGTTGTGCAAGATATCAAAAAATATCAAACTATCGTGCAAGAAATCTAAATATATCATGCACTGTTGTGCAAGAAATCTAAATATATCGTGCACTGTTGTGCAAGAGATCAAAAAATATCAAAATATCGTGCAAGAAATCAAAATATATCATGCACTGTTGTGCAAGAGATCAAAATATATTGTGCACTATTGTAAGCATAAAGCTTCAACAGCGGCACTTAGTTCTCAAGTGGGCAGATAATGACATTCACAGGACACTTTTAAACAGAAGGAAACAGGGACGTGAACTCACAGCTGTCCACTAGTCACCCACAGCCTCCCACTAGTCACCCATAGCTGCCCACTAGTCACCCACCGCTGCCCACTAGTCACCCACAGCTGCCCACTAGTCACCCACAGCTGTCCACTAGTCACACACAGCTGCCCACTAGTCACCCACAGCCTCCCACTAGTCACCCACAGCTGCCCACTAGTCACCCACCGCTGCCCACTAGTCACCCACAGCTGCCCACTAGTCACCCACAGCTGCCCACTAGTCACCCACAGCTGTCCACTAGTCACCCACAGCTGCCCACTCGTCACCCACAGCTGTCCACTAGTCACCCACCGCTGCCCACTAGTCACCCACAGCTGTCCACTAGTCACACACAGCTGCCCATTAGTCACCCACCGCTGCCCACTAGTCACCCACAGCTGTCCACTAGTCACACACAGCTGCCCATTAGTCACCCACAGCTGCAGACCTAATGTCAGACCAGAGCTCAGTCAGAGAGACAGAAACCCTGACCATAAAGCATGTGTAGACTAGGTGCTACGAACAAACAAGATCCATCCATTGACAAAAAGAACATGACATTTTGTCATCATTGTGTGTTTACTTTTTACTGTCCTTATTTTTACTTTTATTTAAACATTTCCACATACTGGTATCGTTTAAATTGTACAATTAAGCTACTGAAACCACTTTCTGTCACGGTTCCTAGTCCACCAGGGCCATCTAGTGGGCTGGGAGGGTGTTGGTTTTATTTTGGGGTTTAATTATAGAGTATCACGGCTGTTGGGGATTTGGTGATTATGTGTGTTTAAAAGTCACTGGATCGGGAAGGCACATTTGTTGGTTGTTGTTTCCAAGTTCCAGAAATAGTTAGAGGTGAGTGCGTGTATTGGAAGACTTATTGCTGTAGTTTAAATGTGTTTTATGTCGCTGTGTTGCACAATATTATTATAAACGACTTAATGTTTTACGCCGGTTTCGGGTTGTTTTAGGTTTATATAAAATAAACCTGTTCAAAATATGCTTTTCCTACATTACACCTCCCACCATCGTGACATTTCCACTGCTTTTAATAAAACATAACTTAAAGTCTCCCTAAACAAGTCTATGGTTTATTTAATACTAACTACATGGACACAGTTTTCTTAATGTGTTTCACCACGATATGAGTTAGGTTGTGTGAATATCAGTGTGTCTTCCTCTACACTAACCAGTCTTTCTACCTTCTCTCTTGTTCCACTCGGAATAGATGCCTCATTCATTCCCCTTCCTCACTCCGGAACAGAAGAAGGAGCTCAGTGACATCGCTCTTAAGATTGTCGCTACAGGCAAAGGTATCCTGGCTGCTGATGAGTCTACCGGTACGTGAAAGTAATCTGACACGGGAACGGGCGAAAGGTTACATTAAGTTTAAACATTCAATGGAACACTTTTTTAATTTAATATTCAAATTGTTCGTTAAAACGGAGGACCGGTGTGTTGATATACATAACCAGGGCAGGACTCGACCGGAACTCCCCAGTGACTCTAATTGGTTTTTCTCTCCGGTTCTAAACAGGAAGTGTTGCCAAGCGTTTCCAGAGCATCAACGCAGAGAACACAGAGGAGAACCGTAGGCTGTACCGCCAGCTCCTGTTCACCGCTGACGAGCGCGCCACCCCCTGCATTGGTGGTGTCATCTTCTTCCATGAGACCCTGTACCAGAAGACCGATGCTGGCAAGACCTTCCCCGAGCATGTCAAGTCCAGAGGCTGGGTTGTAGGCATTAAGGTGGACAAAGGTGTCGTCCCTCTCGCCGGAACTAATGGAGAAACCACCACCCAGGGTGAGGCGAAAGAACTGGAAGAATAAATGGCCGTCACAATTAATGAACATACAATGAGATACAATTACTCAAACATGCACACTATTCTTTCACAAAACCCTGTCATACTTGTTGCTGGTTCTTGTGTCTGGCTTAATGCATGTCTTTACCTTAGGTCTGGACGGCCTGTACGAACGCTGTGCCCAGTACAAGAAGGACGGTTGTGACTTCGCCAAATGGCGTTGTGTGCTGAAGATCACCTCCACCACCCCCTCAAGCCTGGCCATCAGGGAGAATTGCAATGTCCTGGCCCGTTATGCCAGTATCTGCCAGATGGTATGAACCCACAAAACAAACACTCTTTCAAACGTTGTCTTTATATTGTTGACTCACTAGTCAGTTATGGGACATATTAAACGATGTTTCCAATTGGAAAATGAAAGTGTGTTCTGCGCTGTTTCGTTCTTCTGTTGGTTTAAATAATGACTTTGCTATACTAGAATGGGAATATATAAAATTAACAGTTAAAATGTCTGAACAATTTCATATTACCGCAGACACCTACTAAAAGTATACAAAGGATAAGTTGTAAGTAACTAAATAGCATATGTGTGACTAGTGTACACTGTCATGGTAATCAATATGTTGTGTTTGCTCAAACGTTACTTTGGTACTAATTGCCTCCTATTTCTTCTAGCACGGCATCGTCCCCATTGTGGAGCCTGAGATTCTTCCCGACGGCGACCACGATCTGAAGCGCACCCAATACGTGACCGAGAAGGTCCTGGCCGCAATGTACAAGGCTCTATCTGATCACCATGTCTACCTGGAGGGAACTCTCCTGAAGCCCAACATGGTCACGGCTGGACACTCCTGCTCACACAAGTACACCAACCAGGAGATCGCCATGGCCACTGTTACTGCCCTGCGCCGCACAGTTCCCCCAGCAGTCCCTGGTGAGTGGCTGGCAAACTGAACACGATACACAACACAATACGTGCATATATATATATATATACACACACACACACAAAACACTGGTTTAGGACACAGATCAGACCCAGCCCTGGATTAAACAAAATGTGTTCCCAGGCTTTAACTAAATGCTCTGACATGTTTTCAAGTCACTCAAGCACATTCACATACTGTACAATGGCTCAAATGCACCTTATATTGTGTTGATCCCATGTTAAATGAATGGAAAGAAAAATTATGTAACATTTTCCATACTGACAAAAGTATGTATTTCACTATTTGTGCTTGTTTAAAAAAGAAGCATTTCTGTTGGTGAGCGTTTCTCTTTTGACCAGATGTTAAATAGAACCCCTGTTTCCTCTAATGCACAGGTGTCACTTTCCTGTCTGGTGGCCAATCTGAGGAAGAAGCGTCCATCAACCTGAACGCTATGAATCAGTGCCCGTTGCACAGGCCATGGGCCTTGACCTTCTCTTACGGCCGTGCCCTCCAGGCGTCTGCCCTGAAGGCGTGGGGTGGCAAGCCAGAGAATGGCAAGGCAGCACAGGAGGAGTTCATCAAAAGAGCTCTGGTACTAAAAACTAATGTTTGCATGAATAGTGCATTTGATTGTTGTACTTTTTTTTATTACATTTGTCTTTTTTTTCAGGATTTTTATTTATCACTGTTATTCACATCTGGTACATTCCATGAGTTTATGTTACAGTTGTAAAAGTATCAAGATGTATAATCGCCACAGTTTATGATTAACTAATGTTAATCTATTTGTCCACAGGCCAACAGCCTGTCCTGCCAAGGCAAGTATGTTGCTTCTGGAGGCAGTGCTGCCGCTGGAGACTCTCTGTTTGTGGCCAACCACGCTTATTAAGATGGCACTTATTTGCACCCATGAGCGCCACCATGTGGACAGACAAGTCCTAACATGCCCCTAAGCTGTCTACACCACCATCTGACTGGAAGTTTGGCACAGAGAAGCAAACACAAACATTTCTTTAATCTCTGGCCTCAGAGAGATTTGAGAAATTGAAGTTCTGCCTCCATTCCCTCTTTCCACAATGCACCTTTTTTAGGTGATAAGATTTCGTGTCATGCTTTTACATAACATCATTTCCTGGACTATCACCTAACTCAGTATTATGTATGTGCTGAAACATTGGAATAAAATAGTTATTTACTACATGTTACTTTCCTCCTCGTCTCATTTCATCTGATTATTTGCACTACATTCTGTTTAACTCAACAGTTTATCTGATTTGTTTAGCCAGAGAACACCACATATTATTTTATGCGACCGTGCTCAGCAAGTCTTGGCATTAGGGATTATGGATGGGGGGTGAAGCGTGATTCCTGTACAATAGCATAGAAATTGGATACCATATTTTCTAAGTGGAGAGTACAACAGGGTCACCAGTTTAGATGGCTAATTCAGAGGAAGTAAAGCTGTCAGTGGCTTGGAGATGTAAAGTTCTTCCTAAAGCTGGAGAAACTGGAATACACGCTCAAGGACGCCGTCAGAAACACATGGCACCTTTCATTTCCTGCAGCTGCAGATGGTTCCTGGCAAGATGGCTCCATGACAAACACTTACAACATGTGTCATTCTTTTTTTGTGTTTTTATTATATAAAATGAATATGTATATTTATATTCACCTCTTACAATTTCATTTCCATCCATTAGTACTTTATGTTTTTTCTGTTGTGTCTTGTGTTTGTCTTGTCTGGCACAAACAAGGGTTTGAAGGATGAAGAAAAGCAAAATATGTGAATGATCTGTGCTGTTACCTTTAGGTTCAATAAAAAAAATGCTCAAAAAAATGGCTGTAGTCCTTACCAATACGATTTGCATTAAGTAATTCTAATATTTTACGTAGTCATCTGAGTCAGGAACACCAGAGTGAGTAGAAGCAATGGGAGCTGTAGGTGTACAGCTGGAGATGTGCTGGATGATTTACACACAAAGCTGCTGTCTGGATCGGTCCCGCTGGAAGAAAATGTCACAAGCCCCAGATTAGCTCCCGCTATGTTGTCTGTGATCCAGGTGTTAAACTGGGACACTCTGGTGTAAACCTCAGGGAAACCCACGGCACAGGGCACTCCAAAGCTGGTGATGCCAGCCTGGACCCAGACAGAGCCCATCTTACACGCCAGAGGACCCCCTGAATCTCCCTGAGCAAAGAAGATGGAAAAGGTGACGATTAAAACAAACAGAAAGAAACAGAAGCTGCTTATGTTCAAATATACCAGGCGCTCTGTTCAGCAGCTAGTTAATACGATTCCACTCTTACCTGGCATGCTCCAGAGTTTTTTTGTCCGGCACACATCATTTTGTTAGTAATGACACCATCCGTAGCTGATTTGTACTGGCAAGTGCACTGGTTGTTTCCGATCACAGGTATCATCACCTCCTGTAGAGTCTGTGGGGATCCGAGGGGGACTGTTGGAAAGTATTATTTAGTGACACAGTAACACACAGTACTTAACCATCCTAGTATTGTCATACAAAAAGTTTTCAAAAAATATTAATAGTAAGTGCCTGCACACTTTTATTCACATCCAGTTAAAGCACTGGGACCTGGACAGCGGGGTGGACTAAACGTTTCTAACTTCACAGTACCGTTTGTTTTATTCACATCCAGTTAAAGCACTGGGACCTGGACAGCGGGGTGGACTAAACGTTTCTAACTTCACAGTACCGTTTGTTTTATTCACATCCAGTTAAAGCACTGGGACCTGGACAGCGGGGTGGACTAAACGTTTCTAACTTCACAGTACCGTTTGTTTTATTCACATCCAGTTAAAGCACTGGGACCTGGACAGCGGGGTGGACTAAACGTTTCTAACTTCACAGTACCGTTTCCCTGTTTCACTTGATCACCTTGCAGTTTCCTCAGTCCTCAAAAATTCATTGGAGTGTTAGTAAATTAGACAAGGATATTTGTAAGTGATTAGTATTTATGTACTCACTGTTCTTTCCTATGTTACCCCACCCTGTAGCCCAGCAGGAGGTGGCATTGAAGAACTGACTGCCATTTCCTGGCAGGCAAATGGGTCTGATGTAGTTGGTGAAAGTGACGGGGCTACTCAGCTGCACGAGGGTGATGTCGTTGTTTAATAGGGTGTTGTTGAAATCTGGGTGTCGGATGACCTGGCTTAGTGTCCGGGAGACTTCGTTTGGGTTGGTACCAGTCTGGTTCTGTCTCCCCATGTACAGGATCCAGCCTCTGGTATCAACGACACTGTATTGAATAGAGTTATGCTTCATTAGTCTAAATGCTGAGGTCTTTTATTGGTGTCTGGGACAATAACACCCATGATACGGTGTGTGACTGATGTAATTGCCGTTGGTAATGATACCTGAAGCAGTGTGCAGCTGTGACAACCCACTCTGTGTTGATCAGGGTACCTCCACAGATGTGTGACCCCTGGAAGTGCATGCTGACCTGCCAGGGCCAGTTTCCGGGAGGGGCATTCACGCCACCCACTATCCTGGTGTTAAGCGGTGCCAACCCGCAGTCTGAAAATAGCATTGGGTCAGTGATGAAAGGGAAACAGGTAAAACAGCCGCCATCTACATGGGGCTCACGCTCACGAGCAAATGTGTTTTGTTGAGGTTGATGAGCGAGAAAGATAAAATATGAACAGATAAAAATAGACAATATTTGAGTAATCAAATGCGCCTATGCATCTTCTTCCCCAGGAAGAGAAGTAATTGTGTGTAAACATTGACATCACATAAAAACGATATGCAAAACAGGGAAAAACAATACGATAGGAAATTGAGAACTGTCCTGCTTATTCTGTATATGAGAACATTAAATTACACATTATCCAATATCATTATGTGTAACATATTCAATGTTATCATATGCCTATTTGAGATGGAGGAGAGTCAATTAAGCAGATATAGTATTCATTGCAGGATTTAAGTATAACTCAGTGAAAAATGTATATGAATTAAAAATAATAATAATTTTACTACATTTGCACAGTTGAAGTGTTTAATTGAAGATCACATTCTATGCTATATCAGATTTATTCAAATAAGGAATTGACTCACCCTGGGCACTAGTGTCTGTGAAGAAAGAAGGGGTCGATATTAACAATTATTTTCAGAAGGTATGGGAAATAAACCACGTTATGCTATATTTTTCTGAATGCACACACACTTAAACAATTTTTAGGACAACCTGTTGTTTTTGTGTCATCTCTCTCTTGCGGTATCACATGTTTATTCATCTTGTATGACACGGTAGATTGGCAATCTATTTGTGTACCATGTATCACATCGTGGTGAACACAGTGTGGCACACCTTAGTCGTTTGTTCCCTCTCTACATACATGTTTCATTCCATTGTGCTTCAGGGAGGCTAATTCAGGACATTTATTTTATATTACTTAGCAGGGTGCCCTAACCTGTTTTTCAATGGTATCGTTTGCTAATTCCCTGTGAGAATTCTTAACCAAGCAACTGACCAGTAAACAGTTGCATGAAGTATCTAAAATTATTCACCTCTTCATATACAGGTCATTTCACGTAATGTCTGTGGCGGATTGTGCCAATTAAGATATCTACAACCAGCATCAACAAGAAATGTCAGAGAGCAGATTTACCTACAAATAAGTGACAATGCAACAAATACAGAACATCATCTAGTGGACTATTTCACAGTGTCCTGATATGGTAGTATTCAGTAATTAACAGGGCAGTAAATACACATTATACTGCTGTACGAGGTGAAGCTGTTAAGCTATAAGACAAATGGCCAATAAGGCTATTAGATATTCATAGACTCATGTCAAAGCTGAATGGTTATTTTACAGTCTCCCATCTGTGCTATATTCCCCATAACCCACAAATGTTTAACGAGCCTCAGTGCTAATGTCAATTGGTTACAATGTAATTAGAGGATTAAAAACATAGTTTAATTTGATTTAAAGGGATTGACCCATTTAGTGTATAATAGAGGTTATACAAATTACGTATCACAGTCTAATAAAAATTCAAGAAAATTACCTTTCTCATTAAGAACGACGGTCATGAATAACACAAAACCCAGTTTCCAAAAAGCCATAGTGGGTTATAGAGAATGGATAAACTTTCTCTTTCTCTCATTGCACAGTCGACATACAGGCAACTTGTTCCTCATTCCTTTCTGGTCAATCCAGTTAAACAAGTAATCTACAATGGTTGGCATTTCCAACAATAAACATGGAGAAGCTCACAAACAAGGAGGGTGTGGAGAAGTTTGCAAGTCGAGAGTAAGAATGAGAGCCGGATGCAGACACATATGTGTGCATTCCATCATTATCTACTGTACCCAACATAGAGTAGCAACAGGTGACTGGAGGAGGAAGGAAATGTGTCTGGCCCCGCCCACTGACACGCCCACTGCCAGGCAGAGAAGCAGGCGTGTGACGTATGGGAATATGAGGAACAGTGTGAGTGGGATTTTTCAACAAAGTTGTCAAAAATTGCTTTTACAAACACCCAGCTTGAAACCCGACCGAGAACACATCAACAAGTTGATACACAGCGGTTTGTTTCAAATTTAGGAAGAAACCTAGAGAGGAAACAGTCTCTGAAGGGTGGCCAGTCCTCTTCTGGCTGAACTTGCAATAGTTTAATAATAATAAATGCATTGTTTAAATGCAGAGAGTCTTATAAAGAGTGTACAGGTCAAATGCTCTATGGGTGGTTTTGCAATTTGAAAAATTTGGAAGAAGCCAAGCTAGGCTGGTCTTTTCATAGCCCATGGTGCAGTTGTTCAATTGTTGATTAATAATCAGGAATATTCTAGCAATATCAAAAAACTGTTGGAAGGTTTATTAGAAAAACCAGTTCCAAGAGCTTGTTCTTATTCTCCATTAACAGTAAAGAGTAACATTTTACCACAACAGGAATGTCATGTTTTCTGGATATTCCATGTGGGAAAAAATAGTTTGCAATTAAATTTGTGAGTGATGTCATGTTCCAGTTGTTGCGGTAGTAAATGCTTTATTATACAGACTTCAAGCAGTGCGTCTGGCTAATGGTTAACCGCAAATCAAAGGAAGCGCTCATTCTGGGGGAAACCAGATAGCTAGAACATATTAGAAGAAGTTGTGAACTTCTCCCACTGTTTTTCTCTTTCTCCCAGGTCCAACTGGGATTACGGTCCAATTCCCTGACAAGGGTTGCCTTTCTTGGGTGAATGCCTTTATAAACTCAGTGGGGCAACAGTGTTTGTCCATCGTTACGCCGCACCAATGTAAAGTAGCCCCAAGAAATCTTGGCCGCTGGCCCGTACTGAATTCTAAGTGACCACTGTCCTCTGTCTGCATATTTCTCTTTATGCTATTTGCTCTTTTCTTTACATCTGTCAGAAAGACTAGGGAGAGTTTGTCCAGTAATGGATCTACAACACAAGTCTTTTCTCTGCTTCGGGGACAATATTTCTTATTCCTCTGTGTCTTCCTGCGGATACAAACCCGCCCACTGCCCTCCCTCTATATATATAAAAGCCATGAAGGGAGAGATGATAAGAAGTTAGTATTGTGTGGGACAAGCTGAAACCATGCAGTGTAAAGTCCTCTTCTGCCTCTATCTGTTTCCACTCACGCAGCCAGGTGAGTGTGTAGCCTCCTCACACTGACAGTAGTGGACGACACATAATCTCTGTACTATAATGTCCCAGTTTCCACGTTAATAATCCTGGGGTATTATCTGAAAAGGTGTTTATCGGTTTGTTGTAGTGTTGTTTATTGAGTGTCACCTTGGTAGGATAGGTTAAATAAGTCTGTGTAGGTTTCATGAATGTTTTATTAATTAGAATGATATTTTGGTTTGCATTGCATCTACATGCTAGGATTAAAAGTTCTAAACTCATATTGGATTTGTTTCTACTGTAGTTATTATACATTACACATTATGTATGTTGATCAGTGGCGATTTTTGATGAATCAATTTTGATTTAATGTTGTAACACAATAAGTTGTAAAAAGTCCAAATACTTTTGATAGCGACTGTAGTTATATTATGCCTTCTTGTACTTACGTACATGTGATGCATCATTGTGTATCTATTACAGTTTCCTTACAATCTCAAACATATTATTATCTGAAACGTATTATTATTTTTCAATGTTTCTGTAGAAATCTAAACGACCTTAACCCACAGTACTATTCACAGATTATCACACACATTCCAGTTTCATTCAAAAAAAATTGCAAATCCCCACACTTTATAAAGTACAACCGTGGCCATGTGGTCCAAACACTGCCAATATACCAAGTTAAGGGTACTTGGGATAAAAACTAGAAATGACAAGAAGTGTACGAGGGAAAAGTGAGATATATGTGTGTTAAAAGACAGGATGCTGAGGCAGAAGTTAGAGTTAACCCTAACCCTAAACCTAACCCTAAACCTAACCCTAAACCAAACCTTAATGTTGTGTTACAATGATCTAATGTCTAAAGACACTTTCCCGCTTGTTTCCCTGGGATTTTATTATTACATCCCGTAACATTTTTTGCGTGTCTTTTTGTGATACATTTAAAGACTTGGTAAAGGGCAGTGCAAAACCCCCGAAAAAAACAATATTGGTATTTGAGTATTTTACTCAATATTCTGTACAATCGTTGGCTATATTATATATTTGTAAAAAACAAAATGCAAAAAATGTTCTAGATATTCATTTTTCTTAGTGACATTTGCGTTGATCATTATTTGGTCAAATAGTTTTGGGTAGTTTTCTAACATGTTAACTTATGGTCCATGCTATAATTATTGTATCAACAAACGACACATACATATAAAGTTACACTTTACTTTGAGAGTCCCAATTTCCATCTGAACATGTTCTATAGATAATAATAACATCAATAAAATGTCAACAAAATAATGGCTAGGGTTAATATAAATGTTGATGAGTAAACATGTTACTGATATTTAGTAGATTTGTGGAGCATATTAAATGGGACACGGATAAAGTTAATCACACAAAGGAGTGCTGATGGTTGTAGTTAATATTTATTGGGACATTGTATAATGATTGATTGAAATAACTTTAATGAGATAACAAGTTGAATGATTCGATCCAAGGACCTGCTTTTGAGTCATGTATAGTGCCTCTGTAATATTCATCACACACGGTTTTCATAAATCCAGTCATTGCAGCATATCATTAGCAGCTCACTGACCCTTTTTAATTTTCTTTCTTTTTCAGTCTCCCCAACTGAGATATGGGTCCGGCCAAACACGTCTGCTATTCTGCCCTGTTCTGTCTCAATCCCTCTAATAGATCAGTCTGTCTTAGAGGTCAGTTGGACCTCCAACACATCGGTCATAGCCTCGTTCGGGACTAGAGATGGCAACCACATGGAGAACGGCGTCAGCTGGGACACCAGTCTGTTTGTCAATGGGACATTTTCTCTGACTTTGCTCAATGCCACTTTTGACAAACAGGGAGTTTATGAGTGCCATGTTTCTTATAACAGCTCAGATCTCCACCTCAGCAATGTCACGCTTGGCATCAAAGGTAAAACTTTTTTTAGTTCTTTGCATTTTTTTTTCTACAATCGCTAATATGCTTATAAGGCGGTTCTATCTATGAACAATATACACCAAATAATTTAGCTGAATTCCAGAAGACCATTTACCTAAATCCATAAGCACGATACAGCACATTTCATTTGCACTTTTGCGAAACTCTACACACAAATGTTTCAATTGTGAATATTTATTTTTATAAAGCAGATGTTTTCTGATCATTTATGCTAGTACATAAATTATCAGAAATTATCATTTATGTACTAGCATAAATGATCAGAAAACATCTGCTGTGTTATTTATCATTTATGCTAGTACAATAATACAGAAGATGTTTTCTGATTATTTATGCTAGTACAGTAAAAAAACAATGTACACATGTGCCTTTAAAATAATGTGTCTCCTCCTTAGTCCCGCCCACTCTGTCCATTCGCTCCGCCCTGGTGGTGCTGGATACAGAGAGTGACCTACAGTGTAGTGCTCAAGGCTTCAGCCCTCCACTCATCCACTTCTCATGGACCAGAGCCGGGGAGACAATCCGGCTGCCGCAAGCCGTCACAGCAGTCGAACGTACACCGCAAGGGACCTACCAGGCGGTCAACAGAGTCAAGTTTGTCCCTTTGCTGAGCGACCAGAACGTGACCTATGCCTGTATGGTCAGTCATGCAGCTCTAGACAAGCCGCTGAGCGAAGAGTTTCAGCTCAGCTTTGTCTGTAAGTGTTGGAACTTGACTTTTTGGGCGATAGATTTGTGAAGAGTTATTGTATAGATTTCCTTTGGTGTTTCACACGTTTTTTCTTTGCACATTGTGGTAAACTGCTCCCATCCACTAATAGCTGTGCTTCTTGATAAGTGCTTTTCTTTTTATTCATGTTAATTTCCTTCTCTCGCCAGTCCTGCCAACAGTCACCCTCTCCGCAGTCCCCTCATCGTCACGCAACGCCCCCCTGACCCTCTCCTGTGACATAGTGGGCTTCTACCCAGAGGATATCTCTGTCTCCTGGCTGCAAAATGGCACGGAGCTCCCCTCACCTCTGCCTGGAGAAGACGGCCCAGATGGCACCTTCAGAACCAGGCGTTACTACACCCTGAGCCCCAAGCAGAGGGAGCTGGTCGGGGAGGTGGAGTGTGTGGTCCATCAGCCCAACGTCACCAAACCCACGCGTGCCTCTGCCAATGTGGCCGGGTTCTCTCCTGCCACAGGTACGGGAAAGAAGGGAGAACGGAAAAAGGAGAGCAAAATTAGGATAATGAGGGAGAAAAATACAGAGAAGAGAGGAGAGAAAAAAGAGAAGACAGAGGAGGGAAAGAGAGATGAGGGAGAGGAAAAAGAGAAAGGAGAAATAAAAAGGAGGGGAGAGAAGATAGACGAGGTAATTGTCATGTTGATTTAGAAATGAAAACATGTTTTATGCCATCAGCACCAAAAGCATACAGCAGTTCATACTTTTGCCTGTTTTTCCAACAGGAAGTTTGCTAACCAAACCTGCCAAGGCATCTGTGGCTCTGATGTGCATCTCCTTAGTACTGGTCTTTCTGCTTTGCCTTGGCTTTTCCTGGAGACGGAGTGATGGTGAGAAAACACATTTTATACTAAAACTACTATTTAGATGTCCATATATTTACATAATTCTATCGGAATAGGAATTTACACACTCACTGGCCAGTTCATTAGGTACACAATATGATCTGCACAATCTAACATTCCTTGCACTGTATTGTTTGTTTGCCTCGTTATGGTCTTCTGAGAATAACTGACTGGTTGGTAGAACATGAGAAGGACGGGGATTTAGACCACAAAATGATATACACTGTTTTTAAATGTTGTTTTTTTCTATGTCTCCCTCTCTCACCTTTAACTCTCTCCAGAGAAGCAGAAGTCTCTAAATGTGTCTGGGATAATTCTGCCTCCCAGGGTCATTGTGGGTAAAAAATGTAGGGTGACCATCAGTTTGGAGGGGAGGAGAGTGAACAGAGTGAAAACCAGCTGGTTTCTCAATGACACCCGGATCTCAGACACCTCAAACTCAGGTAGTTTTTTTAAAATGACATTTTAATTTTATTACAGTGGTAGAGAGAGAACTCGGCTATGTGGTGGCAAAATACCAAAGTATTGTAGCCTGTGCATGTTTCCATTCATCCATACATTATGACAACACCTTTGACCTGGTAATGAGTTCATACACAGATGGAGTCAGAAACCAATACAAACGTGTAATTCCACACATGCTGGTATAATGTATTATGATGTGATTATTGTGCACTATTACTTTGATAGTGTCAAAATCATTTGTTAAACTTTAATAATTCCTAATCCTCTATCAATGAAGAAATGATACCAATTACTGTGTTCCAGGAATATGTTCACTTGATTTTGTGGTCTCACTGCCTCTTGTCTTTTTCATGTCATAATGAAATAATAACATTTTCATATTACCAGAATCACGTCTTTCATCCAAAACTAACGGCACTAACTTTGTCCATAACCAACTAAGCGCCATACTTCTCCCACATGGTCTCACTCTCAACCCCCCAGTGTCGGAGAAAGGACCCCTACTGCCACCTGGTGGCAACAAGAGCTATTACAAGCTGCACACCCAGGGCCCCCTTCGCTCGACAGGTGATGGCAGCCAGCAGTGTCTCCAGTCTTCGGTCTCCTTTATCCCTCAGATCTCCATCCACAAGGGGGCAGTGTTCAAGTGCCAGGTGTCCTACGTTGGAAAAGACAAGGTGGTCGTGGAGAGGGTGTCAGACAAGTTCAGTATATTAGGTAAGGGAAAGCTCTGAAATTAGAGAGCTGGACTCGAAATAAATCCCTGATAAGAGGGCCGTTAAAATGACAAATAGCCGTTCTCCAGAACCCAAGGCCTACATTTAAACACCACAGCTGTGGGAACAAAATTAAAGTCATTCACTTGAAATTCGAAATCAAAAACTGTAAATGTACCTGGACCCAACCGTCCATCTGTACCAAAAAAGGTCTCCAACAAGTAGTGCTTCTTCGGTTTCATTGTAGAACCAAATAGTTTCTCATATTAGATTCTACAAGGAAACAAGGTTCTCCAGTGTATTTTGGGCAATTGTATTCAAACCATTTATTCTTCTGTTTAACTCAGCTACCCCTGAGATCTCAGAGATTCAGCTTGAAGAGGCAGATGACAATTCGGGTGAGATGCATTTACGGTCAAGTTCATGTTCAAATGAAAGTACGTAGCGCGTACGAGTCCGTTTCAATTCAATTGAGCAGATATTTAACACAACATGATCTTTCCAGTGCCACACTGTTACAAACACAACAACATAGTAATCAACTAGACACTTCTATCCACAGCGACTTACATTTAGCGTTTTATTCTTAGATGGGACAACAGAACATAAAGACCCAGCTCAATTTAGTGGATATAAGTTTAGTATGCATTAGAAGGCAACACGCTGCATGTCTTTCTTGGACCTTTCATCTAGGTGTGGTCACCTTGACTACCAAGGCCTGGCGCTTCCACCCGGACATTATCACATTCCGTTGGTTCTGTCAGGGGGGTGAGCTGAGCCCAGTGGGCTCCCAGGCTGTGTCCGCCCCACGCCCTGACGCCCAGGGCTTCTTTTCTGCCATGAGCCAGTGCAAACTGCCCCGCACAGAGTTGGAGCGCGGCAGCACCAAGGTGTGGGTGAGCGTCCATCACATGGCCTTGAAGCAGCCAATCACCCGTGAGACCCGAGGTGAGGCAATAGAGGGGTGGAGCCAACATAGCGTTAATGCCTTTCAAAAAAATAGGGACCTCAATTCGAGGTTAAGATTTGCTGTAGGGCTATACACTGTGTTCAATGTACATAAATCAACTGTTGTCTTTTTGTAAAAATAAACTTTAAACTTTAGAACTGTAACGTTATTTTACCAACTAGGGTCATTTTGAAAGATAGTGGTTCACATAAAAGTGTCCTGTGTTCCTTCCAGGTTTCATTAAGAGGCCAACTGTCTCTGAGATCATCTGCTCCCACCGTACCCCTGGTCAACCTTTGACCCTGGGCTGTGACATGACTGGGTTCTACCCTCCAGACATTACTGTCACCTGGGTCAGACTGAGGGAGGGGGAGGTGGATGACACGGAGGAGGAGGTGATCGAAGGAGGAGAAATGTGGGGGCCCGTTCTCAGCGGTCCTAGTACTTACCGGGTCGCAGCGACTCTTAGGAAGCGGGAAACGAGAGTAGAGGAGGCGGATGGAGGGGTTGTGTGCAGGGTGGAGCACTGTTCACTGCTGGAGCCCATTGAGAGACGCTGGAGAAACATTCAGATTGGTAGCATAACATAATATATCGTACGCATTCAGATTGGTAGCATAACATAATATATCGTACACATTCAGATTGGTAGCATAATATATCGTAATATATCATAATATATCATAATATATCGTACACATTCAGATTGGTAGCATAATATATCATAGCATATCATAATATATCGTACGCATTCAGATAGGTAGCATAATATATCATAATATATCATAATATATCGTACACATTCAGATTGGTAGCATAATATATCATAATATATCGTACGCATTCAGATAGGTAGCATAATATATCATAATATATCATAATATATCGTACACATTCAGATAGGTAGCATAATATATCATAATATATCGTACACATTCAGATTGGTAGCATAATATATCATAATATATCATAATATATCGTACGCATTCAGATAGGTAGCATAATATATCATAATATATCGTACACATTCAGATTGGTGGCATAATATATCGTAATATATCGTACACATTCAGATTGGTAGCATAATATATCATAATATATCATAATATATCGTACGCATTCAGATAGGTAGCATAATATATCATAATATATCGTACGCATTCAGATAGGTAGCATAATATATCATAATATATCGTACATATTCAGATTGGTAGCATAATATATCATAATATATCGTACACATTCAGATTGGTAGCATAATATATCGTAATATATCGTACATATTCAGATTGGTAGCATAATATATCATAATATATCGTACACATTCAGATTGGTAGCATAATATATCGTAATATATCGTACATATTCAGATTGGTAGCATAATATATCATAATATATCGTACGCATTCAGATTGGTAGCATAATATATCGTAATATATCGTACATATTCAGATTGGTAGCATAATATATCGTAATATATCGTACACATTCAGATTGGTAGCATAATATATCGTACGCATTCAGATAGGTAGCATAATATATCATAATATATCGTACACATTCAGATTGGTAGCATAATATATCATAATATATCGTACACATTCAGATTGGTAGCATAATATATCATAATATATCGTACACATTCAGATTGGTAGCATAATATATCATAATTTATCATACACATTCAGATTGGTAGCATAATATATCATAATATATCGTACACATTCAGATTGGTAGCATAATATATCAATATCAGATTGGTAGCATAATATATCATAATATATCGTACACATTCAGATTGGTAGCATAATATATCATAATATATCGTAATACATTATTCAGATTGGTAGCATAATATATCATAATATATCGTACACATTCAGATTGGTAGCATAATATATCATAATATATCGTACACATTCAGATTGGTAGCATAATATATCATAATTTATCGTACACATTCAGATTGGTAGCATAATATATCGTAATATATCGTATATATTCAGATTGGTAGCATAATATATCATAATATATCGTACATATTCAGATTGGTAGCATAATATATCATAATATATCGTACACATTCAGATTGGTAGCATAATATATCATAATTTATCGTACATATTCAGATTGGTAGCATAATTTATCGTAATATATCATAATATATCGTACGCATTCAGATTGGTATATCATAATATATCGTACACATGATTTTAATTTCTCGTACATTCTGAAACTACGTAGACTTTGTATCCACCTCTCTTTTCTTTTCTCCCCAGTTGCTCCGGCCATCCCCCCGTTTCTAACTGTCAGTTGGACCACGGATGGTGTTGGGGTGTTCTCTATCCTGTTGACAGGAGGCCACCCAAATGCAACGGTGCTTTGGGCAGCAGGGGGCGCCACACTCACGCCACTTGTATCCAACCAGACCTATGCGACGGGTGAGGAAGGACTGACAGAGATGATGAGTGTCTGTGCCCTCGTGAGATCCGATGACCAGCCGGTTCAGACAAAAGGAGAGGTTCAGGCAGAAAAACGGAAAATCCAGAATGCACAAAGTGGGTGTTTATTGAATTTAATGATCTAGAACTGTTTCCTGTTACCAGAATGTATTCCTGAACATTCCCTGTTTCAGCACAATGAAACCTGGTATTTGGCATTTTTACCATTAGCTGTGACTGTAAAACATTTCAGAAGTATATTCATGAGTTATTCAAACACAATTTGACCAGGGGACTAAATATCATGACATTAACATTTATAAAAATCTCTCTTGTCTGTAGAAACAAAAGCTGCAGTGTCTGACCCCAACACTGTAGGAATTGGATACATAGACGAACCATGTGAATATAACAAGAACTTGGAAAATGACACAATGAGTCACACAGAGGACGAGAGTGAAGAGGAAGACAACGTGAAGTACAAGATGCACGTCAACAGGGTGAATGCCAAAGTGTGGCCGAAGGGGCTTGAGAGAAAACCACTGAGAGTGAGCGTTGAGATCACCCACCCGGCCCTGGCACTGCCAGTGCATCGAACATGGACAGGTACAGCAGCAGAGTTTAAGTGTTAATCAGAGGAGAGGTTTGGTCTTGGCATGATGTCCAAATATTGTGTTGCCAGGGAGTTGGTGTAGTTTCAGAGACTGGGTGACTACAGTATTCTGCATTTCTCCAACTATGATCCTGGGAGTTTTCTTTTTTTCTTCACCAGTACATCTCATAGTATATAGAGGCGAAAATATAACGTTTGAAACTCTTTAAAGGTGCTGTCTGTAATTTTGCCTACTATTTATAAATGTGTTTCTGTCTAGGCAAAATGTGTGCATGGAAAATGTCACATACGTAAAATAGCCCCAGACTGCATCTTTAAATATCAAGTATTTTCAGGCACGTAGCTGTTCATTTATAGATGACCGTTTGTATGACTGCCAGTGGAACATGGTGGACGGGTGTTTGACTGTGGAACATGGTGTAGGGGGTGTTTGGCTTTGTACAAAAAGTGCTGTCATTTCTAAACGGTTCATCTGATATGTAGGAAAATACCTTACTTTAACTCCTGTCCGCTTTTAAGTTGTTGTTTCTTTACCTGGACGTCTCTTCCAATTTCAGACCCCAAAGAAGAGGTTTTGTCTTCACTATAATAGGGGCCAAATCGAAACTGTGAATGTTGTGCCCTGAACCTGCTGAGATGTGCCATGCTCTCCCCAGAACATGCTGGAATGTGCCATGCTCTCCCCAGAATGTGCTGGAATGTGCCATGCCCTCCTCAGAATGTGCTGGGATGTGCCATGCTCTCCCCAGAATGTGCTGGAATGTGCCATGCTCTCCCCAGAATGTGCTGGAATGTGCCATGCCCTCCTCAGAATGTGCTGGGATGTGCCATGCTCTCCCCAGAATGTGCTGGAATGTGCCATGCCCTCCCCAGAACGTGCTCAGATGTGCCATGTTCTCCCCTGAACCTGCTGAGATGTGCCATGCTCTCCCCAGAATGTGCTGGAATGTCCAATGCTCTCCCCAGAACAACCATGATGTATCGTGTTTGCTACTTACAGATGGTGTATACTTCTTGAACTCTTTCTACAGTAGCCACAGTTGGTTTCCTCAGGATGTCACACTTTTTTTAAGTCAAATTGTGTCACATTCATGTAATTTTTTAAATTAATGTTTTGTCTAAAAAGTGAAATAATTTTGGAAACATACATATATTTTCAAAAACAGGTTAAGTGAATAAAATAGTGACTGAATTAATAAAGAATAATGTTCCTTTCTATTGACGTGTCGTTGTGTGGATTTGCACTGTGACCAAATGTGTGAACCTGATAACAATGGGGACTAGGGGAGAGTTTGACATGCTTCTCACAAACCGTGATCTATTTTTGAATGTTGAATTATTAACTTTAGAACTGCTTACATGCTTTATGCAAAGTGATGGTTTAATAAATGAATTGCAAACTGCAAACGCCGCCTTTCGTTTATTTACTTCCCCTTATTGGTTATAACTCCTACACAGCAATACAACATATTTAGTCTTTTGGACAAGTAATAAAATAAATAGTCTGCAAAAAGGTTTAAACTGCGTAAATATTTTCGGAATCACTGTCCAAGACCAGGAATTAAATGATAGCAGTATAATCCGGATATATGAGACTACACACACAATGTCTAACTGAGAGAGAGCAGCTCACCTATAATAGTGCGTATCACACTTATGATACTAGTGTTGTTCTTACCACACTGATATGATGTGAGATGTGTCGACGAGACCAAATTAGTCATGTGTTTAGTAATATCCTCTTCCTCATATTGCTGTAGTCCACACACCGGACATATAAGTGTCAGGAACTAAACATGCGTCACTCTACAAACTAAATGTCCATTTAAATTTGCTTTCAGGTTCGGACCACTTTTTAGAAGAGCTATCTGTACAAGTTGATTGGACAATATTTAATTGCATGAATTACATCGTTTTCTGCTCGTTTGTCAGAATAATATATGGTCCTACGGAGAAGAAGTAGCCTGTAACTCATTTGTGAATTGAAGTTTGTCGATTCTATTAAAAAAACACCTGAAACGGTAAAAGATGGACTCTGCACCAAGTCCCTTTTCTCGTGCTGAGAGGACGTTCTGGACTGTTTGGGTGAGCTTCTGCACTAAAGGTGTTCTACTGAGAAATGAGTGATGTGTTCAAATCTTCTGATTGATTGGTTAATTACGTCTAATTGTCACATAACCCCTGGATTACAAGCAATATATGTATATTTTCAGCTACTTAATAATGCATTTTATAAATGGATTTGAGTACAGAACTTTCTAACTTTATATAATTAGCTACTTGGATTGATGTAATATCCTCATGGTATTGGATAATATTGTTGTTAAAAGATAAACATAGAGAACTTCTATAAATCCTTTCTTTTCTCCGTCATTCTCATTCTTTCTTCTCTCTCGCTCTCTCTTTCTCTTTTGTTCTCTCTCTCTCTCTCTCTCTCTCTCGCTCTCATGCACATAAATACATGCACAAAAACATACAGACCTACATTACGGAAGTTGTGGGTAGGTATCTAAGACCAGAACCCAATCACACTGATGACTCAAGACCAGAACAGGAAGCCACTGCTGCAAGACAAACAGATGACAATGGAGATGAGGAGAATAAGGAAATTAAATCAACTGAGGTCTCTCCTGAAAGTGTCTCTGACATTAAACCACTAAGACATGCTGTTACCTGGGAAAAGGGAAATGTGCAATACACTGGAACAGCCAGCAAAGGGAACGATTATGAATTATCACACGAGGTGGAAGAACTAAAATATGAAATACATAAAAGCACAACCCAGAATGATACTAAAGAAGAATTCAATGGACAAGAGGTCCAATTTGAAATATTCACTGACAAACAGATTAAATTCAAAGAGACATCATCTGAAAGCTCAAAGGTTCAGGCAGGAGATGGTTATAACAGCACTGAAGAAAAACTATCAACTGGAACGGTTGCTAAAAGAAAACAGGAGGAAAAGGAATTCCCGGTAGACTCAAAAGAATTCCACTTTAGTGATGATGTAAACCAAACAGAAGACCAGAGAGATAATACAGAAGAAAAAACACATTTTGGTACAGCATCCACAAACCTTCCATCCATCTGTGCTGAACCAGTCAAACTTATGGAGTCTGAAGTGAACGCGGAAAATATGGACATAGACATTATACAAGATGCCCAAAGCACCGAGGAGGAAACCACGGGAAGACTTAATGAAACAGGTGGAGAGGAAGGAACGACAGTAAGCTTCATGGATTCAGAGGAAGAGAGGTTGAAAGAAGAAGTTGAAGAGTTCTCAGAAGAAGAGGACAACGGAGAGGATCTGTGCGTAACTAAAGATGAAATTAGTCAAGGTGATGGTGGTGTTAAAATTGGTTTGGACATAGAAGAACTTTGGAGTATGACAGAGCCAGAGGCAATTCAAGAGATAAAAGAAATAGACAGGTCATTTGGACCATCCAGTGATTTAAATGTCTCAGAAAACAAGGGTGATTTTGCTGACAATCGCTTGAGATGTCATGAAGATGCAACAGAAAATCTCAATCAAGTAACTGATCCAAAACCACAACTGCCTTCTGGTGGGTTCTCAGGCGAGGAGACAGAATTGGTAAAAGGCCAGGATATCTTTGCCACAGAGCAAGCGTTTGAATTACAAATGGTCTGTGACAACAAAAAAGGCTCTGTGTCAAATGATGAGATAATTGTTGCTCCAAACGAGCAGAGAGTGGGGTGCAAAATTAAAAGTGAGAAGACAGTATTTGAGGAAAAACAAGAAGTCGTACCAGACGATGGAGTTAACAAGACTGAGTATGGAAGAAGCAGCGAAATAGAGAATAATGTGTTTGAGCCTGGGATGAAGAAAGACACAGAGGAGGTTATAGAGAAACTGACCGGATGGATTTCGATCTGTGATCGAGAGAAACACGTTGATGTGGAGGGACATAATATAGGGGGAACATCGACCTCAAAAGAAGAGAACGCCATCTATACTGAAGTTGGGAGTACCCTGACTTCCATGGTTGAGGTTGTGGAAAACAATACAGAGGAAACCAGAGGCGGGGAAAAGTTCCCGTGTGAGGAGCCTGTCGCGGATCAGGAACCAAAAAAACATGTTGCGTGTGAAGGAATCCGAGAGGAAATCCTTGAATGCAACAATGGCAATGACCTCCAAGAGTATACAGTACCGGAGATCCTTGAAGTCGAAGGCGAGAAACTAGTCAACGCCGCACTTTCACCAGAACACACGGAGCGTGATAACAAAGAGATTATTAAGTACCATGAAACTTATTTGAAATCAGAGAGTTCGCAATTGAGTGAACTAATAGAAGGGAGAGAAGAAGCCCAAACTGGTGAAGGGATATTTGAAGTTGAGGAAGTCGAGGCTGCATCTGAGACGGTAATAGAGGATTATACAGTCACAGAAGATGCCAAATCCCTGGGGGACATGGAAAGAACAGAGTCTCAATTGCTAAGTGAACCCAAGACAAATATACTAAAGGACCTTGAGATAACTGAGGCCGAATCATTTAAACCATCGGACATTGAAGTAAGACTGTTAGAGGAAGAGACAGAGATTTCTTCATCAGGTGAAACACTGAGGACAGAGACTGGATTATCCAGAGAGATAGAGCATGTCAAAGTACAGTGTGGTGAAGGATGGATAGAACCAAATACAGCAAGACCAACGTTTGAATGTGTGAAGGAGACACACGTACAAATACCAGAGGTGAAGACAGATTTAAAGCCGGAGGAAGACAGCGATGAAACCGTGGCTGGACTAGTCAAGGAACCATTGGAGACAGACCCTGAGGTGGATACATCAGTTGTGAGGACACAGCAAGAGCTTTACACTGAGCTGTTAGTGGAATTTGCGTCCGGAAATACTTTGGAAACACAATCTTGGTCTCTGAAAGAACGTGAGGCTGAAATGCAAAGTTTGAGGACAACTACTGTACCATCAGAGAAAACTGTCACAGCAGAGGCAAATAAAGTAGACGCCTTGGTGGGTCAAGAGTCAATGTTTCTCACACAATCAATGGATTTGTTATCCAATAATTCACTGGAGACAACTGATGGATTATCAGACAAACCACTCAAGGATGGAACCGAATTAGAGGGAATAGAACAGACTGAGTCTTCAGAATCAGAATCAGAAAATTCATCTGATTTCATTGAGAAAAGCGCAGGTAAATTAGAGGTAACAATTTGTGAAGAATTTTTACAACCGAAGCACATTGTGGCAGAATTATTAAAAGGAAAAGTTCATTTGGAAACGATAGTAACGGAGACAGAAACGGGAACCACTAATGAGACAGACAGAGAGAAACTTGGTGTGAGGAGGGAGACATCTGCATCAGGGGACGAGTCAGGAACAGTTGACACAGAAGCAGGAATATTACGGGAATCCGCAGTAGAGTCTGAATTGGCGGAGGAATTATCTGAAGCTGAGACTGGAGTGCAGAAGGACAAAGAACAAATGATTGAGTTGGAGCCTTCAGAGGAGACGAACATTAAAGAATTTGTGGAATCTGAGGTTAAGGATTTGGTGGAGATGGGCGTTGGATCCGTGGAAACTGTGGAATTATTACCAAAGGAGGTTTGGCCAAAGATTGATCAGGCAAAAGGTACGTGTGATGTTTCATCAGAGGTCACTGTCAAGACAGAGGCACATTTTTCAGAGGAGGTGGAACCTAATTCAGCAGAGACCAGGTCTGGTTCAGAGGATGACCTGGGTCAGAACATACCAAATGTCAGACCAGACACAGTGGTGTCAGAGGAAACGATGGAGGACAAATCCAGATTATCTGACAGTTTATCTGATGAATCGCTGGACAGTGAAGATGATTTGCAGGTGAAAAGAAATGCAAGATGTATGGCCGATCTAAATGAGCCAGATACAGGTTTATACATGGAGACAGAAAGAGTCGAGTCAAAATCCTCAGAGAGAGGAACAAGCGAGTTTGGATTGAATAAGGAAATAGTTGAGTTTGGGTTATCAGATGAGCCAGAGACAGACCCTGGATTATTGGAGAAATATCCAGAGAACCAAACCACATTACAAATATTACCAGATGCTGTATTATCCACCGTGTCGATCGATATCGAGTCGAGACTTTCAGAAACGAAGGACAGTGACTTATCAGATGAATCAAATGGGACTGAGGCCTCGTCACTTAAAATATCAGTGGCTGGATTATTTGACAAATCAGTGCACTGTGAGACTGGATTACAGAAGACCGACAAAGGAATATCAAATGTGGAAAACGGGTCGGGACTGTCAGAGGAGACGGTAGATACTGGATTAGCCCAGAAAACACATGGAACAGAATTACTGAAAAACACAGAGGCTGAACTCTCATATGACTCAACCAAATCTGAAGATCAATTAGTAGAGAAGACTGAAGAAGACATGACAAAGACGTTTCTGGGAATTGAGGTACAAGTATCATCAGTGACTGTTGTGAAAGAGGCTTTGGAAACAGAGGATGTTGTGAACACAGAGACCGAGGAGGACATACTGAAGCCCACAGAGGGTTTTGTGGACACAGAGACCGAGGAGGACATACTGAAGACAACAGAGGATGTTGTGGACACAGAGACCCAGCAGGACATACTGAAGCCCAGAGAGGGTGTTGTGGACACAGAGACCGAGGAGGACATACTGAAGACAACAGAGGATGTTGTGGACACAGAGACACAGAAGGACATACTGAAGACAACAGAGGATGGTGTGGACACAGAGACCCAGCAGGACATACTGAAGCCCAGAGAGGGTGTTGTGGACACAGAGACACAGGAGGACATACTGAAGCTAACAGAGGATGTTGTGGACACAGAGACCCAGGAGGACATACTGAAGACAACAGAGGATGGTGTGGACACAGAGACACAGGAGGACATACTGAAGCTAACAGAAGATGTTGTGGACACAGAGACCCAGCAGGACATACTGAAGCCCACAGAGGATGTTGTGGACACAGAGACCCAGGAAGAAATACTGAAGACAACAGAGGATGAGGCTGGAGAACCTGAGGAAACTGAGGTAGGATGGTTGAAGACAGATGCAGAAGTACCAGAGGAAAACAGAGGGGATGATGTAATAGAAGGAACAGAAAGTGTATACCGAAATATTACGGACCAGGTAATTATACTTTCTCTATAAAAATTAAATTCAGTTAAATTCCGGCAATGGGGTTATATAATCATAAGAGCTAAAGAAAAAATATATTAGTATTACTTATCATTATTTATTCATATTAATTGATTTGATTAATTAGAATCAGTGTTAATTTTACTGTGTACCATTTCAGTTTGATGCTTCTGCTTTGGACTTCACTGCTCAAAAGGCTCGTATTGCCCTAAAGAATCCACAAGTCCGTCCCCCCAGTGACCCTCGAACTCTTCTGAATATGCCCTCTTTGACCCCATCACCTCCAAAACCTATGGTACACCTGCCAGTCCGAGGTCTAATGGGCATTCCAACGGGCGGCATTGGAATTAAACTGCCAGGTATGTTAAAGGGTTTTGTAAATTAAGATTTGCAAAAATGTCAGTATTTAAGTATTTGTATTAATTAACAGTCTATTTAAGCTCTGGACAACACATATATTGTACTGACTGGATATCTGAATATGCACATTAGGGTTTGAGGTTGTCTTTATAATTATTATTTAATGGAAGAACATTTTAGTCACTTTTTCAAATTTTGTTTAATAAAAGACAAAGTGTTTTTGGTATTTGCTCTATTTTCGGATCTTGCTGACACCATGTTTAATGACAAATAACGATGTTAGAGTGTTAATGTATTAAGTTTGATGTACCTGTTATTCTCTTCAGGACTTGGTGTTGGGTTCCCTGTCTTAAGAAAGACAGAAAAAGGAGTGAGAGATGAAAAACCTGTCCCTCAGGTACCGAGAATGAGATTACTGCACTTTGACACAACACAGCCTTATAAAATAGGTGTATGTCATTTTTATTGTCATTGTTTGATGTTATATATTCCACAGAAATCTGAAATTGAGCCAGAAGTAAGAGATGAGGAACGCAAACCAAAATGGACACCTCCTAGACAGCCAGGGTATGAAATCCATTGAAATTCACACATTTGTGAACAAAATGAAGCTATGTCATCTATTTTGGAATAAGGCTGTAACGTTACACACAGTGAAGGGACCTGAATACTTTCTAACAGATTGTATATACAGTTTACACTGATGAGTCAAAACATTATGACCACTCACAGGTGAAGCAAATTTGACTGAAAATGTTTAGGCCAGGCGACTTAGTCACCTTTAATACTGCAATGCGGGAACATCCTGTCAGCAGTGGTGAGTACCTAACGACGTTTGTGTAATGTCTGAGGAGAGACAAATCACCAACCGTTGACATTGTGTTGGGTGCTCGAGGCTCTTCGATCTGAGAGGTGAACAACAGCTATCTTGACCGGTCCGAACCGACAGAATTTTAATGATGGCTACGGGAGGAATGTGTCACGACACACAGCGCACATCCTGTGTAGCTGCAGACAGGACAGAGTGCCCATGATGACTTCTGCCCACTATGGAAGCACCTATTATGGGCATGTGAGCATCGGAACGGGACCTTGGAGCAGTCGACGAGGATCTTCTGTTCCAATGAGTCCTGTTTTCTTTTATATCACGTGTACATGTGCACCGTTTACCTGGGGAAGTGATGGCAATGATTCCCCAGATCTCAATCCGAGTGAACATCTTTGTTGGACCAACAAGCCGATCCAAGGTGGCTCCACCTCGCTACTTCCAGGACTTGATCTATTGCTATTGTCTTGGGGGGTGATACCAGAGAATACCTTCAGGGAACTGTTTTGGGCGGAGTAGGCCTACTAACAGCAAATTAGGCACTAATGTTTTGGCTTATCAGTGTATATATTTTTCTACTGTTTTTTATGTTATCTTGATTGCACTCACTTCTTGTTATTAACACCTTCCCTAATGTATATGTCAGATTTGGAAATCCTCTAATGATGAATGAGCTGAAAAACAAGCTGAAGAAGACTACAAAGGAGAAAGAAGATGATTGACCGAAGAATGTTTTTTGTGCTTCGCTAGCTAAGATCTAACAACATACAAAATATTACATTTTGCTCTCTTGGTATTTTTTTCATGTCCTTGCGAGATTTGTTCTAATTCATAATATCTGTTTGGTTTAGAAAGTGTAAATTTGTTGTTGTGTTTGGCAAACTGCTGTGGTTACATTTTTTAATAAAAAAATGGCTATTTGTGAAGTTCCCGTATTTCTTTACAAGATAATTACAGATTATATTTTGTATAAGAACGCAACATAACATGTTTATTTTTATTTCGCAACAGCATTAGGTAAGTTTTTCATGATGTAATGTTTTTCAAACGCTTCCTGTGTATTGGAGCGGCACAGTGCGCGAACTGAACCCCCTCCCGACCCGTAGCCACATTACAGAGACCTCACGTCATCACTAAGCGGCGACAACCACTAGCTAGCATCTGAAGACGCTCACTACATTACGGATTGTACATTTATTGGGTAAATTCAGTTTCTTATTTGTAAACCAGTTTTCTAGCTCGTTTGTTATTACGTTGTTCCTTTTAATATTACCGATCGCTGTCGTGTTTTGTCTCATTACTGGGTGTAGATAACTTTTACACTCATTAGCTAACTTGGCAAACTACTACTAATAATATAGCTAGTTAGCTGTTCTTATGCTATGCTACTAGCATTGCTAGATACAATACGTTGGATAGCTACCCTAGTTATTGCCAATAGATAGCTATCTGCAGCACTGTATCGTGTTGACTAACGTTAGCTGGCTGTTATATATTAATGGACTCAAAATAACATCGCAGTAATACTAGTAACTAGACAAACGGGTAGCAATAGATGGCCATTAAACGTTTATATAACAATAGTTTAATATTAAATATTTGGTCCAGATCCAGTTAGCTAGGTACCTAGCCTGGTATGTACATCGATGGGCAGCTGTAGCTACCTAACAATCACTTTCATAAACGACGAAAACAAACTCTTTTTAACTTTTTTACAACACAACCAATGAACAGAATAAGTGCTAACTATGTTTATTTTCAACTCGGAAGAAACAAACGACGTGTTTATTTAATCCATTACAGCACGTTTGCCAATAAATGAACGCTAGCTTAGCCGAGGTGTTATGCTAATATCTGCCGGTATAGCTTTAATAACGCGTTATAGGTACCTAGCGTACATAACGAGTTTATTTCCTGGTGTTCTGATTTAGCCATATTTATCCATTGAGGTTGTTCCATTGAAATATTGTTTTACGTCCTGTTATTCTGGTCGTACCAAGTTTTGATCAGTCGGTAAACATTACTTGCTTTCGAAGGCCTGAATACATATTCTGTTTTGGCTTCGTCACTTATTTGAAGGTGAGGCCTGCATATGTAACTATGTTTTTCCCTTCCCTCTTCACGACTGTAGGTAAGCAGCCACCCAGACATACAAACATCTCTCCTCTCTGTTTGGGTGGTTGTGACTGAAGACATCTCGACCAACTACATCTTATTTTCTGGTAAGGGGGGGGACCACAGACGTTGACTTCAGTAAGCGGGGGTCAGTGTGTCAGTCTCCCTATCACCATGGGTGACATCAGTGATCTGGACCGGCAGATTGATCAGCTGAGGAGATGTGAGCTCATTAAGGAGAATGAAGTCAAAGCCTTGTGTGCCAAAGCAAGGTAACGCCCAAATGGCAACGCTTAATTCATAATGACAGTGTTGTATGTGGTTATAAATTGTCTCATTTTGTGGTTCCTTATTGTTAGTTCACCAAGTCAGTATGCTGAGAAATCATTAGTGTTTGCAGAATGCTCTGGGAGCATTTGGGATTAACTGTCAGGGACAAAGACAATTTTTTAGAACCTTTTAGTTTACTGAAGAGTGTCCTTGAAGGGTAAACTCTTTGGTTATCCTTTTTTTTTGTTTACAGGGAGATTCTAGTGGAGGAAAGCAATGTACAGAGAGTTGATTCTCCTGTTACAGTAAGTGAATTGGATGGATACATATTATATCTGTACCACATGTGGCATATTGACCTTCTGTTTTCTATGCACTTTTAGGTGTGTGGCGATATCCATGGGCAATTTTATGACTTAAAGGAGTTATTCAGAGTAAGTTTGATCAGATGTGGCCATGTTGAAATCTCACTTGTGGATTGGTGATCCTTTGCCCAAACGTAAGCCCTAATATATACTATTTTAACGTTCGGTGCTCTTTGCTCCTTTTTCTCTTGCCATATGTTTTGCATATTAGGTTGGCGGTGATGTTCCAGAGACAAACTATCTCTTCATGGGTGATTTTGTGGACCGAGGGTTTTACAGTGTTGAGACATTTTTGCTGCTACTTGCACTGAAGGTACATTGCATTTTCTCATTGGTTGATTGATATCGGACTGTTGTTGTTAGATACACTCTATGTCACATGTATTGAGACACCTACACAATACACCTACCTGAGCTTGTATAACATCCCATTTTAATTCCATAGGCATTAATGGGGTTAAAGTATTGTCCTCAACCATGTTAGGGAGAGCATTGCACGTGTCTGTCCCTGACCAGGTCCGCTACCCCGATCGTATCACGCTGATCCGCGGAAACCACGAGTCGCGGCAGATCACGCAAGTGTACGGCTTTTATGACGAGTGCCTGAGAAAGTACGGCTCTGTTACTGTGTGGCGATACTGTACTGAGATCTTCGACTACCTCTCCCTCTCCGCAATCATCGATGGCAAGGTGCGTCCCTCCCTTTTACCTGATGATCTATTTTATTATGTTATGTATTAAAGCCTTCTGTTGTACCCTCCATGCACTGCTAGCTTATTTACGTGATCCAATCTGTCCCCAACTGTGCACGTGAATCTGGATAAAAGCATCAATTATGATGCTAAAATGAAAGCAATTTGGCCCTTGCTATTTTATGATTTTTTCATATAATCGAAGGGATGGGACTTCCAACTTTATTAGCTTACTTATTCTGAGGGCACAGTTTTTCATAACGACAATAATCGGTTAGCAGAAATTAATTATACACAAATGTGTACTACATCATTGTAGACATTGTCTAAATGCCTCTGCTGGAACAGATGCCATAATAATATGGATGCACAAATGACCTCTATCCAGGTCCATGACCTCTATCCAGGTCCATGACCTCTATCCAGGTCCATGACCTCTATCCAGGTCCATGACCTCTATCCAGGTCCATGACCTCTATCCAGGTCCATGACCTCTATCCAGGTCCATGACCTCTATCCAGGTCCATGACCTCTATCCAGGTCCATGACCTCTATCCAGGTCCATGACCTCTATCCAGGTCCATGACCTCTATCCAGGTCCATGACCTCTATCCAGGTCCATGACCTCTATCCAGGTCCATGACCTCTATCCAGGTCCATGACCTCTATCCAGGTCCATGACCTCTATCCAGGTCCATGACCTCTATCCAGGTCCATGACCTCTATCCAGGTTCCATGACCTCTATCCAGGTTCATGGCCTCTATCCAGGTCCATGACCTCTATCCAGGTTCATGGCCTCTATCCAGCTTAGTGTTGTGGTATGCAGTCATTTTAAACCATGTTTTTCTGCAGATATTCTGTGTTCATGGTGGTCTCTCACCTTCCATCCAAACGCTGGACCAGATCCGAACCATCGACCGGAAGCAGGAGGTTCCCCACGACGGGCCCATGTGCGACTTGCTGTGGTCTGACCCAGAGGGTGTGTGCTTGCAAAAAACACACTGTTATGAAGTGGCCCAAATAAAGAAGTTGTCAGGAACCCAACTTCCTCTGTAGAACCACAGTCTTTTGGTTTTGGTCTCTACTAATGGTGTTAGAGAGAGCATTTGGCCATGGCCCTACTCTTAGATGGAACAACAGACTATCTGCAGCACTGTAACAAGGTTTTGAGCTCCCAGATTTGTGCTGTCATGCACTTTTCTCACCAGTAATGAAGGATATGGCATTTAAAATAAAGCTTGTACAAATACTATCTGTTAAAACCCCATTTTATTCCAGACACCACAGGGTGGGGTGTGAGTCCACGGGGGGCTGGCTACCTGTTTGGCAGCGACGTTGTGGCCCAGTTTAACGCGGCCAATGACATTGACATGATCTGCCGGGCCCATCAGCTCGTCATGGAGGGATACAAGTGGCACTTCAATGAGACCGTGCTCACTGTGTGGTCGGCGCCCAACTACTGCTACAGGTGACACTGTTTGTACTTCACTTCTGGAACAACACTTAAGGAATGCTATACTTTAGTAGCCTGCAATCAAGCTGGATTTTCTTGTTGAAGAAAGGAATGATTATGATTCTATTTAAAGTTAAACCTGTGGTATCTGCTCGCAGGCTAACCTTTTAGAAAATATCATGTTCATGGTCAGTACTGTTGTAAAGTTGCCCAAATCTGTCTGTTGCTCTCAGGTGTGGTAATGTGGCAGCCATTTTGGAGTTGGACGAGCACCTCCAGAAGGACTACATCATATTTGAAGCAGCCCCACAGGAAACCAGAGGCATCCCCTCCAAGAAGCCTGTGGCTGACTACTTCCTGTGAATTTATTCTTTCACAAAGAGTGAAGCAAAAATGTACTACGGGAGATGGCTCACTTTTAGTTGTTTTTAACACACTTGTTTGTCATTTCTGTGTTTGTACTTTTTATCAATAACCTTTATTTTAGGCTGTTAATTTTCTGTTTGATAAGTCGGGTTCTGTTTCCTGTGCCCCTACTCCTTTATACAGACCTCATTTTTGGCCCTGACTTTCATTCCTGTCATTCTGTAAAGTTTTTATTTTTTGTATTTTTTGCTCTGGTAGCTGCCAAATTGGCATTGTCTCTCTTCACATCTATTCGTATGCATTAGCCTTTTCTATGTAATGTGAATATTCCTGCTACTGAAATAGTATTTCAAATTCTCTACCAGGTCAGTGGTCAAACCACAATACTGGTGGATGTAGAGCTTTATTCAATTGCTAATTTTGATGTTTTTTTTAGTACAACTTCTGCGGGGTTATCCTCTCGGTTTGAGCTGGTAGATGCATATGTGTGTTTCAGGTAACACATTGGACACACAGTGAAGGGACAGCATACAAATAACTGCAATGTATGGACAATTTTAAAGGACACATTTGAAGGAATGGAAACTACTTCTACCAAACTATTTTTGGAAACATGTTCTTTATCGGACCACTCTTTCTCTAGGTGTTATTGCTGATTTTCTTTTGTCATTAATTATTTGTTGAAATAAAACGTTTTTTGTATAAATTAGTATTGTGTTTTTACAACTGTGTGAAATGTGTTACCACATATATTACCACATACAGCATCACGGTCATGTGTGGTAGATTTTACACCATTACACTGGTCAGTTCCCTATTAGATATTTAGCATTAAATACACTAAGACACAACCAAATTAATTGCCTTTGTTATCGTCAATATTCCAAATGCACTTCAACTATACAGATAATAATGAAAATTAAACCTCAGTTTGGTAAATACAATACTGAGGCTGTGTCATTTTGTTTGAAATTTGGGGAGTGACTTACTCAAAGCTCCCCAGCTTTTGGAACGGTAGTACAATTAGCAGATGTACCAGTTGTTGGTAGTTCCTCAGTTTAGACCACAAGGCAGAAGTTTATAACTGGCCCTTATACATAATCATACAGCAGTATTCTGGGCAAAATGTGATACATTTCTATTTTGGGGAAGCTGGTAGTGGTAAAAACTTCTGACCAGTAAATTCAATGTCGCTAAATTCGATTCTGTTAGAGACATTTATCTGTCCTGTGCATGATGGTAAAATAATTTCTCCCAAGTCAATGCTTGGAACAACAATATGTTGTCTAATTGTCTGGTGAAATATGGGAAAAAATGAAATACACATTTCATTAAGATAAAAGGACATACAGATTCAAATGTCCTAATGAACAAATACAACCTGAGGTCAGTGTGTTGACACTAAAGCTGTTTTGATACAAACATCGTATATATAAATTATACATGTGTTTCTATTGTTAGCCAGTGGGTGGCAGCACTTTCTGTATACGTACCCTGCAGATGATATAGAACTCAGCGCGGTTCCATCCAGATGATTTGTTAATTCCTCGATCACTTCCTTTCCTGACGCAAGTGCCCGACAGAGGCTTTGCACGTTGTCAGTTGTACCCGTAAAATCGCAAAACTGGATTATACACCATTTCAAAGTGACCAGATACACCACAGAAGGATTTTCATAAGGACATAGGTGAGTTCAGCTCAACGACTGTCTGTATCTGTGAAACAATTCGTTTAAATTTGCTGCCAAAGTGTCGCTTCGGTATGTTCGGGCCTAGTAGTACTGCCTCACCAGCACACCAGCATATTCTAGCCGGTCTGTAGCCGGTTTATTTTTTAAATAAAGGCAAACTTGAGTATGTATGGTTACTAGCACTCTTTAACATTTCACATTATAATGCATGGCATGGAAATAATTAGTTTATTTTCTAACTTCCTTAGGTGATTTTACTTATTTGCTTGTTATCTTACCGCGCCAAGCACTCATGCTCGTGCTACACAGTGCCATTGATAGTATCATTGGTAGTGCCATATGCCTCGTTTAACTAGTGTTTAGAATAACCTATCCTGTAATAGTAACTAATGAATGGATGTTAGCGTTAGTCAGTGTGAACACAATTAATTTAAACTGTTGCATTATCTATTCCGCTTTTCATTTGCATAATTGATGTCCATCTACCTTATTCACCGTAGTTGTCTAACGTTTTGGTGATACTGAGCTACCTATAATGGCGCGTGCACGTTTATCATATAGTGTGTTTGAGATAATACTACAATACTACAATGCCCAATACTACAACACCTGACTCTAACAGCTAACTTAAGGTGATGTTGCTGTTATTGTTCACCACTTGGGCTAGTAGTAGTGAATGGTATAACTGCTAGCTAGTTTCGTTACACAGGGTTACATCAGGTTGATGACGGTGAACTATATACATTAAGAGTTGTCATCTTGTTTTGCTAGTTCAATTGGTATGCGTTTTAAATGCATCTGTTTCCCTCACTGACACTTGTAATTACACCGTGCAGCACATACACCGTCCGAGTGCTTTGTCTTTGCTTGGTTTTTACCAATTGTGAATCAACCAGGCAAATGTTAGCATTACGTTACATGTAGCTCGGTACTGAGCTTGGTATCAAAGTTGAGTTTATTTTTTCCAACGTTATTTCATATGTGCTGTTTGTCTTGTTAGTGCTATTTTGGTTGGTCCAGGTTACCGCTTAGGTTAAAGGGCCACTTCACCGATTTTGCATTTAGCTTTGTATCAGTAGACAAATGGTAGTATTTTCCAATGACCTTACTCCCACCCCTCAACTCCCTCTGATAGGAGAGATATCTTGATTTTAAAGGGCCACTTCACCGAAAAAAAATATTTTTCTCACTTATCGTGGTCACTTATGTAGTATAAATGTGAAAGAATTTTTAAAATTGTTGCCTTCTGGCAGAGAAAAACATTAAAACGTGTTTTTGGCTTATGTGGATGAAATACACCAAATCCCAGAATGCACTTGTTTCGCTGCTCTACGAGTCCACTCCCAAGCCACGCCTACCGGCTCGAGAGGGCAGGCAGAAGGGAAGGCTAGTTACTAATTGACTGGAAAACAGAAGACACCGGTTAACACGAGTCTCCGTGACGAGTTTCTTGATAAAGTAATTTAAATACTAACCATGCGTTGTACCAGGATGTACATCCAACACAAGGAAAGGACATGTAGTTCGTTTCCAACGTTTTCCCGTTGAACATTTAGAGCGGTGCAAACAGTGGCTGCGGGCTATCAACCACCCCAAGTTCCGAGAATATTTATAATTAATAAAAGTATATACATTTCTTCATATTTCCCTGTACTCTTTTGTAAATCAAAGTTATACATTATAGACTTGTGGAGGCTGGTTACTCTCAATGTGATTTAGCTGTAACTATTTACTGTACACACCGTTGTGTGAATTAATTTGTGTTAAAAAGGGAAATCTTATGTATATTACACAATTTAGACTGGAATTTTAAAAAGGCAATGCAAGACAGGACCATGGAAACAGAGTAGCTCCTTTATGAAGTGCTTTCCTACAATTGCAGTCAATATTACTCTAGGCAAATATATAATTTAATAGAGCAACACTAAAAGGACTACAACACTAACCACAACCAAGATGAGTTTGAACTTTTATTGTTTTTAAACATAATATAAACAATTTCACATTAATAGCTCTGCCAGAGCTTCAGCAGTTTCTCTATAGCCACAGTATTGTCCGTCAGGAGCTGGAAATCTCTGTCTGATGTCCTGAACAACACATGCAGGCAAAACAAGACGATATAGCCTTTCCCCAGTCTCTCCTTGCAGGACACACTCCACGAAATGACGGTAGGCTGTTAGGCGATATTGTCTGAAAACAATAAGCACAACGTTAGCAACGCAAGCTATTTGCACCTACAATAGGCTAGCTAGCATATATGTAAATATTACCGATAGCTCAGCTAACTGACGTGAACAACAAATAAATACTCACTTATACTGAAGCGTCCGTTTGTCCCTGCGGGCTTTGGCTGGCGTTTCCAATTGACCTTCGGAATCCTGAAATAAGTTTCCAAAACTCATGTGTGGATCAAAGCTGGGGTGCTCTATTACGCATGCTGGCGGTCCCGTTTCTAATGCAGATTCAGTTATTTCTTCAAGAAGAAAATGGCATCGCTGTAATTCGCAACAGCAGCGGGACTCTCTGTGTCCATAGGCGCACAGCGAGAGCACTGGCACCACCAGTCCGCCCCAGCTCGACTCTGTACGGGCTCTTCCTCATGACCGCCAGGCAAGCTTCGCTCCTCTGCAGCCGCTTGTTCCTCCATCAACCGCAACTGTTTTTCACTGTATTGCGGCTCGTACAGGCAGCCACGAACATCGGATTCGCGCAACAGATCTTCAAAATCCCTTTCTTCGCATTTCTCCACAACAAGCAAGATCGGGTTAGCTTAACTACAAGATGGCTGACACTGTTTTGAGAATCTGTGAGGAGGCCCCACCCATACGGGCGGGTTGAAAAAATGCAGAAGTAGCGTCTACTTCTGTCTGTAGTTTATAGCCTCTTAAAAAAAATCCTCCAATGACGTAAAATGGCCATCTCGTAGTTAAGCTACCCCGATCTTGCTTGTTGTGGAGATATGCGAGTTTTAGACTAATCACGAATGTAATTTTGAAGACGAAACGGAAGAAAGGGATTTTGAAGATCTGTTGCGCTAATCCGATGTTCGTGGCTGCCTGTACGAGCCGCAATACAGTGAAAAACAGTTGCGGTTGATGGAGGAACAAGCGGCTGCAGAGGAGCGAAGCTTGCCTGGCGGTCATGAGGAAGAGCCCGTACAGAGTCGAGCTTGGGGCGGACTGGTGGTGCCAGTGCTCTCGCTGTGCGCCTATGGACACAGAGAGTCCCGCTGCTGTTGCGAATTACAGCGATGCCATTTTCTTCTTGAAGAAATAACTGAATCTGCATTAGAAACGGGACCGCCAGCATGCGTAATAGAGCACCCCAGCTTTGATCCACACATGAGTTTTGGAAACTTATTTCAGGATTCCGAAGGTCAATTGGAAACGCCAGCCAAAGCCCGCAGGGACAAACGGACGCTTCAGTATAAGTGAGTATTTATTTGTTGTTCACGTCAGTTAGCTGAGCTATCGGTAATATTTACATATATGCTAGCTAGCCTATTGTAGGTGCAAATAGCTTGCGTTGCTAACGTTGTGCTTATTGTTTTCAGACAATATCGCCTAACAGCCTACCGTCATTTCGTGGAGTGTGTCCTGCAAGGAGAGAGACTGGGGAAAGGCTATATCGTCTTGTTTTGCCTGCATGTGTTGTTCAGGACATCAGACAGAGATTTCCAGCTACTGACGGACAATACTGTGGCTATAGAGAAACTGCTGAAGCTCTGGCAGAGCTATGAGTGTGAAATTGTTTATATTATGTTTAAAAACAATAAAAGTTCAAACTCATCTTGGTTGTGGTTAGTGTTGTAGTCCTTTTAGTGTTGCTCTATTAAATTATATATTTGCCTAGAGTAATATTGACTGCAATTGTAGGAAAGCACTTCATAAAGGAGCTACTCTGTTTCCATGGTCCTGTCTTGCATTGTCTTTTTAAAATTCCAGTCTAAATTGTGTAATATACATAAGATTTCCCTTTTTAACACAAATTAATTCACACAACGGTGTGTACAGTAAATAGTTACAGCTAAATCACATTGAGTAACCAGCCTCCACAAGTCTATAATGTATTACTTTGATTTACAAAAGAGTACAGGGAAATATGAAGAAATGTATATACTTTTATTAATTACAAATATTCTCGGAACTTGGGGTGGTTGATAGCCCGCAGCCACTGTTTGCACCGCTCTAAATGTTCAACGGGAAAACGATGGAAACTAACTACATGTCCTTTCCTTGTGTTGGATGTACATCCTGGTACAACGCATGGTTAGTATTTAAATTACTTTATCAAGAAACTCGTCACGGAGACTCATGTTAACCGGTGTCTTCTGTCTTCCAGTCAATTAGTAACTAGCCTTCCCATCTGCCTGCCCTCTCGAGCCGGTAGGCGTGGCTTGGGAGTGGACTCGTAGAGCAACGAAACAAGTGCATTCTGGGATTTGGTGTATTTCATCCACATGAGCCAAAAACACATTTTAATCTTTGTCAGCCTAGAAGGCACCAATTTCAAAAATTCTTTCACATTTATACTACATAAGTGACCACGATAAGTGAGGGAAATTTTTTTTCGGTGAAGTGGCCCTTTAACATCTATGATCTCAATGGTGTTCGCTCATTTTGCCAGTTTTTCAGTATGTGTGTATTGATGGTTAAATTACTTTCATCAATGTTTAAAACCTGTCAACCAATGTGTCATTCGACACGAAGTATTTGATGTATTTATTTACTTTAACATAATGTATTTAAGGTTGTCCCTTCGCATCAAATGTTTTTAACTTCAATCCTTTTTTTTCTACCTACCCAGATTGACAGCAGCCTTCAGAAATGTCGCGTTTTTTTGCCACCGGGTCCGACAGCGAGTCGGAGGAGTCCTCATCTGCGGACGAGATCACCCCTAAAGCACCCGGAGCTACTTTCACTAAGCAGTAAGTACTAATTTAATCTCTCCAACTATCACGGAAACTTTTATTTTTGCTGTGTTCAAGATTCCACATCTGTTCCCTGTAGGTCGCTGCTGCTTAGTGACGATGAAGAGGACACCAAGAGGGTGGTACGCAGTGCCAAGGACAAGAGGTAGGCCATTTTCTTTACTTCACATTTTCCTTAGCCCGTCTACCAACCTTAGAACGATGCCTGCAAAACCGAAGCGTAAATATGGACCCACGCTATCACTTGTAGAATGTTGTCTGTAAAGCGGAAAAACATCCCTTGACTGTTGTGTGCATACCGGTATGTCGATATAGTATGCCCAATTTTCTATCGATATTCCCAGGTGCTTCATCTACACCCATTCTTTTGTTCCAGGTTTGAGGAGCTTACGAACCTAATCAAAACAATCCGCAATGCCATGAAGATCCGGGACATGTCCAAGTGTCTGGAGGAGTTTGAGCAGCTATATCGTGCATTTCTCAAAAGCAAGACTATAGTGGACAAGGAAGGGGTGCCCCCATTCTACATCCGTATCCTGGCTGACCTAGAAGATTATTTAAATCAGGTTAGCGATTGCCATTTCCCTATGTGATTGTTCTTGAATAGCATTTGTCAGTGCTGCTGTTATGAAAAAGTCAAACCATGTCACCATCAGGTTTAACGAACACAATTAATTTGATTCATGGTTATGCTCCCATGTCATTTGAAACAACCTCCTCCTAATATTCCTTAACGTAAACATATTTATTCCCCTTTAGCTTTGGGAGGACAAAGAGGGCAAGAAGAAGATGAACAAGAACAACGCCAAAGCCCTCAGTACCCTACGCCAGAAGATCCGCAAGTACAACCGCGACTATGAGACTGAGATTGCCAGCTACAAGGAGGTGAGGTGTTTTGTTACAATATCACAAGATGATGGATAAGAAACATTGATTGTTACACATTAACAATTAACAACGCTCATATTGAAGCAGACAGACATTCAACTTGAGTTCCCAGGAAGAAAAGCGCTATATAAATGTAATGTATTATTATTATTATAGATACCTTTATGGGATTTGTTTTAATCACTAACCACACAGAGCACACTTTATGCTTGTGACAATGCTTACTGTTTAAATGTACTGTATGGGGGTGAGGGTGACACAAACGTGCACCGAATCTGAAACGTTACGTGCGTACAGGTCATTTAAATTTGGAGGCAACTTCTCTCGCGACGACACGCTTTAGATTCTCACAAACACAACATTCACTGTTGTCAGATGGTTGTGTGTTGTGTTTGCCTTGTAAAAACCCTGTTCCAACTGTGAGATGCTTAATTCCTATAGCGTGTTCTATAATGGACCCCTTTATCTCTATCAGAACCCAATGGCATCAGCAGATGAGGAGGAGGAGAAGGATGAGGTTGATTCAGGTGAGGACCGTGTCTTAACTCGCTCAGTCAGTATAGCAAAAATGGTTTTAACAAAAGGGCCCAAATAGGTTCTGTTGGGTAACGGTACTGATTTCCAGTTACTGGTACTGGTTCAAATGTGAACGGTATCCACCCTACTAATCTCCAATCTCTTTATTTCTGTGTCTTTAGGGTCTTCGTCAGATAGCGACGACGAGCCGGCCGACGCCAAGAGCTTCTTAAAAAAGAAATCCGCTACAGAGGCGCCTCCAATGGATGCCAGCAAGTTCCTCAAAGGAGCGGTGGTAAGGCTTTCTCATTGGCCTCTCTCATTGGCCTCTCTCATTGGCCTCTCTCATTGGCCTCTCTCATTGGCCTCTCTCATTGGCTCGGTTGTTTTGCAACGGGTATCAGTTTGTGCCCACGCTCAAGACTGGGGGGGGGGGGTTCTGCAAATCACCGGACATTTCAGTCCCAATGGGGGTCGCTACTTGATGACAAAGATGCTTACGTTCTGCACAGCCTTTTTTATTTGAAATAATCTAGGTAAATCTGCTTGCCATTTACCTAGATTATTTGATGGTTTATGTACCTACTGGGCATTGTTTTGTTGCGGGAAATACAATTTCTGTTATTGCCCACCTTCACTTTTAATTTGAATTGAATCTTGTGCATAAAGTGTCATAGTTTTTTTGACCACAACACCCACGACTGCTGAATGACTTTGCGTTTGTGTTCTGCAGGACGAGGAGTCCTCCAGCAGTGATGGGAACAACGAAGACTGGGACTCGGACTCCTCTGAAAGCGACACCGGGAGCGAAGACGAAAATGGCAGAAGCACCTCCATGGCTGTGAATTTCCTTAAGAAGTCAGTCCTTTCTCCCCCATTTAGACTTGACACAATCGCGCTAACTCGGCAAATGAAAACATTTTCCCAATGCAAAACACCCTTCATCAGCTTTCATTCTGCACCTTTTAGTTGGTTTATTAACACAGTAATCAGTAGTGCTCTCTGTGTCTGGTGGCCTTAAGGCCAAATTAGGCCCACAAGTATTTTTATTTTACCTGACCTCTCAAGGTTTCTGTAATCACCTCACCTTGTGTCGAGTTTGCAGGTTTTCTAACTAAAACCCAGATATATATTCTGGATATGTGTCACTGTAATTTAACAGGAACTGACATTTTAAATGTGACTTCTTCTAACCAGAGCCAGCAGCGAGGGGGAGCGACATACCAGTGACAAGAAAAAGGAGGAGAGGAAGACAAGACACAAGCGCAAGGAGCGCATTGAGGAGGAGGCTGAGGAGGAGGCCCAGGAGGAAGGCGAAGGAGAGTGGGAGAAAGTCAAGGGAGGCGTGCCCCTCGTTAAGGTGGGTAATCAAATCGTGGCACCATGGGAAGCATCCACGGGTGTAGTATTTGTTTCCAAAATATTGGCGTGATTTTCTAGGGTCTTATAATGTTTGATAAATTATGGACGTGTTACAACTTCCTGAACTGCTGTTAGGCAGTGGTACGTGTGCTGATAGAACCTTATGAGTTCTAATGAATGCAGCTAAACGGTCTTGTAGAACCGTGTTCTGGATTCATAATGTGTCTGGAAGTGTACTAATTGCTTCTCCCGACAGGAGAAGCTGTAGATGTTTGCCAAGGGAACTGAGATCAACACAACAGTCGTGGTCAAGAAACTCAATGAGATTCTCCAGGCCCGTGGAAAGAAGGGAACAGACAGGTACTGATCCGTTGATTACATTTAGATGAACAATTATGGCATTTTTTTGAAGTGGTTACTTTTCTTTGTCGATGTTAACAAAATGTTATTTGTTCCGTCTTGTGTTTTCACTCTAGTTTTGTAAATGAGTATTGGGTAGTCATGTACTGATGCATCGGCCCAGTATTTCACAGTCAATGCATCCCTGGATATTAGATTGGGTAGTAGGGTTTTGGGGTTCTCTTTTTGACTTGACCAACGCTCCATTTCGTGTAACTCTTCTGGTTCTCTACCGTACTCCGTTCAGGGCTGCCCAGATTGAGCTTCTTCACGTCCTGGCCAACATTTCCAATGAAAACAACCTGGGTGAGGGCGTCCTAGTCAAGATCAAGTTCAACATCATTGCATCTCTGTATGACTACAACCCCAACCTGGCCGCCTTCATGAAGGTCAGACACAGCTTCCTTATCGCCCAACTGTGACTAGATGCTAAAACTGTCTCTGTTGTACCGCCCATTTGTTCCCAGCGCATATGTGCAGCTATGCTAATTCGAGTACATGATGTGCATCTTTGTCAGAATGGGTTGGGCGTTTCACTTCTCTATGTAATTATGGCACATTTAGAAAATCTAGAATATTTACTTGTAATATTAGTAACTCCCAGTTGGGATGCAAATATATTAAGATGTTGAATTCTTTTGGCCAATTTGTTTGCTTTTAGAAATGTTATTTTGTTTTTAATGTACTGCCCCCAGCTATGCTCGTAGGTGACTACATAAAATATCAAACAATTTGTATTACACTATGACTAAACCTGTCATTATAAAATGTGTTCTATTATTATTACATTTATCAAAATAGGTGGCCAACCCAATAGAACTATTGTGTTTAATTAGCCTCTGTTATCCTGTCCTGTTCCCAGGCTGACATGTGGAAGAAGTGTTTGGACTGCATCGATGAGCTGCTGGACATTCTGTTTAACAACGACAAAATCTTCATCGGGGAGAACATCGCTGAGGACAGTGAGAACCTGGCCTCTGACTCGCAGGTAATTATTAAAATAAGAACAAATTGTGATTATTAATTGGATGATTGGATTTCTCACGGGGAACAATGTGTCATGTTGATTACGTTTATTTAACCAAACAGGAAGTTCCATCCTATCTGTAAGCAATGTGGCAGTGCTAGATGGTCTCTTTCCAGGTCTTATCAGCCGATCTATATTTCAACCACAGCGTTTAAAAAATATTTGAACGTGATGGGTTTTGGTTTTTGCTCTAGTAGCTGATTGTACACCTGACGTTTATTTCTGTTTGTCGTCTCAGGAGTATCGCGTTCGCGGCTGCATTCTGACGTTGGTGGAGCGGATGGACGAGGAGTTCACCAAGATTATGCAGAACACTGATCCTCACTCTCAAGGTGAAGACCTACCGTTATACAGCGTCCATTTATACCGTTATACAGCATCCATTTATACCGTTATACAGCGTCCATTTATACCGTTATACAGCGTCCATTTATACCGTTATACAGCGTCCATTTATACCGCTATACAGCGTCCATTTATACCGTTATACAGCGTCCATTTATACCGTTATACAGCATCCATTTATACCGCTATACAGCGTCCATTTATACCGTTTGTTACGTTCCAGCTCCCTAAAGGGAGGGGAACCAGATAACCCATTGCTCAGGCCCACCGATGCCAGCAAAGGGAGTATGGTGTTGTGGTGCGAGAAAAGGACAACTAAAAATACCGTAAAACAATGCTTTTATTTAGCCACGGTATTACGTAAATACTAAACAATACTAACGTTCTTAGGAAATTGGGGAGGGCTGGACAGACCAAAGCAAAGAAATAAACAAAACACAAACACATAAGAACCCCTATCTGGCACACGACCCAGGTGCCCTAAACAAACATACAGCTGGTGGTCCGCCCAGGTCTAGCTAGTAGTTCTAGACAGAAGTATACCTACGGGTGATGTATACCCCGGGGTAGCTCTAAATCTACTCCCCAACTCCCTAAAGAACAACAAAGGAGAGAAAGACAATTATTACAAATTATAATCACCAACAATCACAAACAAACAAAATGCTCTGTCCTGCCAACTGGAACACAAAACAGGGATAAACTAATACACACAAAACAAGGCCAAAGGTGCTAAACAAAAATGTCAGGGAATCCATCCCAAAACCATAAAGATCCCCACATGTTACAAACCAACCAGTCAGCAGGAACCGAGAGCGAACTGATCCAAACCTGGGCTTTTTAAAGAGCCCAGGCAGCTGCAGCCACTGATGAAGGGGCGGAGTCCCAAGTCCCAATCACCAGTTGAACAACCAATCAGCTGCTGGATCAGTCTCAGAAGCCTTCTTCCCTGTGGGAAACACAAACACAACAACCACCAGCAACAAAACAATCCCAAAAAACGAACCCAGAACTCTGGGGACGTAACACGCCCCCCCAAAAAAAAATTTGTGCAAACCACTGTTTGCACACAATTAACTCTGGTCCAGGGACACAAACAACGAGCCAGCGGTGGAGGGAATACAGACAACGCCTAAAGACAGAGGGATACAAACAACGAACATAACGAGTCTGCGTCACCACAGACATGCCGAACTCTATCAAGAGCAGGAGCGACACAGAACGAGCTCCCGCAAGAGCAGACAGAACCGAGCTCCCGCAAGAGCAGACAGAACCGAGCTCCCGCAAGAGCAGACAGAACCGAGCTCCCGCAAGAGCAGTAGACAAACCGAGCTCCCGCAAGAGCAGTAGACAAACCGAGCTCCCGCAAGAGCAGTAGACAAACCGAGCTCCCGCAAGAGCAGACACAACCGAGCTCCCGCAAGAGCAGACACAACCGAGCTCCCGCAAGAGCAGACACAACCGAGCTCCCGCAAGAGCAGACACAACCGAGCTCCCGCAAGAGCAGGCACAAAGTAGCCCCAGACAGAAGCAGACAGACACAGAAGTAGCCCCCGCAAGAGCAGACACAGAAGTAGCCCCCGCAAGAGCAGACACAGAAGTAGCCCCCGCAAGAGCAGACACAGAAGTAGCCCCGCAAGAGCAGACAGAAGCAGAGCAGACAGAAGTAGCCCCCGCAAGAGCAGACACAGAAGTAGCCCCCGCAAGAGCAGACACAGAAGTAGCCCCCGCAAGAGCAGACACAGAAGTAGCCCCCGCAAGAGCAGACACAGAAGTAGCCCCCGCAAGAGCAGACACAGCAGACACAAGAGCAGACACAGAAGTAGCCCCCGCAAGAGCAGACACAGAAGTAGCCCCGAGCAAGAGCAGACAGACAGAAGTAGCCCCCGAGCAAGAGCAGACACAGAAGTAGCCCCCGCAAGAGCAGACACAGAAGTAGCCCCCCCCGCAAGAGCAGACACAGAAGTAGCCCCCGCAAGAGCAGACACAGAAGTAGCCCCCGCAAGAGCAGACACAGAAGTAGCCCCCGCAAGAGCAGACACAGAAGTAGCAGAGCAGACACAGAAGTAGCCCCCAGACACAGAGCAGAGCAGACACAGAAGTAGCCCCCGCAAGAGCAGACACAGAAGTAGCCCCCGCAAGAGCAGACACAGAAGTAGCCCCGCAAGAGCAGACACAGAAGTAGCCCCCGCAAGAGCAGACACAGAAGTAGCCCCCGCAAGAGCAGACACAGAAGTAGCAGACCAGAAGAAGTAGCCCCGCAAGAGCAGACACAGAAGTAGCCCCGCAAGAGCAGACACAGAAGTAGCCCCGCAAGAGCAGACACAGAAGTAGCCCCAGACAAGAGCAGACACAGAAGTAGCCCCCGCAAGAGCAGACACAGAAGTAGCCCCCGCAAGAGCAGACACAGAAGTAGCCCCCGCAAGAGCAGACACAGAAGTAGCCCCCGCAAGAGCAGACACAGAAGTAGCCCCCGCAAGAGCAGACACAGAAGTAGCCCCCGCAAGAGCAGACACAGAAGTAGCCCCCGCAAGAGCAGACACAGAAGTAGCCCCCGCAAGAGCAGACACAGAAGTAGCCCCCGCAAGAGCAGACACAGAAGTAGCCCCCGCAAGAGCAGACACAGAAGTAGCCCCCCGCAAGAGCAGACACAGAAGTAGCAGAGCAGACACAGAAGTAGCCCCCGAGCAAGAGCAGACACAGAAGTAGCCCCCGCAAGAGCAGACACAGAAGTAGCCCCGCAAGAGCAGACACAGAAGTAGCCCCCGCAAGAGCAGACACAGAAGTAGCCCCGCAAGAGCAGACACAGAAGTAGCCCCCGCAAGAGCAGACACAGAAGTAGCCCCCGCAAGAGCAGACACAGAAGTAGCCCCCGCAAGAGCAGACACAGAAGTAGCCCCCGCAAGAGCAGACACAGAAGTAGCCCCCGCAAGAGCAGACACAGAAGTAGCCCCCGCAAGAGCAGACACAGAAGTAGCCCCCGCAAGAGCAGACACAGAAGTAGCCCCCAGACAAGAGCAGACACAGAAGTAGCCCCGCAAGAGCAGACACAGAAGTAGCCCCGCAAGAGCAGACACAGAAGTAGCCCCCGCAAGAGCAGACACAGAAGTAGCCCCCGCAAGAGCAGACACAGAAGTAGCCCCCGCAAGAGCAGACACAGAAGTAGCCCCGCAGACAAGAGCAGACACAGAAGTAGCCCCCGCAAGAGCAGACACAGAAGTAGCCCCCGCAAGAGCAGACAGACAGCAGAAGTAGCCCCCCCGCAAGAGCAGACACAGAAGTAGCCCCCAGACAAGAGCAGACACAGAAGTAGCCCCAGACACAGAAGTAGCAAGAGCAGACACAGAAGTAGCCCCGCAAGAGCAGACACAGAAGTAGCCCCCAAGAGCAGACACAGAAGTAGCAAGAGCAGACACAGAAGTAGCCCCCAAGAGCAAGAGCAGACACAGAAGTAGCTCCCGCAAGAGCAGGCACAAACAGAGCTCCCGCAAGAGCAGGCACAAACAGAGCTCCCGCAAGAGCAGGCACAAACAGAGCTCCCGCAAGAGCAGGCACAAACAGAGGGACCACGAGGCCTTACTCACACCCCAACACCACACCCCAACCACTGAGCATCAGGCGGTCCGAGCAACGGGCATCCAAATCTCGGACGAGCCCCCATTTGTTACGTTCCAGCTCCCTAAAGGGAGGGGAACCAGATAACCCATTGCTCAGGCCCACCGATGCCAGCAAAGGGAGTATGGTGTTGTGGTGCGAGAAAAGGACAACAACTAAAAATACCGTAAAACAATGCTTTTATTTAGCCACGGTATTACGTAAATACTAAACAATACTAACGTTCTTGGGAAATTGGGGAGGGCTGGACAGACCAAAGCAAAGAAATAAACAAAACACAACCACTAACCTCCAAGCAACACAAACACATAAGAACCCCTATCTGGCACACGACCCAGGTGCCCTAAACAAACATACAGCTGGTGGTCCGCCCAGGTCTAGCTAGTGGTTCTAGACAGAAGTATACCTACGGGTGATGTTTACCCCGGGGTAGCTCTAAATCTACTCCCCAACTCCCTAAAGAACAACAAAGGAGAGAAAGACAATTATTACAAATTATAATCACCAACAATCACAAACAAACAAAATGCTCAGTTCCTGCTGACTGGTTGGTTTGTAACATGTGGGGATCTTTATGGTTTTGGGATGGATTCCCTGACATTTTTGTTTAGCACCTTTGGCCTTGTTTTGTGTGTATTAGTTTATCCCTGTTTTGTGTTCCAGTTGGCAGGACAGAGCATTTTGTTTGTTTGTGATTGTTGGTGATTATAATTTGTAATAATTGTCTTTCTCTCCTTTGTTGTTCTTTAGGGAGTTGGGGAGTAGATTTAGAGCTACCCCGGGGTATACATCACCCGTAGGTATACTTCTGTCTAGAACCACTAGCTAGACCTGGGCGGACCACCAGCTGTATGTTTGTTTAGGGCACCTGGGTCGTGTGCCAGATAGGGGTTCTTATGTGTTTGTGTTGCTTGGAGGTTAGTGGTTGTGTTTTGTTTATTTCTTTGCTTTGGTCTGTCCAGCCCTCCCCAATTTCCCAAGAACGTTAGTATTGTTTAGTATTTACGTAATACCGTGGCTAAATAAAAGCATTGTTTTACGGTATTTTTAGTTGTTGTCCTTTTCTCGCACCACAACACCATACTCCCTTTGCTGGCATCGGTGGGCCTGAGCAATGGGTTATCTGGTTCCCCTCCCTTTAGGGAGCTGGAACGTAACAAATGGGGGCTCGTCCGGGATCCCGGTCACGGTATACAGCGTCCATTTATACCGTTATACAGCGTCCATTTATACCGTTATACAGCGTCCATTTATACCGTTATACAGCGTCCATTTATACCGTTATACAGCGTCCATTTATACCGTTATACAGCGTCCATTTATACCGTTATACAGCGTCCATTTATACCGTTATACAGCGTCCATTTATACCGTTATACAGCGTCCATTTATACCGTTATACAGCGTCCATTTATACCGCGTATTTATACCGCTATACAGCGTCCATTTATACCGCTATACAGCGTCCATTTATACCGTTATACAGCGTCCATTTATACCGTTATACAGCGTCCATTTATACCGTTATACAGCGTCCATTTATACCGTTATACAGCGTCCATTTATACCGCTATACAGCGTCCATTTATACCGTTATACAGCGTCCATTTATACCGTTATACAGCGTCCATTTATACCGCTATACAGCGTCCATTTATACCGCTATACAGCGTCCATTTATACCGCTATACAGCGTCCATTTATACCGCTATACAGCGTCCATTTATACCGCTATACAGCGTCCATTTATACCGCTATACAGCGTCCATTTATACCGCTATACAGCGTCCATTTATACCGTATACAGCGTCCATTTATACCGTTATACAGCGTCCATTTATACCGCTATACAGCGTCCATTTATACCGCTATACAGCGTCCATTTATACCGTTATACAGCGTCCATTTATACCGTTATACAGCGTCCATTTATACCGTTATACAGCGTCCATTTATACCGTTATACAGCGTCCATTTATACCGTTATACAGCGTCCATTTATACCGTTATACAGCGTCCATTTATACCGTTATACAGCGTCCATTTATACCGTTATACAGCGTCCATTTATACCATTATACAGCGTCCATTTATACCGTTATACAGCATCCATTTATACCGTTATACAGCATCCATTTATACCATCTGGCCCGTTCACACTTGTTTCCTTACTTCACCAGAGTACGTAGACAACCTGAAGGATGAGGCCCGTGTGTGCGGCGTTATTGACCGTCTGATGTCTTACCTTGAGATGGAAACGAAGGGCAGCACAGAGGAGGTGTGCCGGGTCTACCTGAGACGGATCATGCACACCTACTACAAGTTTGACTACAAGGCTCACCGCCGTGCCCTGGGCCTCCAGGGAGAGACCAAGGTATGTAAACACAACCCACTGGTGACTGGGGCTATTTTCCCATAACCCCCTGTTTCTTGTTCATACCTCCTCTCCAGTCTGATTGGATGTCTGTTTCTCTTCTATACCTCTCTAGTCTGATTGGATGTCTGTTTCTCTTCTATACCGCCAGTCTGATTGGATGTCTGTTTCTCTTCTATACCGCCAGTCTGATTGGATGTCTGTTTCTCTTCTATACCTCTCCAGTCTGATTGGATGTCTGTTTCTCTTCTATACCTCTAGTCTGATTAGATGTCTGTTTCTCTTCTATACCTCTCCAGTCTGATTGGATGTCTGTTTCTCTTCTATACCTCTCCAGTCTGATTGGATGTCTGTTTCTCTTCTATACCTCTCCAGTCTGATTGGATGTCTGTTTCTCTTCTATACCTCTCCAGTCTGATTGGATGTCTGTTTCTCTTCTATACCTCTCCAGTCTGATTGGATGTCTGTTTCTCTTCTATACCTCTCCAGTCTGATTGGATGTCTGTTTCTCTTCTATACCTCTCCAGTCTGATTGGATGTCTGTTTCTCTTCTATACCTCGCCAGTCTGATTGGATGTCTGTTTCTCTTCTATACCTCGCCAGTCTGATTGGATGTCTGTTTCTCTTCTATACCTCGCCAGTCTGATTGGATGTCTGTTTCTCTTCTATACCTCGCCAGTCTGATTGGATGTCTTTCTCTCTTCTATACCTCGCCAGTCTGATTGGATGTCTTTCTCTTCTATACCTCTAGTCTGATTGGATGTCTGTTTCTCTTCTATACCTCTCCAGTCTGATTGGATGTCTGTTTCTCTTCTATACCTCTCCAGTCTGATTGGATGTCTGTTTCTCTTCTATACCGCCAGTCTGATTGGATGTCTGTTTCTCTTCTATACCGCCAGTCTGATTGGATGTCTGTTTCTCTTCTATACCTCTCTAGTCTGATTGGATGTCTGTTTCTCTTCTATACCGCCAGTCTGATTGGATGTCTGTTTCTCTTCTATACCTCTCCAGTCTGAGCAGGATGCGGAGGAGAGTGAGGGTGAGGACAGCGCCTACATCATGGACCGCCTGTGCAAGTACATCTACGCCAAGGACCGCACAGACCGCATCCGCACGTGTGCCATCCTGTGCCACATCTACCACCACGCCCTGCACTCCCGCTGGTACCAGGCCCGCGACCTGATGCTCATGAGCCACCTGCAAGATAACATTCAGCACGCTGACCCGCCCGTACAGGTATGAGCTGCTGGGGTTCCTTATGACCCACAGAGAGGGATGTCTGCTGGGGTTCCTTATGACCCACAGAGGGGTGTCTGCTGGGGTTCCTTATGACCCACAGAGAGGGATGTCTGCTGGGGTTCCTTATGACCCACAGAGAGGTGTCTGCTGGGGTTCCTTATGACCCACAGAGAGGGATGTCTGCTGGGGTTCCTTATGACCCACAGAGAGGGATGTCTGCTGGGGTTCCTTATGACCCACAGAGAGGTGTCTGCTGGGGTTCCTTATGACCCACAGAGAGGTGTCTGCTGGGGTTCCTTATGACCCACAGAGAGGGATGTCTGCTGGGGTTCCTTATGACCCACAGAGGGGTGTCTGCTGGGGTTCCTTATGACCCACAGAGAGGTGTCTGCTGGGGTTCCTTATGACCCACAGAGAGGTGTCTGCTGGGGTTCCTTATGACCCACAGAGAGGGATGTCTGCTGGGGTTCCTTATGACCCACAGAGGGGTGTCTGCTGGGGTTCCTTATGACCCACAGAGAGGTGTCTGCTGGGGTTCCTTATGACCCACAGAGAGGTGTCTGCTGGGGTTCCTTATGACCCACAGAGAGGTGTCTGCTGGGGTTCCTTATGACCCACAGAGAGGTGTCTGCTGGGGTTCCTTATGACCCACAGAGAGGGATGTCTGCTGGGGTTCCTTATGACCCACAGAGGGGTGTTGTCTACATTGATGTCGCTCTTCTTTTCTGCGTACTGTTAAGCTAGCCTGTCTCCCCGCTCAGATCTTATACAACCGGACTATGGTGCAGCTGGGAATCTGTGCCTTCCGGCAGGGCATGATTAAGGACGCCCACAATGCACTGCTAGACATCCAGTCAAGTGGCCGTGCCAAGGAATTGCTGGGCCAGGGTCTCCTCATGAGGAATATGCAGGAGAGAAATGCAGAGCAGGAGAAGATCGAGAAACGCCGTCAGGTGAGAAGAAGACCACTAGGATAGGCTAAACCCCACAGGTGACAGGTCACGTGATCCATGTCGGCCATCTTGTTCCAGGTTCCCTTCCACATGCACATCAACCTGGAGCTGCTGGAGTGTGTTTACCTGGTATCCGCCATGCTGCTGGAGATCCCTTACATGGCAGCCCACGAGTTTGACGCTCGTCGCAGGATGATCAGCAAGCAGTTCCACCACCAGCTGCGAGTGGGAGAGAGGCAGCCCCTCCTGGGTAGGTGGCAGATGTGTATGGAGACCGCAAACACCCAGGACTCTACAGAGACAGTGGCTGATGTGTAGGGAGACAGTAGGACTCTATAGAGACAGTGGCTGATGTGTAGGGAGACAGTAGGACTCTATAGAGACAGTGGCTGATGTGTAGGGAGACAGTAGGACTCTATAGAGACAGTGGCTGATGTGTAGGGAGACAGTAGGACTCTATAGAGACAGTGGCTGATGTGTAGGGAGACAGTAGGACTCTATAGAGACAGTGGCTGATGTGTAGGGAGACACCCAGGACTCTATAGAGACAGTGGCTGATGTGTAGGGAGACACCCAGGACTCTATAGAGACAGTGGCTGATGTGTAGGGAGACAGTAGGACTCTATAGAGACAGTGGCTGATGTGTAGGGAGACACCCAGGACTCTATAGAGACAGTGGCTGATGTGTAGGGAGACACCCAGGACTCTATAGAGACAGTGGCTGATGTGTAGGGAGACAGTAGGACTCTATAGAGACAGTGGCTGATGTGTAGGGAGACACCCAGGACTCTATAGAGACAGTGGCTGATGCGTAGGGAGACGGCAAACACCCAGGACTCTACACGCTAAACCTTTTCCCCGGCACGCTTAACCTTTTCCCCGGCACGCTAAACCTTTTCCACGGCACGCTAAACCTTTCCCAATCTCATTGTGCCCTTTTCAGGACCCCCAGAAAGCATGCGTGAGCACGTGGTGGCGGCCAGTAAGTCCATGAAGATGGGTGACTGGCGTACCTGCCACGCATTTATCATCAACGAGAAAATGAACAGTAAAGTGTGGGACCTGTTCCCTGAGACCCAGTGTGTGCGAGAGATGCTGGTCAGGTAAGTGGCACCTGTTGTGAGACTGTTCTTATTGGTCGGTGCTTGTATTTCACTAAGGCGTTTCAATGCTGTGTTAATTTAGTCAACAGTGTCAAATGGCTAATAAACACACAGCCTGTAGTCTCCACTTTTGATTCTGGACTGAGCCTCTTCTGAGTTGCTCCTGATATATTTTCTGACTGTTTGTGTTCGCAGGAAGATCCAGGAGGAGTCTCTGAGGACGTACCTGTTCACCTACAGCAGCGTTTATGACTCAATCAGGTGGGAGCTTTATCAGGGCTAATCCATGTTTATGACTCAATCAGGTGGGGGCTTTATCAGGGCTAATCCATGTTTATGACTCAATCAGGTGGGGGCTTTATCAGGGCTAATCCATGTTTATGACTCAATCAGGTGGGAGCTTTATCAGGGCTAATCCATGTTTATGACTCAATCAGGTGGGGGCTTTATCAGGGCTAATCCATGTTTATGACTCAATCAGGTGGGGGCTTTATCAGGGCTAATCCATGTTTATGACTCAATCAGGTGGGGCTTTATCAGGGCTAATCCATGTTTATGACACAATCAGGTGGGAGCTTTATCAGGGCTAATCCATGTTTATGACACAATCAGGTGGACTCAATCAGAGCTTTATCAGGGCTAATCCATGTTTATGACTCAATCAGGTGGGGGCTTTATCAGGGCTAATCCATGTTTATGACTCAATCAGGTGGGAGCTTTATCAGGGCTAATCCATGTTTATGACTCAATCAGGTGGGGGCTTTATCAGGGCTAATCCATGTTTATGACACAATCAGGTGGGGCTTTATCAGGGCTAATCCATGTTTATGACTCAATCAGGTGGGGGCTTTATCAGGGCTAATCCATGTTTATGACTCAATCAGGTGGGGGCTTTATCAGGGCTAATCCATGTTTATGACTCAATCAGGTGGGGGCTTTATCAGGGCTAATCCATGTTTATGACTCAATCAGGTGGGGGCTTTATCAGGGCTAATCCATGTTTATGACTCAATCGGGTGGGAGCTTCAACAGTGCATGCTGGGACAGTATGCACAATTAATGTTCGATTATTATCAGCTGGCGTGGATATTTTTGTTGTTTTTCTATCAGAATAACTCCAACCATAAGAAATACTTGACTTGATTTCATTCTTCACTAGTTTTGAACAGTATGAAGCCTGCTTTAGTTCTAGGATTGCCTTTCTTGATTCCATAATAATCTCTCTTTTGTGTCTCAGTATGGCGACGCTGAAGGAGATGTTTGAGCTGGAGCTGCCCACAGTACACAGCATTATCAGCAAGATGATCATCAATGAAGAGCTCATGGTGAGAGTCACACCTGCATATCATTCTTTAGCGAGGCTAGATGAGGCGAGAGGCATTTTAAAGCTAAAATAAGTAATACAATAGAAGGCCAGATGGTGAGACTTTTTTTACAACTATGGTGTGTGTGTGACATTTAAGCACGCTGCTTAGTTTTCTCCAACATTTTGTCCAGTGTGTCATTTTCGTTGTATCTGTCTGCCCCCCCAGGCGTCTCTGGACCAGCCCACCCAGACCGTGGTAATGCACCGTACAGAACCCACCTCCCTGCAGAACATGGCCCTGCAGCTGGCAGAGAAGCTGGGCGGCCTGGTGGAGAACAACGAGCGTGTCTTCGACCTCAAGCAGGGTGTCTATGGAGGCTACTTCAACAGAGGTTAGCTGAGCGACCCCGTGGAACTCGGTCTCTAATTGTGGAGCCTCGGCTCCTAGCAACCGTGGAACTCGGTCTCTAATTGTGGAGCCTCGGCTCCTAGCAACCGTGGAACTCGGTCTCTAATTGTGGAGCCTCGGCTCCTAGCAACCGTGGAACTCGGTCTCTAATTGAGGAGCCTCGGCTCCTAGCAACCGTGGAACTCTGTCTCTAATTGTGGAGCCTCGGCTCCTAGCAACCGTGGAACTCGGTCTCTAATTGTGGAGCCTCGGCTCCTAGCAACCGTGAAGCACGTGGTTCTAATTCTATATCTAACATCACTTCAGTTGGGCCTTTTTTTTCAACAATGACAAAACCAATTGCATATTTTAATTTATAATAACATGAACATTTTAATTTTAAACACGTTTGTTTTAGTAAGTGTTTTTTTCTAGATCCTAGGGTTCCTTCACAACGGGTCTCCATCAGATCAGTTTGTATCCGAACATTCTTAAAGGGTCTGAGTTGATGGTTCCTGTTTGTGTGCTTGTCCTACAGATCAGAAAGGTGGCTACCAACAGAAACAAGGTGGCTACAACCGAGGTAGGTGACAGACTTGTACACACGACCTGTGGGTTGGTGGTGGGGGTGGTCTGTTTTTTACTCACAGTGCACATAACACATTAAGTCACTGTCCCTAGTTTTGTTAATGTTGGAATTATTGTTCTTTGCTCATGTTTGTGTGAAGTGCATTTCATTGTAATGCATGATTTCTGGAACATGTTACGGTGTGAGGGTGGTGGTTTAATGCTACTGGACTGAGCGATTCTGCCCTGGCTCAGCTACACAACCTTCTGAGCACCCTTAAAAATAGAATAAGAAGCAAATGAAATATGAATGCGGTTGGCACAAAGGTGACAAAGTATTGGTGCCCGTGTAGACAATGGCATCTGTTGTGTGTTTGGGTAAGCTAAACATTTAAGTGTTTTGTTTTCTTGGTGTGTGTGTGTGTGTGTCCACAGCCACCCACTCATTGCGTGTCCCATCTATGCGTGTCGCATCTATGTGTGTTTCTAAACTGTTTTCTAAACTGTACGGTTTCAGACCAGAGAGGCGGTTACCAACAGAAGCAAGGAGGTTACAACAGAGGTGTTTGAAATCATTGATTGAAATGCATGATTGTCTGAAACTTCTGTGAGCGAGTCTGTTTGTGTGTCGCATTTACAGTTTCTGTCTGAGCGAGTGAGACAAGTGATGTTTCAATAGTCCCTGTTGTGTGTGTTTGTGTGTCGCATTTACAGTTTCTGTCTGAGCGAGTGAGACAGGTGATGTTTCAATAGTCCCTGTTGTGTGTGTTTGTGCACAACTTGTTACAGCTGAACTTGTCTAAACTGTTTTCATTGTACGGTTTCAGATGGTCAGAGGGGCGGTTACCAACAGAAGCAAGGAGGTTACAACAGAGGTGCTTATCAATATATTATATTAGTAAATGTCATTAGAGAAGAATCATTTTGGTGATATTTTTTGTCTGAGCTGCTGTTTATTTCTGTCATACCAGAGTCGTTAAGAATCATTAATGATAATATAAAACCAGAAGGATTTGTCACTTAACAAAATACCAGAAATTGCTTTATTTTTATGGCGAAATGTGAATTTAAAGGCATTTGGTATTTTTTGCATGTTGGATGTCTGTTTATTGGTGTACCTTCATGGAGACATTCTTTATTTAATCAATGTGATGCAACAGATAAATGCCCATTTGTTTAGTAATTCCCTGTAATCTTTACAGTCATGATGATATTTGTTGATTGTGTTTATGCAGTTTGGATCACAAAGCTGTTTTTGCATTTAAATCTGCATGCAAGGTTCCCCCTAGTTGATCAAATGATGTCATATATGTGCCCAAGTCATTGGTGGATTATATTGGGGCACTTTAGTTGTGGCCTCGCTCATCTTTAAAGTGTTTGCTTACGGTTGTTTTCAGACGGAGGCGGTTACCAGAGACAAGGCGGTTACAACAGAGGTGCTTATGAACACTTTATAACACCTTTATCATTTCACTGTCTGAATTTACCATCTCTTTCTTCTTGAAGACCTCAATGGGCTCTACTTTTTTTGCCATTCTACTATGACTGGGCCTTATGTTTATATAATTATTTAGATTTACGTCATTTAGGAGCTGCTATTATCTTGAGCTTCTAAAAGTAGTTAGTGCAAACTTGTAATAAATAAACTAAAAGTATTTTATATACATTGTCCAGAGAAATTCAACACCCCCCTATACTTTTTTTTCACATTGTTTTCAGCGTCTCAGTTTGATGCATTTTAACTAGGATTTACGGAAAATAAATGTAATTTTACATGAACAATGCAAAAACAGAATACCCTAATTGGATAAATCTACACTGCAACATGTAATCTTGATTGGCTCAGGTTTAACCAATTACCTTCTAAATCACACACCAAGTCGATTTGCGAGTGCGCGAGTCAGTCTTGTGAACATTCCACATCTGTTCTGTATAATAGAGAGTGCTGCTTGGTAGATGGTGTGTATCACATTTAGTTGTCGCGTCGCACATTCTTACCGTCTACGGTTGGTTTCAGACGGCGGTGGTTACCAGCAAAGGCAAGGCGGTTACAACAGAGGTGCTTATGAATTATTACCAACCTTTACCCTCTAATGTTTACCTGGTTTCTTAAAGCCACTCTCTGTGACCTGCAGTCTACAGTCATTCTCTCTCCATGCCTCTATCTTTTGGCTCATCTAAAATAATTGTCTTCTGCACCCCTAAGACATTTACTTCTCAACACATTCCCTCTCTTTGCACAACTAGTTGGCATTAACTCCACTGTAGTGTTACACATCATGCATCTTCAGCACATTTTGTCTGGACGCTTTAGTGTGTCACATTCTCTTATGACACATCGTAACCCAGTACTACTTCCTGTTTTTCCATCTATTGCTCTGTCCACAGATGGAAACCGTGGCGGGGGCGGCGGCTACCAAGGTCAGAACAGGGGTGGTTACCAAGGCGGCGGCGGTGGTTACCAAGGCGGCGGCGGTGGTTACCAAGGCGGCGGCGGTGGTTACCAAGGCGGCGGCGGTTACCAGGGTGGTGGAGGTTACCAAGGCGGCGGTGGTGGTGGCGGCTACAGAGGGGGCTACAAAGGAGGCTACCAGGACAGGAGAGACTATTGAGTCACAGATGGAGCCAGAGCATTCCAGCCCAGAGGCAGACGGATTCAACAAGTGGACTGTCAGTTTGGGATACGTCACTCAACATTACATCTGTATGCGATTTATCATTTGTACCACAGCTATCTGCTTACCTGACAGGTTTGAGCTGTTCTGTAAGAATGACTACAGAAAGTCAGTTCTATACTTATCTATTTACTCTGTGTTATTACCTGCCATGATTTCAGCTTTGTGTGAAAGTTATTATTATTTTGGACTAATTTCCGATCAATAATCCTGACCGGTGTCAATTTAACTGCTCCGTTGTGACCTATGAAATAAACATTTGAATGAATACATGGCTATTATGTTCATTTGCTGAAATGTTGTGGTACGTTGGCCTCTAATAGTCACTACAAGGTTAATTATCTTGAGCGGTGGTTCGTAACTTAATTCCTCAAGCACCCACATGGGTCCTGGTACATCTAGCTGGTAACCTGTTATCTACCTGTTATCTAGAATATACATGCAGCGTCTGCTTGAACTATTTTAAAGTTATTTGCCTCATTGTTGGAACAGGTATAGAATATATCGGCTTTATTCACTTAAATAATTTAATTGTGTGTATATCACACATCTGTGTTAATGCATGGCTTGTGAAAAACTTCTCCAAAATACATGAGGAGCTACACACGTGTGGAGAGAGTCCTCCTCTTCAAGTTCTATGGTTTTGCGTTTTGAGTTAATCATTTTTCACGAGGCCAGTTGGTTTTAGGGCAAAGTCTACCTCATCCCCCACAAACTATCTGTCTCTTCTTCAACACCTGTCACCTTGCTTTCACTCCACCATCTCTGGGTCATTTGAACACCTGTGTGTTTTCCCAACATCTTTACTAATCTAAGTTTCTGGCTGACTACGCCAACTTCAGTTGGGCGCCAAAAGCTCTGAACATGCCAGCATGGTATCAAACATCTACCATTGTGCCATCTGGCAGACTTCTGCAATATTATTTTGAATGGTTACTATTCTCCATATTTTAAATGTAGTTAAAAAATATGAATTTGGTTTTGCTTGTAAAAAGTTCATGGGGACATCTGATTGATCCTAAATATACTGTGTCTGCTTTAAACAACTGTCAGTGATTTGCCCATGGTATTCAATAGAAGACAAGTCTGGACTGCAGGCAGGCCATGCTAGCACACGCACTCTCTGCTTACGCACCCATGTGCTTGTAATCTGGTCCCAATGAAGCTTAAATCATGGAACAAGAGCCCCTGTTGCACAGCTGCAAGAAATGCATAATATAAATGTGATGTTACACATGTGATGTTAAACAGTCGACTGTCATGACATTTTTCACTTGAAGTTCAACTTATTTCAACTACATCTTCCTTGTTAAAACGTGTCTTAGGAAAAACTCCCTGGAAAAAAAAGAATGCTACAGGAGCAATAAGGTTTGTGAGGGTGGAGATGTTATGTCTAACGCCTGTAAACGCCATATCATTCATCAAGAGATCATTTGCATTTCATTTGCAATGAAATCTGGGACACATTAGTGGGTTTTTTTAACAATAATTTGTTTATGAATATATATTACTATAACAGATTTTGCATGTGTAAGAGGCAAAATGAATCTGACGTCAGTTATTGGTTGGGGGCAGACCTGATGTTTACTCAATTTAGAAAGTCAAGACACTTATTAACCAGCTAGTTACCCAAAAATGCGTTTAGCATTAACTCCTCTGGCAGATTTTGGCAATCGACTGCTGACAGAACAGATACTCTGGACATAAGGTAAGGATTATTTTGCTTTTTTGTTTTTATTGGTGGTGTCTGAAAAGCTCAACATCAGGTGTCATTGTATTCTTTGGTTGTGTATTTCCAGGGCAAATTGACCCGTTTCTCTAATATTACATTTAATTTTTGTTTGATTAATAATACAAAATATGCCTTTCACTCCAGAGTCTGGGAAAAAGGACACAATCCCTAAAATATCTAGTCAAACATGTGTCCCTTTAGTTGACTTCCATCGAAATACCAGTCTGAAATCCTAACAATGCGTAGTTTTCTCATATTTATTTTCTCCTAAATGTTTAATAAATTCCTAATTATCCCAATGTTCCTGATCTTCTATTTGTTTTGTTTGCCCATTTACTGACACAGGAAGTTTAGATATTTCAACAAATCTATGTGTGGCAATTCCTCCTCTGTACAGATGTCAAGTCTCTGTCTAGTGCGCACGTTATCTACCTGTGGTGCTGGCATGGTGGCTTGCTTCATGTTCTCTATTGACAGACAGTTTTTACTTGCATTTCTCTATGTACGTTTCAGTATTTCTTACCAATCATTTCTCGTTTTTGTACTTTCCTTTAGGGTTTATATTTTCACTGATTCGTGCACTATAACATGTTTATGTACAACATAAAGGCCATACCAGTGATCTAAGAGAGGCAAAGTGAGAACACACAAAATCTAAGCCGTACACACCACTGACACACATGTAAAAAGGCATATTACAAACACATACACACATATTAACCAACATATCACCCAAACATACTGCTATACAGAGGTTAACCAGCATATCACCCACACACACTGCTATACAGACGTTAGCAGCATATCACCCATACATACTGCTATACAGACGTTAACCAGCATATCACCCACACACACTGCTGTACAGGCGTTAACCAGCATATCACCCACACACACTGCTATACAGGCGTTACCAGCATATCACCCACACACACTGCTGTACAGGCGTTAACCAGCATATCACCCACACACACTGCTATACAGACGTTACCAGCATATCACCCACACATACTGCTATACAGACGTTACCAGCATATCACCCACACATACTGCTATACAGACGTTAACCAGCATATCACCCACACATACTGCTATACAGGCGTTAACCAGCATATCACCCACACATACTGATATACAGACGTTAACCAGCATATCACCCACACACACTGCTATACAGACGTTAACCAGTATATCACCCACACACACTGCTATACAGACGTTAACCAGCATATCACCCACACACTGCTATACAGACGTTAACCAGCATATCACCCACACACACTGCTATACAGGCGTTACCAGCATATCACCCACACATACTGCTATACAGGCGTTACCAGCATATCACCCACACATACTGCTATACAGGCGTTACCAGCATATCACCCACACATACTGCTATACAGGCGTTACCAGCATATCACCCACACACACTGCTATACAGACGTTACCAGCATATCACCCACACATACTGCTATACAGGCGTTAACCAGCATATCACCCACACATACTGCTATACAGGCGTTAACCAGCATATCACCCACACATACTGCTATACAGGCGTTAACCAGCATATCACCCACACATACTGCTATACAGGCGTTACCAGCATATCACCCACACATACTGCTATACAGACGTTAACCAGCATATCACCCACACATACTGCTATACAGGCGTTACCAGCATATCACCCACACATACTGATATACAGACGTTAACCAGCATATCACCCACACACACTGCTATACAGACGTTACCAGCATATCACCCTCACACACTGCTATACAGGCGTTACCAGCATATCACCCACACATATCTACACGCTCCCCACCAGTGATGATGACTTCCAGACTATCCCTGCATCACTTCCTGACCCTGAGGTCATTGTGCACTACGGGCCCACGGACACAGGCATCAGGGCAGCTGAAACGATCCTCGTCACGGGCTGCCCAGGCTGACTCCCTGCCCGTGATGTTGACCTTTGAAGACCCCAGCGCATTTAGAGTAAAGACTTTCAGGGAGCTGGTACGGGCCCTGGGGGTGTTCCAACTCTGCTCTGTCCCAATTCTGGTGAACAACTGTGGGAAGGTGAGAAACTGGGAGGGATATAGAGAGGAAAGCAAGGGAGGGCTGGGGGAGGGGGAGAAACTGGGAGGGATATAGAGAAGGGAGGGCTGGGGGAGGGGGAGAAACTGGGAGGGATATAGAGAAGGGAGGGCTGGGGGAGGGGGGAAACTGGGAGGGATATAAAGAGGAAAGCAAGGGTGGACTTGGGAGGGAGTGAGATTCTGATCCGACACCTGAAACAGGTCATTATAGACCTTTAATTTGATGTCTTTTTTTCAACCCTCTGTTCACCTAAGGCTTCTCTTTCTAACATGTTTCATATCCATTAATATGTGTCTTTTCTCCTCCCTTTCTCACTCCCTCTTGTCTAGCTCATGTCTATAGCGCAGACTCTGCTTGGGAAGAGGAGCTTTTCCATAGTCATTCGGCCATCTGTGTATGCCCAGTTTGTGGCCGGGGAGAGTGACAGGGAGATTGCCCAATCAATGGAGAAGATGAGCTCCTTGGGACTCCGCCCCATGCTGGCAGTGCCCATCGAAGAGGACCTGGGAGAGAGCAGTGGGTTAGATGACCTCTTACTAGACTCGGAAAATAAACGGGCCAAATAGATCCATCAGGCTTCAAATGAAATCAGTGGGGAAGCTGCAGGTTCTTTCAGGAACCATTTCAAAGGTTTCTTCATACAACAGCTTTTAAATGTAACTAACAAACATAACTTCATGGTTCCTAAAAACATTTATAGGCCCTTGTGAACATAACATCACGCAGCGCAATACGGTTAAACTTGCTGTTAGGAATTTGGGCTTTGTAAGTTGACTGAGAACACATTGTCATTGATCTGTGAGCAGTAAGTGCCGATGCTCTGCTTTCATACTTAATTTGCATACATTCGTTTATGCCGCACAATATACACATTGATGATCTGTTGTCACAGGGAAAACTGTGTTTAGCCGTTATAATCAATGTTGGTCGGTTTTATTACAGCAATCTAACAGACCTGGTTCGGTCAATATCAATTCTCAACAGAGAGCGTCAGTACGACCAAAACTTGGCATCCATGTTGGAATGTGTCAACATGTCCCACAGCAACGCCTGGAGCAAAGATCCCATGATGCAACTGAAGATCACTGCTTTGATTAGTCCAGAGCTCTGTGTAAGTGTACGGCTAACCTGACTCGAGACATTATGAACTGTAAACAACAACAACCCATAGCTAACCCCTCTACGTGTGTACCATTGCATTTAGGTGAAACTAACCTCCATTCTCTCAGAGCAACAGTATGACCTAAACCTTCTAGTCCGAGCCATGGAGGGAGAGGTGGGTGAAACATGTTATGAGCTGTTTCATGCTTTTCTGTCGGTTTTTAAGCGGTTGAAGATGAGAAGTCTGGAGTGATGACTGGTTCTGTCTCTCACAGCCAATCAGTTTCCCCGGCTTACTGGAAATCGAGAATGAACATTTTCTTCGCGGTCTCCAGAGACTCAATAAAATTGGAGAGGTATTGAAAGTGGTATTGAGGAGTTCAGAAATATCTTAGCCCACACTCTGTCTAATAATAAGAGTTGTTGGGGACCCCTAAAAGTTATTTTTGATAAATGTTACAGAAATTAAAACAACCTTTTGAAGAACACTGTGAAACTCAATTTACTAACTTACTAAAAGTTTAATAAGAAACAATTAATACAGGGCTATTAAAATTAACCTCTTTACAACGTTTTGTAACCTGCATCTTTTAATCTCAGGCCAGTGCAAACAGAGTGCGTGTTCTAGTGGATGCTGAGTACACATACATCAACCCGGCTCTCTCACTTGTCACCATGGCAATGATGAAGAAGTTCAACCAAGATAGTGCCTGGATCTGGAACACCTACCAGTGCTATCTTAAGGTATAGTATGTATATTTTTAATATATATATATAAATGTATGTATGTATATGTGTAGGTGTATACGAACAGACTAAATATTGAGGTGCTAAGAAATTACTTGCTTGTCAGTTGATGAATCATAATGACAGACCGTATCTCTTATTGTACAGATTTGAACTTATTCTGCAGATTTAGACTTATTCTGCAGATTAGGACTAATTGTACAGATCGTTTTATCTTTTTATTTAAAAAATAAATCGTATTTTTTTCACTCTTACTCTCACCCTGTATTTCTCCCTGGCTTCAGGAATCGCAGTCTCTACTCCTGGAGGCTGTCCGTCTCTCCATCAACGAGTCCTTCTGTCTCGGTGTGAAGCTTGTGAGAGGGGCATACATGGACAAAGAGAGGAACCTGGCCAAAAAGAAGGGCCGTTCAGATCCTGTTCATGAATCCTGGGAGCACACCAACGACAGGTGACCTGTGGTTATTTCAGTACAATATAACCCAGCTTTTAACCAACGAGCATCTAGTATTCAAACCAACCAATTTACCAGTTTACTTGGTCAGCTGCTATGTTTCTCCACTCATTCATTTAGGTGTTCCCATTAATATTATCTGTATATAATATTAATGGTATTTTTGTTCCTACAGTTATAATGGCTCGTTGGACATCGTGCTGAAACTCATCTCCCAGGATCCTCAGCGGTATCGAATTATAGTCGCCACTCACAATGAGATGTCTGTGCAGTATGCAGCTCTACGGTAATTATCTCTATATAGTCTCCACTCAAAATGAGATGTCTGGCCAATATGCAGCCAGCAGGGTTGAGGGTTTGGCGTATTGGAAGCTGTCAGGTAGCATCTGTATGTCTCATTAATGCAGAACATGTTTGAGCTCACATTGAATTGGTATTGTGATGTCTGTCCTAAGAATAGGAGAGCTGGGAATAGACAGAGATGGTGGATCTGTGTGTTTCGGTCAGCTTCTGGGGATGTGTGACCACGTGTCTCTGACACTTGGTAAGCTGCCTTTTCCTTTAAACTGATAACTGTTTTCACAAGTATTGTTTTTATTCCTTACTGTGTTCATATTTACGGGGCTGTTCGCCCATGTTTAGTTTGGGTTCATTTTAACTGTTTAGTTGCTTATCTTGTGTCCCCAAAACACACTGATTGGTTGTCACCTTTTTCTGATTTGGTTTAGTGTGTTTTGTGTGTTCTGTTGAACCAATTGAAGGCCATGCTAAACGTCTTAAACGTTTTCTCTGCTGCAAAACTGAAATCAAGCTCCATGTACAAATGCAATTTTGTACATAATTTAAACCTTTGTCAAGGCCACTTTTCCCTTTATCTATGTCTCTATTTTCCTATTTTTTTCCTGTCCTGTCTTGACCTCAATTCATTCTCTTCAAACACCTTTCAGTCTACACTTTCTCACTCCATTTTCTTCCTCTCTCTTCATGCTAGCCCAGCAGGGGTACTCGGTGTACAAGTCCGTGCCGTATGGTTCTGTGAATGACACGCTGCCCTACCTGGTCCGCCGCGCCCAGGAAAACCGTACCGTGTTGCAGGGAATCCGCAAAGAGAGAGATCTTCTGAGACGGGAGGTCCGCAGGAGAATCATGCAAAGGCTCAAATGGCAAAGAGGAGGGGAGGAGACTATCTAGAGGACAGGGTTAGCATGAAGCCAGTCAAATCAGGAAACACTGAAATTAAGATTCAATAGTTGACAAGCAATTATATGAATCAGAATCAGATTTATTAGCCAGGTCTGTTTACACATTTTTGTTCTGACCTCTAGCTGCAGCATTTAGGACACACATTTCTAAACCCGCACGAACAGTGCAAACAGAGCCTAACACAAAACACGAACAGTCTGTCTCGAGACATGCCTAGTTGGCATATGTAATGGGTAAAAATGTTTACCTGTCCCAGGCTAGTATCGCCAGACAGACATACAGGTAGCTTGATAGCTAGGAAGCTAGCTCGCTAATTTCATGGATAGCCAAGTAGTCAAGGAGAATTAAGGCCAGCGGCTCACTTTACAGATTCATATCAGCCTCTGTTTATTTGAGCTTTATCACAATTTATTCAAAAATGACATACAATAAAATAATAATTGGGAAGACACACAATCAATGAGCGTGAAAACGCAGACAACAACCACACTATTTGTGAAGTACCAAATTTCAAATAAAATTGTATCAATACCCTTGACAAGATCGTTAGCATTTTTCTGGGATTGTATAATTAAAATTGTACGAATTCCTCTTTTAACACCAATTGAAATTGCTTGAAGGCAAAATTACTTGGACATTTCACACATCAACTAATACAGGAATGGAGGAAAGACAATGACAATATAGAACTAGACATACATAAAACTATATGTTGAAATAATATCTTATTTATAATTTGCGTAATAACTGCATGTCATCTAGATGCCAGTGTACATAAAATAATACATCCTTGTGTTGTAATGGAATCATATGATAGCTGATCATTTTATTCAATTAAACCAACGTCCCAGTTAGTGTTGCTAATTGTCATCAGGACCAGGCCATTTCCTGTTTCACTCTGTACTACAGCACACTTCTGTGAATCAGAATACAGCCCTCCCACTCATATCCAGGTAGGACCCCTGAGGGTGGGTGGGGCCATGCTGGTGCTGCCTGTACATATGCCTGAGTGGAATGGGGAACGACGTGCGGGGGTCCTGATGAAGACGCAGAGGATAGGAGGAGAAGGAGGGATAGAGGGCAGGTGGTGTGGAGGAGGTGAGACAAGGAGGAAGTGAGGTATCCAGTAGCGAGGGGTGGTGCAGTACCACCTCCTGCAGGTAGGTGGGGTTGAACTGGGCAAATGAGCCAATCTCTGTGGATCCTATTGGGGGATATGAGGAGGGGGTGGGAATCTGGTTTGGGGGATACGCCAAAGGGAGGGAGGGGTTAGTCAGGGGGAAGGGGGGGATGTGGGAAGAGGCAGAAGGCTGGAAAGTAGAGAAGGACGCAGAGGGAACTGCCGAGCAGGGAGAAGGCTGGTGAGTGGGGTTAGGAAAGGAGGAATGGTGTTGAGGAAAGGAGGACTGGTGTTGAGGAAAGGAAGAATGGTGTTGAGGAAAGGAGGACTGGTGTTGAGGAAAGGAGGAATGAGGAAAGGGTGCGGTGGCACTGGGAGCTTGGACCTGAGATGGGCCAGGAATCGACAAAGTAGACAGAACCGAGCCAGAGGAACCATTTGGGAGTGTCCAAGTTTGAACGGAAGGTGAGCAAGTAGCGAATAGGGAAGGACAAGAGAGATAGGACAAAGGTGCTGTGTGGGGGGGGAGGGAACATGAAAGAGGGGGAGGAGGGGGAGATTGAGAAGATGAGTGACCAGACAGGTCTGGGAGAGACGGCGCGGTGCCTTGGCGTATGTTGGAATGAGCGGTCGGATTTGGGTACGGGTACGGCGTGGGGTTGTACCCCGAGAGGGACACTGTCTGGTTGCAGGCGGGGACAGCTTGTATCTCCTGGTTTGGGGGACTGAGCGTGCAATGGCTGCTAATCTCATCCGGTTGGACGGTTTGACAGGAGGGAGGAGAGAGGTTGGAGAAAGAACTGTCAGCAGGTATCTGTGAGCTTAGCTGGTCTTGCGTGGGGACTGAGTTATAGCTGGTGGAGGACAGGGTTGGCTGGGGGGAGATGGGTGATAGAGAGGGGTAAGTGAAGCGTGTCGGCTGTAGGGAGGGAGATGTGGTGGATGAGGGGAGGAGGGAAGGAGATGTGGAGATAGTAGAAGGAAAGTGGACCGGTGAATAATTGGAAGTGGAGGTGGGCGAAGGGAGGGGGATGGAGAGGTCAGGTGGGTAGGAGGACATAGGCTGAGGAGCAGAGCTGAAGGAGGTGGAACTGATGGGAGCGCCTGGGTACGCCTCAGTGTAAGGGGGAAGACTCATGCTGACGGACCTGCCAGATGAAAAGAAAACAGACAAATCAAATATCGGTATATAACCAGTGCAGTAAAGGCATGAGTAGTAATATAATAATATGCTGTGGCTTCAGATTCACCAAACACCGACTGTCAACGTGAATGTCTCTGATCCCAAAACTCACCTGTCCATCATGGCACTTGTGACCTCGTTGCTCGATGCATCTTGCTGCCCGTTCGTCATATCTGAGTCGATGTTAGCTGCAATGTCAGTCATCTGGGAGGCCATAAAGGCTTGGCCCAACAGGTCTAGAGCTGGCTGCTGCTCCTCTGGGGCCAGGCTCTCCTGGAAGGGGCTGTCGTCTGAGGTGTACTCACACACGGGGTCAGGGACGTGGGGAAGAGAGGGTAGAGAAGACACTGCTATGTTCTGGAGGTCTGAGATGGACCGGGGCAGGAGCTCTGTGGAGTCACATGGGTCACTACTCACTGAGAAAGGAGATGGAGAAAGAAAAGGTGTCAATAGAAGTATCTACATGAGATCCTGTGTGAAGTACAGGTCAGAGGGCAGAGCTTGATGCAAGCTACACAATGTACTCATAAAGCATAAATCTAGAAAGGAATGGCACATTGTTTTCACTACATAAGCTCACCGATATCCAGAGGTTCACTTAGCTTCCTCTTTTGTCTGACATCTCTTTGTCTAAAAGAAAGGGTAACAATAGAAGAAACATTAATATATAGTCAACATTTATTTACCACATTTATTTGTGTGCGCTTTATTGTGCCTGCAGACCATTCTATACCTTTTGCAATTCCTGCCATCCTCTCTAAAGCCTTTGGCGAAGGGATTGGATTGGATCTTGAGTTCAGTGATCTGCCAATCAGAAACAGGGTCAAAAACCATATTAGAAAGTTATACATAAATACATATATACATCTCCAACATATATATATAACTACAATGACGTGACATAGAAACAATCAGAAGCAACTATTGACATTCGTAAACACTCATACACACACATATAAACATACATATCCATTTCCACTTTTGTCATCATACCTTGTTGTTCTGATACGCGGTCACAGTAAGAAACTGGGTCTCTGGGAAGATGAAGGAGTGCTGACCTCCTCCCCACCTCAGCACGTCCCGTGCCTCAATCACATGCACCCGCGGCTGGTAACGATGGAGAGAGTGCAGGATAATCTGCAAGAGAAAAGGAGAGCAAGTGTTACGATGAAGAGAATGAAGAATAATCTTAAGCAAACTGATTGTCAGACAAGACAACACATCCCCTTTAAAGAAATAGACAAATAAAGGCACCTAAAGGTACCTACTGACTGCGATCCATCTCTCCCAGGGAGTCTCCCAGTGTACTCACGTATCCTTGAGTGTCCAGGGTGTTGTTGGTGAGCTTGGCACGGTGGAATGAGATACTCCTGCTCTGCCAGTGAGCGCCGGTGGCAGGCGAGTCCGGGTGAATGAACACCCTGTCGGGCAGACGGGCTTCGGCTCCACCCACCACCTGCCAGGCATCACCCTGGAAACGGTAACGCGAGGCGTCCACGGGTACCATGTCCAACAGCAGGATGTAGCGCAGTGTCGGGTTCAGACCTGACAGCTTCACCTTTAACTGAGGGAACATCCGCCTGTGAGGAACAGAAGGTGGAGGTAATTATAGGATATATTTTTAATCCAACTACTGTAAATGGGAAACGTGTAGATTTACGGCGAAACCTCTCTCTGCTCCGCTACCTCTTCGTCAGGTAAATAGCGCAGCAGTACAACAGCTGGTTGCTAGGGGACAGTGCTCACCTGCCCTTCTTGGTGATAATCATCTCCGTGCCGACAGAGCTGAACTGCTTCCACAGTGAACTGTTCTCCAACTCCAGCTTGACCGTGTCCTGCTGGCCTTTACCGGTTGGCTCACTGGGGACCGGGGGCGGGGCCAGAAGGTGAGGGGGTATGGCCCGGGCTACTGTGTCACAGGATGGGGGGTAGAGGGCCATGTGGTTAGGAGACTCTGTGGGTGGAAGTGGAATTTAGCTTTAGTTAGGGGTCATGAAACAGGGGGCACACTACTGACTAAGATCTTTTGAAAGATGGAACTTATGGATGATGGAAGATGGTTGAAAATAAGATGGAACTTATGGATGATGGAAGATGGTTGAAAATAAGATGGAAGTTATTATAAACCAGAAACCTTTAGTTTCAATGTATTTCCAATCCAAGGCAAATGAACGGACAAGCAGAGACACATAAAAGCACCTAAACACATAAATACCAACTCACTAGCATTCACATCTGAAGGAGCAGTCTCCAACTCTCACAACGTTTGTTACCCATGAATGCCTTCACAGCAATACTTTCTCCCACACATTGACCCAGCCAGAGAGACAGACAGGCAGAGAGACACACAGGCAGAGAGACAGACAGACAGACAGGCAGAGAGACAGACAGACACAGATATACAGATAGACATAAACACGCACAGAGAAACACCAACACACAGGCACTCACCTCTGTAGTAACAGTCTCCCACTCTCTGGGGCCCAAGGGCCAAACTGGGGTACATGTCCAGCATCTCTGGTTCTTTTTCTCCTCTTTCCCTCTCTGCCTCAATGTGACTCTGTTCTCACACTGTCCATCAACTTCTAGTTAGTGTGGTTGTCCTTCAGTACGATATATCCTTAATAGTTTCTGTCCAATAATGTCCTTGTGGTATTCTCTTCAGGTTTTCTTTGTGGCTATTTTAATTCCTTTATTTCTTCTTTTTTGTTGTATGCTTCTCTCAGTTGCTCTTCATCAAATGGCCCTTTCACTCTGGGTCTTCGAGCTATATAGGCGATGGAGGCTTCACACGTCAGGGCAAATGGCCAGGTTTTCACACTCCTTTCTTTTTACCCCTCCTTTGGACCAACCTGAAGGCTGCAGTCCTGCTCTCAGGTCCCGTTCTCTACCCGTTCTTCATTTAATAGCTAAAGTCTTCCCCTTTCTCTGACTCCCAGTAGGGAACCAGGGGTCGTTTGCAGGTGGAAGCCTGGGACAGACCCAGTTTGGTCACGAGTTGCCAGTTTGGTTATAGTCACACAAACAAGGACGTCTAGAACTTTCTAGAATTCTAAGAAGGCATTTCAACAGCACACTTTTTCTGTAGGTCAAATAGAGAATCATTACCCAAATGTTCCCGCTGTTTTTACATCTGGCTGAATCAGATGGAAAACATTTCATTTTATTCACAGCACATTCCACTAGGTTAAAATTATTGAATGTTTTGATAGATAGGGTTTATATTGTTATTTAGTGCTTGTGAACTGTCCTAATTGAAACTTGAAGTCGGAAATCTATTTAGAGCATACTGTATAGTCTCTTATCCAATATCACCAGGATTCACAATTTTACCAATTGTAGGCAATTTATATACAGTGACAATTTGTCACTATTTGCTTATTTGGGTTAATTAACTAAATGAAAGGGTGAGAGCAAGAGGTAATGAAACCAACGCCTCCTTTCCTTAGAGTCAGCTTAATCTCTGGGGTGACCTCCCATCAGTGGTTTGGGTCTGGCCACATCTTTGAGTTACTCTGTCAAATATCTCTTCAGACGAGGTTTACAGGGGCTGTGCTGGCCCAGTTGATAGCTTTAATACTCGGAAGCTACCAGCTCTCTGGTACATATTCTTTTTTTTGTCATTAAGCGATATTGTGTGTGGATTGATGGAAAAAAAACAGACACACACCTGTTCAAAAGTTTGGGATCATAAATCTACTGGTTCAGCCTTCACATCATCTAGTCACTCGAAGCAGTTCATGCAAACTGCTCTGGCAGGCCTTCCTAACAGTCCAAAACAACAGCTGGAGAGGGATTAGCTTAGATGACGCCATCAAAGTTGTTATTATTGTCCATTTGTGGGGGTTTGGAAAGAGGATGAAAGGCAGCCTGGAAGGGAAGTGGAGGTGTGAAGTGTGGACACCTCTGTCTGTCGCCCCGGGTCATTACCTACAGATTACCCATGTCAGGGTAATGTTGGGGTGTTGGCTAGTGTGAAGTGTGTTAATGTGTTTATAGGCCAACAGCTGTGACACGGATACTTTGGGACCGGGTCTCCATTATCAGCAATGATCATGATTGGGTCTGATCTCCCTCACCGGGTTCTGTTCATTAGTAGTACATTAAAAACTATTCAGATACGTATAATACGTTCTATATTTAACCAGTACATATGTCAACTATGCATGCATGGTCTCTCCTGTCAGACTGTTAGTGTTTTGCTCTGTTTGTATTGTTCGTATCTGTTCTTAAATGTGTGTATGTAGTAGCTAGAGGTCAGAACAAATTCCTTGTGTGTGTAAACAGACTTGGTGAAATAAAACGGATTCTAATTTAAATTGTATGGGAATGTTTGTCAGTTGGCACACAATGTCCCACCGAAATGTAGCTTCTGCATTTGACCCAACATTTCCTAAGTGTTGTCGATGCCATGGTTAGAGCTCTGGGTGCAATTTGGGTTAATTGTTTTGTTCATTAAAATAAAGACTGAGTCAGAGATATAATCTGACAACTTTTTTCCTGGTCAGATTCCCTAACTGGTGGGCTAGCCTGCCTAGTAGAGTGCGATGGTTGCATTGTGTACTTGTGTTTGTTTACTGGTGTTCTATAGCCTTTAGCACAACACCACTATTTGACATGTATGTGCCAAATACTTTAGGCCTCCCCGGTGCTAGTCAGTGTTTTTCTGTGAGTGGATGTAAACAAGTCCTTTTTGTCTTGTCAATGTTCCCAGGCGTCTTGTAATTGTGAGCCAATATGCATCTTGAGGATTTTTGGAGTAAATTAAAGTTTATACACTTTTACAGGAGGCCTTTTTTCATTCTTAGTTTCTTTGTAGTGTTCCCTAAAACTGTGTTCGTTATATTACAAATTTGGTTATGACATTTCGTTGATGATTCTGGTGCTATACTTACCCACTAGTAATAGGGGGAAACAGTACATACAAATCAATAGAGCTCCATTTGTATTTCCATGTATATCTCCATGACTGTTCAAAACTTGTTTTCTCGTGGCTCCACTTGCCCCTTCTGCGGACGACATATGGTAAAGAAAACTATTCTTGGAACATCAGAAGACAATAAGTTTAATTAACGTAAATGCATATTACATTGTGCACTGTGTATTGTAAATATATCTGTCAAGTCACAAGCCAGAACACAAAATAAGTTGATTCTTTATTATTGTTGCTATGGCTTCATTTACATTTACATGTTTAGAACATCAAATATCAATGTGGAATATTACATACAGGCCTGTATTACATGCCATAAGATCATTATGTAACCATGTGACTGTACAGAACCTGAACGAAATACCAACCTGGACACATTTGATTTGTCGTATAGTTAGCCAGCCATAATAGATATCAGTTAATGCATACTTATTACCCATTAGGATAACCAGTAGTGACACATTACAGGTGGCTTTTCTTTGTAATGAATCACCAATGAAACCCTATGACGTTTAAAAACAGTACAAATCTCAGACCACCTCCAGGGGGTCCCTGTCAGCCTTCGAAATTGCAACAGTGACAGACTTGGGCAGAAACACATTAAGCTTCTCCTTGATCACGGAAAGAAAACCCCGCTCGCTGTTGCTATGGTCACTGAGAATCACACTGCAGCCTGTTGCTACGGCATCCAGGACCTCGTGATGGGACATCTCTCCTAGGAACAAAATGGAATCAGAGGTCAAGGTCTTTGTTAAATGTGTGTACATACAAATGCATGCATGAATGTTCACTAGCTTTAATACCTGTAATATAGAGGTCTGCTTATATACCTGAAATATAGAGGTCTGCTTATATACCTGTAATATAGAGGTCTGCTTATATACCTGTAATATAGAGGTCTGTTTATATACCTGTAATATAGAGGTCTGCTTATATACCTGTAATATAGAGGTCTGTTTATATACCTGTAATATAGAGGTCTGCTTTCACTCCGTTCAGTATTGACCCTCCAGATCCGGCACAAGCAGCCACAGTGCTGACAGTGGACTCTAAAAGAACAATCACATAATGACATCATTTTCTCCAACTATTACCTGCTGTCAGCAGAATACACCCAACAAGCAGCAGTCAAATACATCAGACGAAGGTACCACAGATACCACAGGACACCTTCAGGGATCTGCTGCTAATGTCTTGATGCCAGATACCACAGGAGACCTTCAGGGATCTGCTGCTAATGTCTTGGTGCCAGATACCACAGAACCAGCAGCATATTAGACAGGTGGTCATAATGTTTCTGGCTCATCAGTGTATTATTATAATATATTTTGAGTCAGCAAGACCTGCACTGCTGCTAGTTGCTGAGAATACAAGCCTTATTTAGCAGAAAGCTTTAAGTGGTGAGTACTACCTAGAGTATGCTGGTCACCGAGGGCAAGTCGAAGGTGATTCAATCCCAGGTGTGATTTCATTCGCTGGACAGCCGTCGCCACGGTGACAGGCTCATCTAGAACACTGAGTCGCCCTTGGCCGTGTCCAGGTAGAGGAGGCTAGAAGAGAACATGCCAGGGTTACATATTTTAACGGCTTCTAACAATAAATGTTGATTTGCTGCCTAATATATCCCACCCACTGACAGGTGCCATGATGACGAGATTATCCGTGTTATTCACTTCACCTGTCAGTGGTCATAATGTTATGGCTGATCGGTGTGTGTGCACTGATTTATTTAAGTCAGTCTCGATTAAATTGTCTGCAAAACAACTTTTGTGCATTTAATTTTTTAGTATAATTATCATACTGGGATTTATACCTTGAGATCTGGATGAATGAGATCTTGATCTAGATGAATGGGAAAGGGACTGGGGAGAAAAACACCACTGTCTATACCTGTGCTTAAAAAAGCAAGAGATTATATACCGGTACCTTTTGTGCTTCCAGGATACTGAGAGACTGGCTGGGGGTCGCGTGTCGTAGCAGAGTCTGAACACTGGGGGTCAGTGTTGAGTTCGTACAGATTAGGCTCACTAGGAAGGCACCGCTCTCAGATCTATGGTTGGATTGGAAAAATGGAGTTAACCAGAGCTATTTCATGTCCAATCCTGGAGAGCAAATTTACTGTAAATTGTACTCGTCTGTTGTCTCAGATTTGATTTTGGCCCGAAATAGAAGAAGAGGGTAGGAACTCGAAATGTTTTCCTTTTGACAACACAGACTCTGTGAAAACAGAGACAAGCAAAGAACAGACACCCGGACAAGAGTAAGGACAGACACGCACAAGTTAAGCAGACACACAAACAGACAGGCAGGCCGACAAGAGACAGTATTAGACAAACAGACACGTGTTACAGATACATACAGACATACACATAATCCAGTACCTTACAGCATTGTGCTGCAAACAGACACCACCATTTGTCCCCTGCAGTTCTGCCATGATGGTGCTGAGCTCATCCTGACTCTTGGCTGTAAACGCCACCTTGTGGATCTGGGGGGTACTACTGAAGGCTTGACTTAACACTGACACTTTGCCACTACCTGAAGACAACCACAAAGGAAAAATTATCCGTTACTCTACTTTCAATCATGTACAAAATGAGAAGACTCTTCTCCTGCATTAAGAAGTTAATTAACTGTCCAGAACATATAATGCTATATGCAATGATAGAAACTTATAGTCAGTATGTCTCCATCATCTAATGTAACGGAAACAACCACAAGATACAGCCAATTCTTTTCACACTAAAGTATAGCTTTGTGAGGACTGAGCTACAGCAGCCACCTCTACTTTAGACCAAGCTAGATGAAATACTGACAGCCGTTTCTTACCAACTCCTTCCACCAGCCAGTCATTCACACCTCCTTTAACGCTGTCCCAAGCGGTGTGAGGAGAATACACTGCTATTCCAGCAGCGATAGCCCGGATAGCCAATCGCTGCTTCCAGTCTTTCGAAATCAAGCGCTTGATTGGACGAAACAGCGGTGGGTGGTAAGATATGATGAGGTCACAGTTCATGGCTTCAGCTTCAGACATGACAGAGTCCGTCAAGTCATTAGTCAACAGGAGAGTGCTGATAGGACGACCTTTAATTGGCTCGACCAATAGGCCAACGTTATCCCAGGACTCGGCCAATGAAAGCGGGGCCAGCTGCTCCAGAATATCTAGAACCTCCTTTAGGTCCATCTGACTGGTTGGACAAGAAGAGTGGGAACGCGAGCACAAGAGTGGGGGGCAATGCCTGAGATGAAGACGGGTAGAATGGAAGGGACTAGTAGAAGAAAAGGCAACGGCAGACAGTTTAGAGTACGTTGAAAACAGAGAACAAGCAAGTGTTTGAGCGATGCTTTCTTGGCAGCTCCTTCTGCAGGTAAATGACAGAACTCTCCGGAAAAAGTTGTGTCCAGTCAACATTAGTACAGACCTGTGTGCAAAGGAAAAACATCCAAACTTATTGATATGACTATAACTTAATATATGTCTAATATGAATTAATACAATAGTTTGGATCCAAACGATTAGTGACCGTGCAGCAAGTAGATACATGCCTCTGCCATCTGTCTCATACATAGAAATGTAAAGACAACCCATTGGTTTATCAGCGCAATTCTAGCATCTATCTAAGAAACGATAGCACAGCTGAAATCAACACTACGTTAGTCCATTTCTAAATATTATGTTCTGATGACCTAGTGGAAGTTGCATAGAGTTGAGAGCAACCAGTTAATCGAAAAGAATCAGCCAATAAATTGGTAAATACAAGGCTGTAATGGTGGCAAGAATAGTTTCTCCAAAACCTATGGTGTCATTGGTTTTCAAGCACCCCAATGGGTCCTAGTATCCCTGGTGGGGAGCCACTGCTCTACTAGAGCCTCTAGCCAGCTCTGATCTTCTGTCACCTGTTAACCTATTCTCCAAACGTGTCAAACTCCTATTCAAATTAACTGATCCAGATTGTCCTACAAAACATCCGGTGGGCTACTTCTCTGGCTGCTGTATCTTTGATTACTAATTTAATTGACGTTATATCTGGGTTAATGTAATCCCACCACTATATAAACTAGATAAACTATAAGAGCTAGCAATAGCTTACTAGCTAGGCTAACTCACATGGTCTCTCTGACTCACAAACTAGATAATAAAGCAATTACTGATGCGATTTAATAGCCAGCTACCAACAAAAATGTTGTTTTTATACTGACTGGTTTGACGAATGAATCAAATAAGACATGCAACTCTGAATTGGAAATAAAAGTATACCACCACACTTACTGGTGGAAGACAACAAACTGCATCTGACTCTCGCGAGACTTCCTGGAACGTTTTTGAACCAGACTCAAAAGCGTCAAAATAAGAGTCCTCCTTTTTACATAAACGTGTCGAATGGTAGTATTATTGAGCATATTCGACTACCATACCTCATCGTTTTAGTGTTATATGTGTTAGTAATGTTATTTAGGTTATATGAGCTATTTGAACATGGCTGGGTTGGTTATATTGAAACCCTGGACTGCAGACGGACGCCAGTCGGTAAAATAATGCCGGTCAGTGGCACATCCTTAAGTCCCATTGATTCAGTCAATGAGTGTGGTGACGCTTTCTTTTAAGAACAGGATTTCGTAAATAAATGTCCACTATTTAGCAGTTGGCAAAGTGTTTTCTATTTGTATCCTGCAAATATAACTCTTGCGTTTGAACGGTTTGAGCAATTAGCTCAATTATATACATAAATATAATACATTTAAATATAAATGTGTCAATATAACAACAAATGGTTCATTTAACTTATGGCTACTTTTATTTATTTCAGTAGACCTTTATTTCATAATACCACATTTATTCATTTTAAGGACCAGTTTCGTGAACACATATTAGCCCGGTCCTATCATGGCTGTCCAAGACTAGACCCTATCTGTGTTTGTGAAACTGTCTCTAAGAATGTAAGGGGTAATAGTGTAATCTCAGAGTGAACATAGCCAGAACTGTGGCTGAAAATCACAGGGACCAGGAGAAACGATAGGATTTGGATAAACGGAAGCCTGTCCTGGATGTAAGAAGGATCAGGCAGAATTAGGGTTTAGCCCATTAGCATTACAGCACTTTGACTTGCCTCAACCAGACACCAGAACACATTTAGGAAGCTCTGTCCTTGTTGATGATACAAAAGGTTGTTTTCATCCAAAGTCCTATCTTTACCCCTAAAAGTTCAAAAGACAGGAGCACATTATTTTCTCTTTTTATATTTATTTTTCTCTTTCTTTAACATAAAAATAATAACATGAATCTATGCAAATGTGCAGGTACTGCAGGTATTATACAGTATAATGTTAAGGTGAACTTGCTAGGAAGTAAAGGAGTCCCATCCCAGCACTGTGAAAAATAAGTGCCACTGTATTTTAAACACAGCTATTCCAGTGTGTCTCATTGCACTAGGACCACATAGGTAAAGAGTTGTAGGCCTATCGTCTGTGCCCTTTAAACAGCTGCATGTAATAATTAGATTGCCCGTTAAGCAGATGTGCAATAAATTGTTAGGTCATCGAACAGAGTTCTGTAAGGGTGTCCCTTCACTTTTGTTAATTGGTGCTATAAGCCTTTGCTTCCCAGCTGTCATCCCACAGTAGGATCAGTACCAGTCTGTCAAGCATCCCAAAATGCCATACCTCAGTAGAACAGGCTGCGTCCAAAAGAGTACCCTCTCCTGTCTCCTATTACCATATGTAGTGCACTGGTCAAAATTTCTCCAATTTTGTGTGGACTCAACCCATGTCCAGCACTGTCTGTGTGTCTCTGCCCCACCAGGGTACACTCTGATCTCTACTAATCTCAAATGTAGCCCTTCGACCCTTTGCCCCACTTGTGAAGATCTGAGCGGATTTGGTTGGTGTAAAGCCCCTGGTGAAATTGAACTTCCACCTAACAAGGTGGTTCTGATGGAAGAGAACAGTTGGGAATTAATTACACATTTTAAAGGTTTGAATATCTTTGAGAGGGCGCCTTTTTCCCTGATGCATTTTTGGCTCCAAATGTATTTTCATGCTTTGGCTTTTTGGCTTTTAAAATCTCCAAATCTGATGTTTTAATGAATTCATCGTGCCATCTTTATAGCATGCGAGGAGCTGTTAAGTCCCTGGCGAGTCCGGTTTTGGTCATGCAATCGCTTTTCCCATTCCAAAATCCTTTTTGTCTAACCAACAAATCCTGAACCTTTTTATAGATGCTGGGTTGCGAAGACTCATAGTCGCCTTAGTAATATTAAAATGTGATTTATACTAAAATCGGTGGGCTGTACAAGAACTTTGTTTAGGGTTACTTGAGTTAGTGCTCAGGGAAAAACAATAGGTTGTGTTATTGTTGGAAGACAAATTATAGCATTTATATAAAATATCATCTAGAAAAAGATGAAAACACTTCATATCATAAAAAGTTAAAATATGCCTAATGTATCACAAAATGCATCTGAAACCATGGCCTCTGAGGAAAGGTGTGTGGATTTATAGATATTTTTATGCTTTATTTAAGTGACAGGGAAAGTGAGTGGGTAAGATAGAAGAGAATGCGATGCAAAGGATACAGGCTGGAATTAAACCCACTTTTAATTGTCTCTTCATTCCTATAGTTTCTTCATTGCTGTCTTACTTCTCATATTTGTTTATTGCATTCTTCATCATTTGCATTAACGTTCTGCCTTAATTTCATGTCGCCACTAGCCACATAAGAATTATAATAACCTAGGTAAGTAACCCTAGATTATTCAAACCCAGCCTCGCATTCCCGGCCTTTATGACACTTTATGACGCTTTATGACGCTCCAGCTTTCACACGACGGCTTTTCGCTCTCTGACATCTGTTCTTATCCAATGTCCATCATACGGCTTAAATTTAAATGACAGATTCTGACGAATTTCGAAGAAACTGTAGATTAGTGGATATGTTGTTTATCTACAGTGGATAAATCTGTCTGCTTTTATTAATACTTGATCATGACACACTTATTTTACCCTAAGTTGCCACCCACTATATATTAACATATATATTAACATGTTCTGTATTTATTTTATTTGTCAACGACCGTCCAAATCATGATCAAAAGTGAGAAATAGCTTTTATCTCAATTGGTGAGGTTTGACATTTAACCTACCCTTCACCTTTTTAACCAAAATTTAAAAAAATCATAACAATATAATTATTGATATAAAATAAACAAAAACAAAGTTTTTCGACAAAATAATTTATTGTAAAAATATACACTGATAACTCAAAACATGATGACAAGTGCCACGTTTTTAGGGACAAACTGGCAACAGGGTTCTGGTGCGCCCTGGCAACTCGATGGGCGAGGGCACTAGAAAGACCAAAGCATATTAGGTCATAATGTACTGGCACGTCAGTGTGTATACCTTTGAAAAATCTAACATTTCTATATATACAATTTCTATAAAACAATATTGATGTGCTTTTTAAAAACACAGCATGCATTATAAATAATATTAAGAATTTACAATGGGATTATATGTCTGTAAATAAAATCATTGTATTATTGTTTATGTTTGCAATACAGACTCCTGAAGATTACATGGGTATTCTCACTTCTGTCTTTGTGAATGTGTTGACTAGAATCAGATTTCAATATCACACAGTGTGTAAATGTCTGTGCATGTGTGTAGTGTGTGTGTGTGTGTACATGTGTGTAGTGTGTGCGTGTGTGAACATGTGTGTAGTGTGTGTGCATGTGTGTGTTTGCGGGGGAGCAGGGGGGTGTGTACGTGTGAAAGAGAATCCTATCCAAGCAGTCCATTTCCATCACTGGCGTGACATCATCTTAACAAACTCTGTGGGAGAGAATGTGTTTTAAATTTACGAACATAAAACACAGCACAAAAAATATACATATATATAAAAACATATATAAAACATATAAAAAAGATATGTAAAATAGGCAACACAAAACTGAAATGAAGTTACACATATAGAGCAGCTTCACGTTTAGCTAAGCAGCTCTAAATGTGCCATAATCAGATAACAGCTCAGACAATTTGGGAGTGTGTGAGTTTCACATGTACGACTGTTGGTGACAGAGAACTGAGAGAAATGGTAGCCAGGGCAGGTGTTTACTTGTAGTGACCAAAGTGAAGCATTGAACAGACTGAGTGCATATTTCTGTTGGAGCAGAACTAGTGAGGTAGAGGGGAGAGTTGCCAAAGGGGGACTTAAATTATAAGTAATTTACCAGAGTGTAAAGATCATAGTGATTAGTGTGTGTACTGGTGAAAAGGGGATTGCTAACAGCTAACGTTGCTTAAGTCCTGGACGGGTGGGACTGTCAGTATACTGGGCAGTCTATCTATGTTCTATTGCAAACCAGGAAACAAATTCTAGATTTGTTTTTAAGGCCAGAGGTTAGGTTCAACAATCAAAGGTTCCGAAAATATGACCTTTGATTGTGGAAATATTATAAACGAAACACATTTATGGGACCAGTATGTTGCTAGATTACACAGGATTGGTAATGACCTGTGGTTAGGAAATCAAATCCTAAACAGTCTATGGAAAGTTTAATGTAATTAAAATAAAGTGTCTAATTGCATATGCAATGAATGGTAAGATGCTGTTTTTTTATTTTGTAGTTGCTGAAAATTTTTACTATCACGTTGATGCCAATATTACAGTACAGCTACCATTCACTCTCAGTTACACCAAATGTTAAGGGCAGGACTCGTCTTAAATAGTGGAACAAAGAGTCTTACATTTTAGAGTAATTCTTATTTTAACCATGTGTTGTTGAACCTTGCCCAACATCCCTAACCCCCTCACCCTCGAACCCCCTATCCCAACCCCCTTGACCCTTAACCCCCTATCCAAACCCCTTAACCCCTAACCATAACCCCCTAACAACCTATCCCAACCCCCTAACCCCCAACCCCCATAACCATACTAGTTCCCACCTTCAAAGTCCACTGTTCCATCTCCGTTGTTGTCTGCCTCTCGAACAATAGAATCGATCTCTCTACGAGACATGTGTTCTCCCATCAGCTTGATCATGGCATTACGTAACTCCTCAGTTGTGATCTGCCCGTCTCCATCTGAATCAAACTAAACAGAAAAACAGGATTTCATTTTGCATAATCAACCAGATGCACCTTCTGTGAGTACAAAATCTCACCATCACGTAAAAAAATAGTTTTTTGCATGATTTAGGTGTAGAAAAGGTTCCTTACTGGGTGTGTGGTTGAATGAGGCAGCAGGGAATTATTATTTGCTTTTTAACATGTTTTTAATAAATCCCTGGACATTTCGGTGGGTTATTCAGAGAATGTCGAATAATTGTCACTCACCTCTTTGAAAGCGTTCTTCAGTTCTTTCAAACCGATCATCCCAGCTGTCTCAGCCAGTAGCTTTGGGGCCATCAGTTCAACAAAGTCCTCAAAATCTACTCTCCCACCAACTTAGAAATTGAAAGACATAAAGACAATTATGAGAGATCCGGTAACCTTAAATATTGTCTGAATTTGGACAGAGGCAGCAGCTACACATGTGCACTGGAGTCAGTTTCTCAGGCCACTAGAACACTGAAACACTCTCTAGGATGCCAGTTTCTCAGGCCACTAGAACACTGAAACACTCTCTAGGATGCCAGTTTCTCAGGCCACTAGAACACTGAAACACTCTCTAGGATGCCAGTTTCTCAGGCCACTAGAACACTGAAACACTCTCTAGGATGCCAGTTTCTCAGGCCACTAGAACACTGAAACACTCTCTAGGATGCCAGTTTCTTGATCCCTACTGGGACCTTTTTGTGACAAACCAGGGATTCCCCAAGATCCGGATATTTCCATCAGTCATTGTTGAACGACTCACGGTTCATGTTGATGTTCTGGCTCAGCTCGATCAGCTCCATCTCAGTAGGCATGTAGCCCATGGTCCTCATCAGATTGCCAAGGTCTTTGCAACTGATCAGGCCGTCTTTGTCCTTGTCAAACTCAGTGAATGCCTCACGTAATTCTGAGTGGAGGCCGGAGAAACAACACACGTTTATAATAGCCAGATTAAGCCTCTTTAAGATGATTCATATTGCTGTTATTTCATTCACTATAATAAAGTTAAAGTATTTCGGTGTTGCCAAGGATACATGTGGAATGAAACAACAGTTGAAAGGGAAAGTAAGGACAATATCTTAGCGAATCCTATTTAGCGCTGTTTTGACCAAATCTAACCGTACGCGGTCCAGAGCCGGATGGTTTTCTGTTCTAACTCATCATTATTTGCCCTATCTGGTATCTACTTGTCTAAATAAGTTCCTGATTAGAGGGCTGCCAGTTAAAGTGGCTCGGAGGTTCAGATTTAAACACTCCTGATTGAAACATTTCTTGTGGATAATTAGCACAGCCAGATTAACCCTTGCTACGTTGACAACATGAAATGAAGTGGAAATACAAAGCCTGAAATAATGCAGAAAGTATTCAAATGTTACCATCAATTTCATCTTCAGCCAACTCTCTTTCCTGCAAACGAAAACGGACCAAGATCATGTAATGTGAAATAAAAAATAAAAATCCTAAACCAAAAGGAATGTATTCCCAGATGTATCAGAAGATGTTCCTGGCAGCTACCCAGATAAAATGTGACGCCTCTAGCAGTTAGGAATCAATACTAACAGTAATTACACTAATTGGAATGTGTGGGAATTTGAACCCTTGTAAAAGAACATGTACAGCGAATTAGATAATATTAACAAAAAAGTATAGGCATAGTAAGAGCTAAGTACAGGCTGACCTAAGATCAGGGAGAAGGCCAGATTCCTGTCTCTGTATACATATCGTATTATTATTCTATTCATTATATAATTTTTGATTACATGCATTTTAACACTTACAACACAAGTTCTTGTACTTACAATATACTTCCCTCCCCTCAGGAAGACACAGGCTGCTCCCAATCTGATCTCTATATTTCAGGGAAATTGAGGTTAGCAAAGTTATTTGTCTTTTCCTCTACAGTTAAAAATGCAATGGTTGTAAAAGTGGCGCTGTCATGTCATGACGGTGACCTTTACATTATATTATATATGTACCATGTGTTTCCACAAAAAAAAATAGATTTTCACAAAAGCCCCAGACTGCATCTTTAAGTATTTGACATAATTTCGAGGGGGAATGGATTAGTCAACACATAGTAATCTGTTTTTGTACTTTGCCAGATTTAATATTGACTTACACTTTAATATTTTAAGTACATGTTCGTCCTTTGAGTGTTTGTACATCCCACCTTGTCCTTTCCTTTTTGTGCCTATATGCTCACACGCACATTCATTTGTGAACATGTCTAGTGTTTTCAAAAAGACAACGTAATAATGGCATGAATTAATACTGCATTTGCAGTACATCTGGTGCAGTCTACACATACTGTATGACTGTCAGAGACTGAAGACACATCTGCAACCAGCGAGCCAAAATAATGTATGCAAAAGATAATGTATGCAAAAGATAATGTATGCAAAAGCATCAAGTTTAAATGCAAATCTCTACTCTAGTAACAGAATGATAAACAATATATTTGTGGTACCTTTTTCTGTTCCGTTCAGGTCAAGTTGATGCATCGCTGTGCCTTTATTGGTCCGTGATGAGTAGATACTTTCTCTCGTCTCTATTCCCTGTTTGTTAACACTCTCTTTATCGGCTGTGTGCCCTGCTACTTCTGCTGACTGACCAGTACTGTTGAATGCTGTAAGGTCGGTCAGAAAGTGGTGATGTTTCTGAGGTGGCATGCAATGGGTGGTGTGTATTAATGACAGGAGGATGTAGGAGGGGGGGTTTGGGCTGCTGGGGACAGATTAAATGGTCTGCACCAATAGTAAGCTCTGGTCCTTATGTCACAAAATAACACAATGTACAATGACAACAATCCAACACTTTTATAACCAGTGACAGCATCTTTATGTGCTGTGCCTTGTTTAATATTAACCCCTTGAAATTGAAAAACAAAACAATTTGCATATGTGAAAATTATCTATAGTTTTTTGTTGCCATGCTTGATGGTGTTTGCTCGCATTAGATACTACCTAATAAGACTTTATGAATATTATGGGTTTATGACTCCCAAGGCAGGAAAATATACAAAACTCACCAAAATTCACTTGAAAAAACCCAGAAGAATACAAGTAGAATATTTTATGTCACAGTATTTCTTTTGTGTGTCGCTTGTCTAAAGACAATATGCTGGATTCAATCGGCCAGTCTCATATATAGATATCTCTTTATCACTAACATATTTCTATTACGTTTGTCAGCAATCCCAAGAATAGGTGTCTAAACTTTTGAATTGTACTTTTTATGAAAATGTAAATACAGCAATTTGGAAAGCTTGGAAGGACTTGTTTGTTTCAACATCTATGATTTCTTTTCTGTCAGAGCTTTTGTGATGTTGGTGCTTATACTTCATGTGTACAGTCTCAAATGTAACTACGTGTAATCCAATCAATTTTTATAGAGAAATCTCACCAGAAGAGGATATTTGTGGATTGGATTTAGAAAATCAGCTTGGAGCAACAACGTGAAGTGTGTTGACTTCATACGTGAGATACCGGAGCTTAATGAAAAAATGTCAGGTTGTTGAACAAACGTATTGTTGCTGGGGTGCAGTATAAAATATAAAGTAATAAATAAAGTTTAAAGTAATGAAAAAAAGTCTCTGCACAATTTAAATATGAGCTGAGCTATTTTGGCCCAAGGTTGTCCAGAGGTCTGTAAGCCACTCTCTCTCTGGTACAGATGGAATGCCTTTAGCATTTTCAGTAATCCGGATGTATTTCCTTACTACCTCTATCCAATATAACCTCAAAGGGATCAAATATTAGTAATTCATATTTAATCAATATTGCTTTAATACATTTTAATCAACATTGTGTTTTCTATTATGTATTATTATTGCACCAGATTAGTTGAGAACACTGAGACCACATATTAATTTGTTGTTACAGGGGAAAGGGATAAATGAGCGGATTGGAAGCTGGGGATAATAAGGTATTATTATAAGGTATTATTATAAGGTATATTAGTATTAGAGATTTGGCCATGACACAATGGGTAACATCCCTAGTCTCACAATCAGTAGCATGAGATTTGTAGTGACCTTCATAAAGTCAGAACTACTGCCAATGGAAAAGATGTGGCATTTAAAACAATGCAAGATAATGTACCCCTGTACCCCCCCCTGACCGTCACATACGTATAATATTTATCGCATTCACTGAAAGACTTCAATGACGATATGGTTGAAAACCCAAGGTTCTAGAGTTCTCTGTCCATTGAATTATGGTGCTCGCTCTACGTCAATAATCGTAAGCCCGAATAGATGAGATTAGTGGTTGGGATACAGCGAAATTTGATTCTTTATCCCATCTAAACAAAGTGTAGGCTTTTATTGCAATGTTCACATCATTGACCTATGAGCTTAACCATGTTTCTGAGAGTACCAGAAAACTTGGACTTGTGGCATGCATCCAAATATCAATCAAATGCTTCGCGTATTCAACTGCATTAGTCCAAACCCTCTATATGGTTTAAATGTTGATCGAGTTTTCACATTTACCAAAGTAACGTTCCCAGAACTTGGGATTCAGTCAGTAGTATCATAAATTGGTACAGTTATGAGATTGCCAACTTTTACACCACAAGGTCTGAACTTGCTACATGTTTCGCTGCTCTCTCCGTATCTCTGTCTTCGGCAGACTTCTGCCACATCTCTGTCTTTGGGCAGACTTCTGCCTCCTCTTCGTCTTCGGGCAGACTTCTGCCACATCTCTGTCTTTGGGCAGACTTCTGCCTCCTCTTCGTCTTCGGGCAGACTTCTGCCACATCTTCGTCTTCGGGCAGACTTCTGCCACATCTCTGTCTTCGGGCAGACTTCTGCCACATCTCTGTCTTCAGGCAGACTTCTGCCTCCTCTTCGTCTTCGGGCAGACTTCTGCCACATCTCTGTCTTCGGGCAGACTTCTGCCTCCTCTTCGTCTTCGGGCAGACTTCTGCCACATCTTCGTCTTCGGGCAGACTTCTGCCACATCTCTGTCTTCGGGCAGACTTCTGCCTCCTCTTCGTCTTCGGGCAGACTTCTGCCACATCTCCGTCTTCGGGCAGACTTCTGCCACATCTCTGTCTTCGGGCAGACTTCTGCATCCTCTTCGTCTTCGGGCAGACTTCTGCCTCCTCTTCGTCTTCGGGCAGACTTCTGCCTCCTCTTCGTCTTCGGGCAGACTTCTGCCTCCTCTTCGTCTTCGGGCAGACTTCTGCATCCTCTTCGTCTTCGGGCAGACTTCTGCCTCCTCTTCGTCTTCGGGCAGACTTCTGCATCCTCTTCGTCTTCGGGCAGACTTCTGCCTCCTCTTCGTCTTCGGGCAGACTTCTGCCTCCTCTTCGTCTTCGGGCAGACTTCTGCCTCCTCTTCGTCTTCGGGCAGACTTCTGCATCCTCTTCGTCTTCGGGCAGACTTCTGCCTCCTCTTCGTCTTCGGGCAGACTTCTGCCTCCTCTTCGTCTTCGGGCAGACTTCTGCCTCCTCTTCGTCTTTGGGCAGACTTCTGCCTCCTCTTCGTCTTCGGGCAGACTTCTGCATCCTCTTCGTCTTCGGGCAGACTTCTGCCTCCTCTTCGTCTTCGGGCAGACTTCTGCCTCCTCTTCGTCTTCGGGCAGACTCCGGCATTCATCATCACCGGCCTTCTAGCCATCCCGCTCCATTTTTCATCATTCCATCAGATTTGTCTTGTCTTGTCTTGTCCTGTCCTGTCCTGTCCTGTCTTGTCCTGTCTTGTCTTGTCCTGTCTTGTCTTGTCCTGTCTTGTCTTGTCCTGTCCTGTCTTGTCAAGCGGGGGAGTGACTTTTCCCCCTACGCCATGGGACGAGATCTGCGCAAGACTTTGCCCGAAGGTTCAGGAACCTAGCAACTAGGCCTGGGTTAAACGAGTCGCTACTCGTCGCAGAGGCCTATATTTACGAACGACCTCTCAGTGTATTCCACTACAATGAGGGAAATGAAACCTGGACAACATAGATAGGACTGGGGAAACATGAGACACAAACCAGTGACCTAAAATGTTTTGGTTGTGATCCCTAAACTCACAAAGTGAAAAATCTTTTGATGATTGAGCAATAGGTTTCCTCTAATTGGTCCTATAAACTACACAGAATAAGAATATCCTATCTTTATTCTAGCTAGCAATTTCAATGGGCCAGGATCCAGAGTGTGTTTTCCAGTGGGACTTTGTGTGTCCACTACCTTGACCGTTTCTCCTCTGCCGGTCACAGACTGTTATGAAAATTCATTAAAAAAGATCTGTTTGCATAAGAGATTTAATCCATGGGTTTAGCATAATAGGAACAGTTTTCATTATAATTTTGGTTATTGCCCTGGTGAGGTGGCAGCTGTTCAAGTTGCATAAGGCTTAATTAGGTGGGAGAGGTAAGAGAGAAGAGGGAAGGCACCATTAATGCAGACAGATATGTACACATTTTGGAGCAACATATGTGATGCAATACATCTTTTCTTCCATATGTTGCTCCAAAATGTGTACATATCTTTCTCATTGTTACCAAGTTCATAATTGGTCACTTCTGATATTTGTCATTTATAACTGATAAACTGCACCAATTGATGCATGCTTTTTAACGCGAATTAACCCCTTCTATATCAAATAATTATTTGCCTTCTGCATTGTAGATAATTATGCACAATATAATGTTTGACATCCGGTTTCCGGTCAGCTCGCGCCCCACTCCGCCATCATTAAGTTCGGAACAAAAAACGGATGGACGATTGGACGGGGAGTAGAAACACCGGAGATGATATTCAGAAATAACATTCATGTTAGCATAAAAATGGTGCACAGTGGAAAGGGCGAGTGGATATACCGGGGTCAGCCGTTAAGGGATTAATTATTTCTCATTGATTCGCTATCTGATGATTGCCAATAATAATAAGACTAGCTCGTAGATAGCTTCGCTTACTAGCAGTCTGATTGACTGGCATTCGCTTATGCTAGTTAGCTTATGCTAGCTGGCTCGTTCCTTACAGAATCAACATGAAATGGATTTACGTTAGTTAGCAATTAATAACAGCAATGTGGCTTGCTCGTGTTGATTAGTGCGGAGGAGCCACATTTCCATCCAGGCCAGCTAGCTAGCCCTCCAGCTAGCTTACAGCGGATCCTATAAAGCCACGGTAAGATGTCATGAATCCTTACATTGGCTGCGTTATAACGTGAGCTCATTATCAGACTAATGTCGCTCATTGTAACAGATTGTGGTGTTAGTCTGCAATCCCACGGTTCAGAATCAGACATTTTGTTCTGCAAATACAGTATTCACTAGGTACGGTCAGTTAGTCTACAGAGGAATTAGTTAGCTGTCCTCTGTTTGGTAGCAGTTCCTATTTATGTCGAGCTATTTGGTATTATTGGAATAGTAATAGTATTTTTGGTAGGGCTGGTCGGCTAATAGTGGCTGGGACAAGCTGTCCAACTAATAATATTACTAATATTGTGCCTCTAATATAATGGCCAGCCAAGTGCAAAGATTCTGCGCCATAACTACCAAACACATGCATTGCCTCACTGGCATATAATATCTGTTCAACTAGCCGTGGCAGGTAATCTAGACTACAGTATTATTAACTAGGTTTGGTTTCCAACAGCGTGCATAACGTGTGTAATTTGCTGTGCACACTACTGTAATGTGCACTGGCTGGTTTATATTGTGCCAGTTTAATGTTTTAATTGTTGTTGCTGGTTTGCTATGATTAGTATTATTTTATTCGGCACAGTTCCCATTTACTTGTATGGTAATCGGGCAATCTATATCTCTCTCTGGTTAGTAAAAACAGCTTGACTTGCTTCTTCTTTCTATAGGGAACCAAGCTAGACTTCCGTGTTGATCTACTGCCTGTAATTTATATGTTGCAGGAGCTGAATTAGATGTCTGTTTTACATCGCCATAATTTTCTGTGCTGTATTGATAGACATGTAACTTACTAATTGAAATATAGGAAGAGGCCAAACTGGGAGGCAATATGTCTACATTTTTTTGTTTTGTTTTGTCAATGACTTTTTAATGACCAACATTAAACTCCACTTGTTATGTATGTGTGGATTGTTTCCAACTATTGTCTTTTATTCTATTGTTTCTGTAAGATTTGTCTGTGGTTAGCAACTGGAATGCCATTGCAGACGCCAACATGAACGCTTTTCGTTGAAACCAATCAAAGGCTAACCATTTTTGGCGTTGGGCGACGGAGTTAGCGTGGGACCTCCCTGTCCTTCAGAATGGTAGGGTTGTCACACTGTATTTACTGTCACACTGTATTTACTGTCGCACTGTATTTACTGTCGCACTGTATTTACTGTCGCACTGTATTTACTGTCGCACTGTATTTACTGTCACACTGTATTTACTGTCGCACTGTATTTACTGTCGCACTGTATTCACTGTCGCACTGTATTCACTGTCGCACTGTATTCACTGTCGCACTGTATTCACTGTCACCCGGCATTCACTGTCACCCGGCATTCACTGTCACCCGGCATTCACTGTCACCCGGCATTCACTGTCACCCGGCATTCACTGTCACCCGGCATTCACTGTCACCCGGCATTCACTGTCACCCGGCATTCACTGTCACCCGGCATTCACTGTCACCCGGCATTCACTGTCACCCGGCATTCACTGTCACCCGGCATTCACTGTCACCCGGCATTCACTGTCACCCGGCATTCACTGTCACCCGGCATTCACTGTCACCCGGCATTCACTGTCACACGGCATTCACTGTCACACGGCATTCACTGTCACACGGCATTCACTGTCAGGCATTCACTGTCAGACGGCATTCACTGTCAGACGGCATTCACTGTCAGACGGCATTCACTGTCAGACGGCATTCACTGTCAGACGGCATTCACTGTCAGACGGCATTCACTGGCATTCACTGTCACACGGCATTCACTGTCACACGGCATTCACTGTCACACGGCATTCACTGTCGCCCGGCATTCACTGTCACACTGCATTCACTTAAACCCATTCCACCAGAAAACATGCTTGTGGACCTTTATTTAAACCCTTTTACGATGTGTTTAGCAAAAGTTGGAAAGTAGAGCTGAACCATTTTGAAAATTATCTAATTGTGATTTGATATGCATATATAGTATAGTAGTATAGTATAGTATGACCAACACTATATTAGATATTAGCGCTGAAAACTAAGCACAATTTATGCATCGCCTGTTATTTTTAGCCACTGAGTTTTCTATATAACATGGGCAAAGGAGATGGCTGGGTGTCAAGTGATCAGATTTGCCAAAATCATTTTGCAATGAATAAATAATGCATCAAGTGTATGTGTATATACATTTTTTTGGGGGGGTAATTCAAAAATACATGCTATTGGGTTATCATTATATAATGCATGACAGAATATTAATTAGGCATATACATTGCCCATCTTTACATGTTAATGTTTGTCGTTATATAATGCATGATAGAATATTCATTAGGCATTTACAGTCCCCATCTTTAGCTGGTGCTGCAGCAATTCTATTTTAAGCCTGGTCTTTTTATGTTCAGATTTGTCTCCTCTATATGATGTTGTATAAGGTCCATCTTCATGTCATTTTTTGTCTCTGAAGATGGAACTTATACAGCCCTTTTGCACATTATACCCCATAATGAAAAAGTGAAAAACGTTTGTGTCATATTTGTAATAGATTGAATCGGGTTCAAGTCCAGGCTCTGGCTGTGCCACTGAAGAACATTAGGTCAACCTAACCTGTAGGGTTCATATTAATACTGACACAGGGCACTGGAAACCTCACTCTGGTTCCTCTGTATGTGTTCAGGCGCTGGCCATGCCATCAAGTGTGCGTGCCGGAAGTCTGAAGGACCCAGAGGTTGCTGAGCTCTTCTACAGAGATGATCCAGAGAAGCTCTTCACCGACCTGCGGGAGATTGGCCATGGCAGCTTTGGAGCCGTCTACTTCGTAAGAGAAATGTTGCAGCCGTTCTGATGTGACTGGTTCCAGTTATGAGTGGTAGTCTGGATATATTTGTTGTTGTATTAATTATGTTGATGACTTCCCTGCATTGTGAAAATGTACTGTACAATGTGAAAAGGGGTCAGTGATGGAGGCTAAGCTTTAGTTTAGTCAGGTTGTGTGTATGCGTGATGATATGTGCGTGCCAGTGGTCACTATTAGTATGATAAATAGAACATCTTAATGAATCTATTTGTTTTTAACCCTGTCTTCAGGCACATGACATCCGCACCAATGAAGTGGTGGCTATCAAGAAGATGTCCTATGGTGGCAAGCAGTCTACTGAGGTTGGAACTGCATTACAACCCTATTGATATAGGAACTGCATTACAACCCTATTGATATAGGAACTGCATTACAACCCTATTGATATAGGAACTGCATTACAACCCTACTGATATAGGAACTGCATTACAACCCTACTGATATAGGAACTGCATTACAACCCTACTGATATAGGAACTGCATTACAACCCTATTGATATAGGAACTGCATTACAACCCTATTGATATAGGAACTGCATTACAACCCTACTGATATAGGAACTGCATTACAACCCTACTGATATAGGAACTGCATTACAACCCTACTGATATAGGAACTGCATTACAACCCTATTGATATAGGAACTGCATTACAACCCTATTGATATAGGAACTGCATTACAACCCTATTGATATAGGAACTGCATTACAACCCTACTGATATAGGAACTGCATTACAACCCTATTGATATAGGAACTGCATTACAACCCTATTGATATAGGAACTGCATTACAACCCTATTGATATAGGAACTGCATTACAACCCTATTGATATAGGAACTGCATTACAACCCTATTGATATAGGAACTGCATTACAACCCTATTGATATAGGAACTGCATTACAACCCTATTGATATAGGAACTGCATTACAACCCTACTGATATAGGAACTGCATTACAACCCTACTGATATAGGAACTGCATTACAACCCTATTGATATAGGAACTGCATTACAACCCTATTGATATAGGAACTGCATTACAACCCTATTGATATAGGAACTGCATTACAACCCTATTGATATAGGAACTGCATTACAACCCTATTGATATAGGAACTGCATTACAACCCTATTGATATAGGAACTGCATTACAACCCTATTGATATAGGAACTGCATTACAACCCTATTGATATAGGAACTGCATTACAACCCTATTGATATAGGAACTGCATTACAACCCTATTGATATAGGAACTGCATTACAACCCTATTGATATAGGAACTGCATTACAACCCTATTGATATAGGAACTGCATTACAACCCTATTGATATAGGAACTGCATTACAACCCTACTGATACAACCCTAGATATAGAACTGCATTACAACCCTACTGATATAGGAACTGCATTACAACCCTACTGATATAGGAACTGCATTACAACCCTACTGATACAACCCTACTGATATAGAACTGCATTACAACCCTACTGATATAGGAACTGCATTACAACCCTATTGATATAGGAACTGCATTACAACCCTACTGATATAGGAACTGCATTACAACCCTACTGATATAGGAACTGCATTACAACCCTACTGATATAGGAACTGCATTACAACCCTAACACCCCTTTGGTTGACACAGACAAAGTATGGAATATTTTTATGTTCCCTGTTTTTCCTTACTAAGAAATGGCAGGACATCATCAAAGAAGTTAAGTTTCTTCAGAAACTTCGCCACGCCAACACTGTGGAGTACAGAGGCTGCTACCTGAGAGAGCACACAGCATGGGTAAGTGGGTGTGGCTAATTAGAGAGAGCACACAGCATGGGTAAGTGGGTGTGGCTAATTAGAGAGAGCACACAGCATGGGTAAGTGGGTGTGGCTAATTAGAGAGAGCACACAGCATGGGTAAGTGGGTGTGGCTAATTAGAGAGCACACAGCATGGGTAAGTGGGTGTGGCTAATTAGAGAGCACACAGCATGGGTAAGTGGGTGTGGCTAATTAGAGAGAGCACACAGCATGGGTAAGTGGGTGTGGCTAATTAGAGAGAGCACACAGCATGGGTAAGTGGGTGTGGCTAATTAGAGAGAGCACACAGCATGGGTAAGTGGGTGTGGCTAATTAGAGAGAGCACACAGCATGGGTAAGTGGGTGTGGCAAATTTTTCTTTATTCAGGTGTCTATAACAGATAATATGGTGCATATTTAATTGATCTACTGCGTTAGCCTATGTTGTTCCCTTTATTTAATACACTAATCTGTAAAGAAGTTCCTGATAAAACATATACATTTTTGCAGTTTTCTGTTCACTGAACAAAAAGCTTAAAGAATATATGAGAATATGGGTGATCGCTCTTTCTTCATTTCTAATTTCATTCTATTAGCTGGTGATGGAGTATTGCTTGGGTTCGGCCTCTGACCTACTGGAAGGTGAGTAGAGAGAAACAGTTTACATGAACACATGTTTGGTAGAGAGAAACTGTTTACACGAACAGATGTTTGGTAGAGAAACTGTTTACACGAACAGATGTTTGGTAGAGAAACTGTTTACACGAACACATGTTTGGTAGAGAAACTGTTTACACGAACACATGTTTGTTAGGGAAAAACTGTTTACACTAACAGATGTTTGTCTAGCAAGTGCACTGTAATGTGAGGTTTTTATATGATATGGGACTGGAGATGACCGGTAGTTTGGTTCATTTGGCAAGTAGAACTTGAGGGACTTACCTTTATTTTGATTAGGTTGCAGAAATTCTGTTGCATGCCACAATTCATGTGACTCGTAGGTTAACAGCTGTAACCAGGTGTGCCTCAGGCTGGTTAAAATTACAATTATGAAAATGTTTTGTCCACTATTTTTTGTAAACCCTTAGTTCACAAGAAGCCCCTCCAGGAGCAGGAGATAGCAGCCATTACCCATGGTGCATTGCAGGGTCTGGTGTATCTTCATTCTCACAACATGATTCACAGGTAACTGAATCCCCTTACTTACCGTTTGAGACAGGAAGCAGGAAATTAGGGCTCTGAGAAATAATTCCGGTGTCTCCGTGTATTTATTTATGTCTCCTCTCTACCATCCTGCTCTAGCTTCGACTGGAAAAGCTTTATTGGCACGATGGCACATACATTGCCACAAGCGAACATATCGAATTGAGGTGAATGATAAATAAATACTGAATAACTGAATGATTTTTCTCTCTTAGGGATGTGAAGGCTGGTAACATCTTGCTAACTGAGCCAGGCCAGGTGAAACTGGGAGATTTTGGCTCTGCCTCTATAGTCGCCCCGGCCAACTCGTTTGTGGGCACTCCCTACTGGTAAGAATGAGTTTTTGACGTTATTTTTTAAGAGCCTCTCCCACCACTAAACAAATGCTCTATTATAACGAAAATAGAAAGTTGGGAAACCAGATCATACACATTTTATATATAAAATGCTAGTCACAGGATAAATAGTTGACATGGATAGTTGGCATCTCCCACGTGGTGTGCGTTCTTGTGATTGGCTAAAACAAGGAAGATATCTGATTGGTTGCAGATCATTCTCTCTTAATGCATTTGTCAAATTCACTGCACGCAAGCAGTTTGTAAATCAAGATATATTTCGCTATGTGCATTCAAACAATTTGTATGCATTTGTGAATCTTATGTGCTTTTTAAATTTGGTCTGTGTATTTGTGAATTCTTTTACGCATGTATGAATCCGGTGTGTGCATTTGTGAATGTAGTATGTGCGTGTATGAATCCTGTGTGTGCATTTGTAAATCTAGTCTGTGCATGTATGAATCCGGTGTGTGCATTTGTGAATGTAGTCTGTGCATGTATGAATCCGGTGTGTGCATTTGTGAATGTAGTCTGTGCATGTATGAATCCGGTGTGTGCATTTGTAAATCTAGTCTGTGCATTTATCTTTTTTGAGCCTCTTCTAGCTCCATATTTTTCTTCTATTAGTGGTTTTCCATCCCATCCAACACTGGCTTATTGGTGTGTTTCTTATCATACAGGATGGCTCCAGAGGTGATCTTGGCTATGGACGAGGGTCAATACGATGGCAAGGTGGATGTGTGGTCATTGGGTATCACTGCCATAGAGCTGGGTAAGACCACATAATATTCATGTGTGGTCATAGAGCTGGGTAAGACCACATAATATTCATGTGTGGTCATAGAGCTGGGTAAGACCACATAATATTCATGTGTGGTCATAGAGCTGGGTAAGACCACATAATATTCATGTGTGGTCATTGGGTATCACTGCCATAGAGCTGGGTAAGACCACATAATATTCATGTGTGGTCATAGAGCTGGTAAGACCACATAATATTCATGTGTGGTCATAGAGCTGGTAAGACCACATAATATTCATGTGTGGTCATAGAGCTGGTAAGACCACATAATATTAATGTGTGGTCATAGAGCTGGTAAGACCACATAATATTAATGTGTGGTCATTGGGTATCACTGCCATAGAGCTGGGTAAGACCACATAATATTCATGTGTGGTCATAGAGCTGGGTAAGACCACATTATATTCATGTGTGGTCATAGAGCTGGTAAGACCACATAATATTAATGTGTGGTCATAGAGCTGGGTAAGACCACATCATATTCATGTGTGGTCATAGAGCTGGGTAAGACCACATAATATTCATGTGTGGTCATTGGGTATCACTGCCATAGAGCTGGGTAAGACCACATAACATTCATGTGTGGTCATTGGGTATCACTGCCATAGAGCTGGGTAAGACCACATAATATTCATGTGTGGTCATAGAGCTGGTAAGACCACATAATATTCATGTGTGGTCATTGGGTATCACTGCCATAGAGCTGGGTAAGACCACATAATATTCATGTGTGGTCATAGAGCTGGTAAGACCACATAATATTCATGTGTGGTCATTGGGTATCACTGCCATAGAGCTGGGTAAGACCACATAATATTCATGTGTGGTCATAGAGCTGGTAAGACCACATAATATTCATGTGTGGTCATTGGGTATCACTGCCATAGAGCTGGTAAGACCACATAATATTAATGTGTGGTCATAGAGCTGGTAAGACCACATAATATTCATGTGTGGTCATAGAGCTGGTAAGACCACATAATATTCATGTGTGGTCATTGGGTATCACTGCCATAGAGCTGGGTAAGACCACATAATATTAATGTGTGGTCATAGAGCTGGTAAGACCACATAATATTCATGTGTGGTCATAGAGCTGGTAAGACCACATAATATTCATGTGTGGTCATTGGGTATCACTGCCATAGAGCTGGGTAAGACCACATAATATTCATGTGTGGTCATAGAGCTGGTAAGACCACATAATATTCATGTGTGGTCATAGAGCTGGTAAGACCACATGATATTCATGTGTGGTCATAGAGCTGGTAAGACCACATAATATTCATGTGTGGTCATAGAGCTGGTAAGACCACATAATATTCATGTGTGGTCATAGAGCTGGTAAGACCACATAATATTAATGTGTGGTCATAGAGCTGGGTAAGACCACATAATATTAATGTGTGGTCATAGAGCTGGGTAAGACCACATAATATTCATGTGTGGTCATTGGGTATCACTGCCATAGAGCTGGGTAAGACCACATAATATTCATGTGTGGTCATAGAGCTGGTAAGACCACATAATATTCATGTGTGGTCATTGGGTATCACTGCCATTTGTTTTAAATGTATATTCAATTTGGTGTCTCTTATTCTCTCTCTCTCTCTTTATAGCTGAGAGGAAGCCGCCTCTCTTCAACATGAATGCCATGAGTGCCTTGTACCACATTGCTCAGAACGAGAGTCCCGTTCTGCAGTCTAATCACTGGTGAGCAGCTGACGAATCACAGAGGATCTGATTAGTCAAAAGATAATGCGATTGGTCGACAGACGGACGTTGTTAACACTGCCAAATGTCATTCTCCTTTTTAGGTCTGATTATTTCCATAACTTTGTGGACTCCTGTCTGCAGAAGATCCACCAGGACAGACCTACCTCTGATGTGTTACTCAAGGTAAAGGCTCACTTATTCCCCATTCACATTTCTATCAAGTTTAAAGAAACTGCAGACAGACCGGACTTGTGTAGACCACAAGTAATGGTCATGAAGACTTTATTTTCGGCACATGTAGTTCTGGTTTTGTCTGCCGGCGTAACCATAGTTTCCCTTCTCCTCCCCAGCACCTGTTCCTATGCAGAGAGCGTCCCCACACAGTGGTAATGGATCTGATAGCGCGCACCAAGGACGCAGTGCGGGAGCTGGACAACCTGCAGTACCGCAAAATGAAGAAGATCCTGTTCCACGAGGCCCTGAATGGGCCACAGACTGAGGGAGGGGAGGAAGAGGAGGTATGGACGGGGGAAGGGGAGGAAGAGGAGGTATGGACGGGGGCAGGGGAGGAAGAGGAGGTATGGACGTGAGGAAGAGGAGGTATGGACGTGAGGAAGAGGAGGTATGGACGTGTGGGAGGGGAGGAAGAGGAGGTATGGACCTAAGGAAGGGGAGGAAGAGGAGGTATGGACCTAAGGAAGGGGAGGAAGAGGAGGTATGGACGGGTGAGAGGGGAGGAAGAGGAGGTATGGACCTAAGGAAGGGGAGGAAGAGGAGGTATGGACGGGTGAGAGGGGAGGAAGAGGAGGTATGGACGGGTGGGAGGGGAGGAAGAGGAGGTATGGACGTGAGGGAGGGGAGGAAGAGGAGGTATGGACGTGAGGAAGAGGAGGTATGGACGGGTGGGAGGGGAGGAAGAGGAGGTATGGACGGGTGGGAGGGGAGGGGAGGAAGAGGAGTTTTGGATTAATTTGGTACAGCAGTCTAAGCCACGGCTCTTTTAGGGCTGGCAATTAGCCGCAGGGCTGCCAATTAGCCGCAGGGCTGCCAATTAGCCGCAGGGCTGCCAATTAGCCGCAGGGCTGCCAATTAGCCGCAGGGCTGCATCACACTTAGTTCAGGAAGACAGATAGCATTAGCATCCATCCTGTCTTTGTATGGCAAACGTCACTATTGTTTAGTACAACGTTGTGCACCTCAACCACTTCCTCCCAATACAAAGAACTCAGATCCTTTCAGGATCTCACTGGGTTCCCAGAGGGCCTTACATAGGAAACACAAAAATCCAAGGAATGATGTTTTATGAATTCAGGGTTTGTGTGACTGTAAACTGTGTTTGTGATATGAGAGTGAGAGAGACCCTGATGGGAGAGAGAGAACCAGGAGGGAGGGAGAGTGAGAACCAGGAGGGAGGGAGAGTGAGAACCAGGAGGGAGAGAGTGAGAACCAGGAGGGAGAGAGTGAGAACCAGGAGGGAGAGTGAGAACCAGGAGGGAGAGTGAGAACCAGGAGGGAGAGTGAGAACCAGGAGGGAGAGTGAGAACCAGGAGGGAGGGAGAACCAGGAGGGAGAGAACCAGGAGGGAGAGTGAGAACCAGGAGGGAGAGTGAGAACCAGGAGGGAGAGTGAGAACCAGGAGGGAACCAGGAGGGAGAGTGAGAACCAGGAGGGAGAGTGAGAACCAGGAGGGAGAGTGAGAACCAGGAGGGAGAGTGAGAACCAGGAGGGAGAGTGAGAACCAGGAGGGAGAGTGAGAACCAGGAGGGAGAGTGAGAACCAGGAGGGAGAGTGAGAACCAGGAGGGAGAGTGAGAACCAGGAGGGAGAGTGAGAACCAGGAGGGAGAGTGAGAACCAGGAGGGAGAGTGAGAACCAGGAGGGAGAGTGAGAACCAGGAGGGAGAGTGAGAACCAGGAGGGAGAGTGAGAACCAGGAGGGAGAGTGAGAACCAGGAGGGGAGAGTGAGAACCAGGAGGGAGAGTGAGAACCAGGAGGGAGAGTGAGAACCAGGAGGGAGAGTGAGAACCAGGAGGGAGAGTGAGAACCAGGAGGGAGAGTGAGAACCAGGAGGGAGAGTGAGAACCAGGAGGGAGAGTGAGAACCAGATAGGAGGGAGAGTGAGAACCAGATAGGAGGGAGAGTGAGGGGAGGGAGAGTGAGAACCAGATAGGAGGGAGAGTGAGAACCAGATAGGAGGGAGAGTGAGAACCAGATAGGAGGGAGAGTGAGAACCAGATAGGAGGGAGAGTGAGAACCAGATAGGAGGGAGAGTGAGAACCAGATAGGAGGGAGAGAACCAGATAGGAGGGAGAGTGAGAACCAGATAGGAGGGAGGGTGAGAACCAGATAGGAGGGAGAGTGAGAACCAGATAGGAGGGAGAGTGAGAACCAGATAGGAGGGAGGGTGAGAACCAGATAGGAGGGAGGGTGAGAACCAGATAGGAGGGAGGGTGAGAGAGAGCCAGATAGGAGGGAGGGTGAGAGAGACCCAGATAGGAGGGAGGGTGAGAGAGACCCAGATAGGAGGGAGGGTGAGAGAGACCCAGATAGGAGGGAGGGTGAGAGAGACCCAGATAGGAGGGAGGGTGAGAGAGACCCAGATAGGAGGGAGGGTGAGAGAGACCCAGATAGGAGGGAGGGTGAGAGAGACCCAGATAGGAGGGAGGGTGAGAGAGACCCAGATAGGAGGGAGGGTGAGAGAGACCCAGATAGGAGGGAGGGTGAGAGAGACCCAGATAGGAGGGAGGGTGAGAGAGACCCAGATAGGAGGGAGGGTGAGAGAGACCCAGATAGGAGGGAGGGTGAGAGAGACCCAGATAGGAGGGAGGGTGAGAGAGACCCAGATAGGAGGGAGGGTGAGAGAGACCCAGATAGGAGGGAGGGTGAGAGAGACCCAGATAGGAGGGAGGGTGAGAGAGACCCAGATAGGAGGGAGGGTGAGAGAGACCCAGATAGGAGGGAGGGTGAGAGAGACCCAGATAGGAGGGAGGGTGAGAGAGGGAGGGTGAGAGAGACCCAGATAGGAGGGAGGGACCCAGATAGGAGGGAGAGAGAGACCCAGATAGGAGGGAGGGTGAGAGAGACCCAGATAGGAGGGAGGGTGAGAGAGACCCAGATAGGAGGGAGGGTGAGAGAGAGAGACCCAGAGACCCAGATAGGAGGGAGGGTGAGAGAGACCCAGATAGGAGGGAGGGTGAGAGAGACCCAGATAGGAGGGAGGGTGAGAGAGACCCAGATAGGAGGGAGGGTGAGAGAGACCCAGATAGGAGGGAGGGTGAGAACCGGGAGGGAGGGAGTGTGAGAGACCCTTTCTTTCAAATCCATGTCTACTTTGAAAGGTGCTTCATTTCTCCTGACCCGTTTCTGTGTAAGTGATTCTCTGAACCTCTGTCCTGTGTCATGTCTACAGGACGTAGAGCAGTACATGCTGCAGTCCGGTACCGTCAACAGCATGGAGAGCTCTCATTCGCTGCCCTCCATGTCCATCAGCGCCAGCTCCCAGAGCAGTTCGGTCACCAGCCTGGCGGACGGTTCGGACGACAGTGGCGAGATGGCCATGATGACGGAGGGCGAGCACACGGTCACCTCCAACAGCTCTGTTCTGCACCAGCCCCTGGTCAGTTGGGGACTCATTCAGAAATGTCCCATATATATATGCTGGTGGACAAGGTTTGATCCATTTGAAAGAAGCGTTACTCACGTCCAATTTCGCCAATGTTGTCACGATATGTCAGCATTGTGCTATATGGGAGGGCCTGTAACGAGGCGGCCTGTAACGAGGCGGCCTGTAACGAGGCGGCCTGTAACGAGGCGGCCTGTAACGAGGCGTCTAGTATACATATAAATGGCGAACTATTGGTGAGTCACCATTTACCACCAAGTCACCAAATGAATTCCACTATTCTGCATTAAGTTTACACAGAGCTGATTTTCCTTTTTGGTTGGCATCAGAGCCATGACAACATCTATGACGACCCGTACCAACCGGAGCTGGATGCCCAGCAGCCACCATCATCACGAGGAGATGGCAGAGACGGTGGCGGTGGCAGGCGGAGGGGACATCGTAGCAGAGACCACTTTGCCACCATCCGGACAGCATCACTGGTGACCCGGCAGATCCAGGAGCACGAGCAGGGCTCGGCACTGAGGGAGCAGATGTCCGGGTGAGGAGAGCTTCTATAAAACAGCTTAGCTCACTCAGTGTCGCTGGACATAACAACGTTGAGAAACTTGTGATCTATTTTTAAGTGATTGTTTAATGTGGAATGGGAAACGAAAGGTCAGCTGAACAAACTCCCTTTAACCAACCTATAGGTACAAGAGGATGAGGCGACAGCATCAGAAGCAGCTGATGGGGCTGGAAAACAAGCTGAAGGCAGAGATGGACGAGCACCAGCTCAGGCTGGACAAGGAGCTGGAGAACCAGAGGAACAGCTTTGGGGGCGAGGCTGACAAGCAAAGCAAGAAGCACCAAGCCATCCTGGAGAAGGAGGTAATGGGTCTGAGGAATCGTTTCTGCACAAGTTTCAACCCTATTAGAGAGTTTCCAAGCCACTGTCTTTACTTTATTATATAAAGCGATATGTGACAACTGCTTGATAAAATAAATGGGATTGAATATGGGTAGGAAGCTGACTTTACTTTAATACCATTATTAATAAGAACATGTAGAAACACTTCTTACTGTTAAGTTTGTCTTGATAAAAGTATCTAATTATTAGTGGCGTAAAAAAAAGTTTTAAGTATGGTTCAAGCCAAATACTGTATGTCCAGCTTTTGCTACATTGACTATAGCTTTAGCTCTTTCCTTAATACTGTAAGTGCTTGTGTGTTTGCTTTTCAGACCAAGGCAGCCTTGGCCGAGGAGAAGAAGTTTCAGCAGCACATCCTGGCCCAGCAGAAGAAGGAACTGACCAGTCTGCTTGAGTCCCAGAAACGGCAGTACCGAGCACGCAAGGAGCAGCTCAAAGAAGTACACAAACATGCCAACCATATCGTAGCTTCATACCTACTGCAACGACCGCAACCACCTGGCTGGTATCACCGGGTATTAGATGAGCCTGTGGCTGTTCTGCCCTGACCATACTACCTTTATATTTTAGGAACTGAATGAGAACCAGTCAACCCCCAAAAGGGAGAAGCAGGAGTGGCTGGTGCACCAGAAGGAGTGTCTCCAGCAGCTGCAGGCGGAGGAGGAGGCGGGGCTTCTGAGGAGACAGAGGCAGTACTATGAGCTGCAGTCACGCCAGTATAAAAGGAAGATGCTACTGGCACGTCACAACCTGGAGCAGGACCTGCTCAGAGAGGTACAGTACAACCACAGCACCAGTAATGTAGTCATCAGATGACATACTAGAGGAGTTGGTGTTCCTCAAGGCTCTGGTCTGTGACCTATTGACCTATTGTTTGTTGTGATAATGTGCTTAACAAAATGTTTTCAATCCTGGATATAATACAAAAAGGGTTTCTAATTTGTTTGCTGCAATTCTTTTCATATTGAGATCAAGATATTGTACAATGGAAGTCTCGTTTTGGATATCTGTTCAAATAATTTGATGAACGGCTTTACTTTGTTCCTGACCCTTTTATCTTTCTCCCTCGTTTGTTGTTTCCTTTCTTTTCCCAGGATCTAAACAAGAAGCAGACGCTGAAAGACCTGGAGTGTGCCATGCTGCTGCGCCACCATGAGTCGACCCAGGAGATGGAGTTCCGGCAGTTGGGCTCGGTTCAGCGCACCCGGGCCGACCTGATCCGCACTCAACACCAGACGGAGCTCACTAACCAGATGGAGTACAACAAGCGGCGTGAACAGGAGCTCCGGCAGAAACACGCTGTGGAAGTCCGTCAGCAACCCAAGAGCCTCAAAGTGAGTGAGAGCGAGACCCACGACTCACAGAGCCAGCCACCTCCAGAAACGGAGGATGGGGTGGAGGGGGGCCTGAGTACCGGGGGACAAAGAGGAGACCAGCCTGGGGCTGAGGGGATGGAAGTGATCGGGGAGGTGGAGGAAGTGGAGAAGGGGGAGATGGAAGAACGGGAAACTAAAGAAGTAATGGAGGGAAACGTAGGAGAGGTTGAGGAATGGGGAAGGAAAGGTTTGGAAGGAAAGATTGGAGAGGCTTTGGAAGACCGAAGGGAGGGGATGAAGATAGGAGATGGTTATCGTTTAGAAATGATGGATGAAATAGAGAAAGGGGAGAATGCCAGGACGGAGAACGTGGGTGAGAAATGCAGGGAGGATGAGGAAGAGAAGCGGAAATCTGCAGAGGGACAAGTGGTTTTGAGACAGGTGGAGGGAGTTCAGTGGGAGGATGATGAGGATGATGAAGCTAGATATGTTCTTGATGACGATTACTGCAATGAAGAGGCTGAGGAGGAGGAGGGTAGGGGTGTGGCCGATGGCTGTCCATCTGAGTTTATCACCTCTCCGGAACGGAGGCGCGCACACAAGTCAGACGAGCTCTCTGAATTCTACTTTCCAGAGACTCCAGAGGAAGTGGAGCCTGCTTCTCCCGCAGCTTCTCCAGCCTCTCCAACCCCTGTACCTTCTTGTTTTCCTTCCCTTTTCTCACACGCCATCTGCCTCCTCCTGTCCATCTCGGCCGCCGCCCAGCCCTCTAACCTGACTCTTTTGCTCCTCTCCATCTTCCTCCTCTCCCTTCGTCGCTCCCCCCCACTCCCATCGCTAGCTTCCCTCCTCCTCTCCGGCGAGCTGGCCCTCCTTGCCCTGTTCTTCTCGTACCTCCTCCTTCGCTCCTGCTGCTCTCTCTCAATATCCACCTACCTGTCACTCACCCTGTGGGCGTGTGGCCTGTTCAGCCTGGGTCTCTCGCTGAGCCTGGGTCTCTATTACGTGCCCGTAGCCCTGATCTCAGCCTCGTTCCTCAGCTCACCTTCCCTGTTCCTCTTCCTCTACCTGGTTGTCATGCTGGTGGTTAGGCCGGCACGTGACTTCCTCCAAAATGCCCCACGGAAGCTCAGTCGTCTGTGGATGCGCTTCCTGTTCCGTCTCCCTCGTCCGCTCTTCAACATCTACCAGTCTTTGCTTGGTGGCCTGGCAGAGCGAAGTCTTTACGACATGTTCCCCAAGGCCGGGCGCAACTGGGGGGGCCGCCAGTCCAAAATCCCAGTGCCCGTTAAAAGCCTGCTCATGGATGGCCAGGCAGGGAGGAACCGTAGTGGCTCGTCCCTTGCTGCGTGCCTCCTTTGGGCCAGACGCTTCATTCGACGGCCCTTGGGTGTCCTGGCCGATTTGGCCAACTCTATTATCCTGAGGCTGGCTAGCAGGATTCTTAAAGAACTGCCCCCTCACTGCCTGAGCCAACTTCGTGCTTTCGGTCTGCTAAGAAAGCAGAAACCTAGCAGGCTGCCCCGGCTTCTACCAAGGGAGGTCAGGGAGCAGAGAGAGAGGAGGAGGAGGGAGAGGCAGAGGAGGGAGAAAGAGCGGCTGTTCAGAGACGAAGGAAGGTGGGAATGCGGGTTGAGGCGAACTGCTTCTGGGAGGAGCTTTAGGGGTAAAGTGCGACCATGGCGATAGTAAAAGAGGAAAGGTTAGGGAGGTGTGTGTGTGTGTGTGTTTAACTGTGTGTGTTCATTCTATTCATCACTGTCTAAACATTTTGTCTTATATTTGGGCCTGCATGTTTGTGTTTTTACATCCCCCCATCCTCCATCACACGCTGTATCTGGGGTGGCTTTAGGTGTCCCCATTTCATGTATTACTAAGTCCAGACTGTAGTATTGGCTAAATGTGGGTGACCTTTTCTAAAGTAATGAAGGGTCAAATGCAATCTGCATCTCTAGCTCTGTCATATACCCCAGTGAGGTTTCACTGTTTGTCACTTACTATTGTACTTTTTGTAAAAGTTTACTTTTTCTTTTGTATTTTGTTCTTCATTTGTAAGACAACTCGTTATTATGGTTATTTGTTAAAACCATGTTTGTTTGTGCAATTTATTCCTGGGTTTTCACAAGTCTTGCAAGTCAAGATTTCTGAAGTAATCAGTTAGTGTGCTGTTAGTGCACATTGAAGACCATGTGAATGCAGTGGTTACTATCAATCAAAGGCAAGATCCCGTTAGATCCCGTTGACCTTGGATTGACCCAAATCAGAACAACCAGTATTAAAGTACTGTGAAAATAGTGATCATTATTATTGATATGATTTCACATAAATGAAACCTCAAACACTACCATGTAATTGATAAAGTGCAATAAATAATCAAATTCCGGCTTTAAGATCTATGCTGCTTTAATCCAACAAGCAATTTGTAATCGATTATTTTTACTCGCAAGCTAAAATAGCTCATGTCTTATGTTTAATTTAGGATCTATTTCATATTAAGTATTTGGATCCAATGTCTTGGATGACAGAACTGAGAGGGAATGTAGTAATAAAAATCCACACGCAACTTTCATAATAAGCATTCTTCAGAAACGGACGTGCAAATTTGCTTTAGCTTTTGGTTTCTCAGTTTGTGAAAATTTATTCTGATTTTGCATGCATATTTTTCATCCAATGTATTGATTATATTGTGAATTTTTTGGTCCGTAGCAATATAGTCTCAGTTGAAGGCCAATATCTGTACATAATATTGGTGAACTGATATATCATTCGGGCTGTACCAACAACCAAATATACTACATTGTTTGTTTTGTTTCAGCCGGTAGTTTTCATATCAGCTATTTCATCAGTATTGCTCAGTGAAAGGGGTTGATAGTTAGGAAATACCACATCAAACACATTAACACGCACAGAAAGCTTTAGATGCTATGGAAATGGTTATTACATTTAATATTTTAATTAGGTAGATTAGATTATTTGTTATTGTGCTGTTGGGAATAGTCTCATATCGCAGAATTAACACAATGTACACATTTTAGTCTTTTCTCGCTCTTCTAAATTTAGAGACGCTAACTTTCCTTGTTTTTTGTTAGTTTTAATAGGACCATATTAATATATATATAAAATAAAGTTATGAAGAATTTTTTTGGGGCTTATGCAATTGAAAATTACGATTGAGGGAACCATTGAATGTGATACATGCAATACTCAGCCCAGATTTACAATCGTTCCAACATTTTTGCACTGTCCTAGATAACCTACATGCTTTATCCAAATACGTCTCAAAACTTCGAGAGCAGGTAACTCTCAAAAGGTTTTAACTAGTCTGAAAGAATACAAAAGTGTTTTCCAAACAAGGGCAAATTGTCTTGACTTATTTAATATATCAAATTATATATATTGTTGGATTATACATCAAGTTATAAAAGTGCAAGTCCCAGTTAATTATGTTTCAGCCTGTTTAAATTGACAGCTCACCATTGATGATGTGTAAGTTAAATGAACAAAGAGATTCCTAATTTTAAACATATGGACCTACCTGGGGGGAGGTCAAATGTACTTTTTAGTGGAGGAATACTACTTAAAATGCAGGTTACTCAATGTAGTGCCCTGCATTTTACAGGTGAGCCAGTTGGGTGGAAGGATTTAACTGATTGCTATGCAGCTAGAACTCTACTCTCTCTGGCACTGAATAAAAAAACTAGGGCGTGGCTTTCTGAATGACCTACATTGGAGAGAGCCAATCAAAAAGCTACCTTTTGAGGAGGTATATGTTGTGCGTTTTTTCCTCTCATTTTACCCATTTCTTGTTTTACTGTAATTTATGATTTGAAATTGTCATTATATTTTTTGTATGTTTACATTGGTTTGTTCTGTTCGTGTACGTTTGAATTTCCACAGATTTTATCACCTAAAGTTTTATATGAATATTTAATACATGCAGTGTATATATAGGTTCAGTACTGCAATCTATGTTCAGCTGCCATTTTGTTTGCATTTCATCGTCATTGTGTGTCAGCATTTTGGTATCCTTTAAGGTTGTTTTTCTCCACAGAAATAAATTATTTTTGTTCCAATCATTTGTCCTAATATTTTATTTTTATCTTAGTTTTCCATCATATCCTCATTTGTATTGTTTATCATTTTCATATTTATTTGTAATTTATACGAGCACATTAAACATGGAGGAAAATCATTGAAATTAACTTTCTCCCAGGGGTAACATTTATTCTGTTTGTCCTCATCTCCATTCCTAATAACTACTTCCCAACTATACTTTTTTCGGAATAAGTGCTTCCCAACTACACTTCCAAATTCTAATTTGAAAGAAACACATCTGCCGTAAATATAAGTATTTTTATTATATATTTGTTTAATTTAGAGGAAACTAAATACAAATCCTATGCAGTACAATTCATAAAGCCTTACTTCATTGGATTCACAAAAAAACTGAAGAATAATTACCACCCATCAAGAGCTCTATTACAGAACATGTCTTAAAATGCAAATTGCAAAATATATTTTAGAAATGTGTTATTCTGAGTGAGGCATATGATGTTTTTTTATGAAGGTAAGAACAATGGATAATGAATACTACAAAAAGTTAACATTTAAGCCAGCTGTAAACTAATATAATTGATTCAAGATTATGCAAATTAGCAAATTGTATTATCACACTTTAACACTGAAGGACTTAAATATATGCCTGACAACCTAATCGAATAGGAGAACTTGTATCTTACAGGTAAGTGTAACGTAAAATGGTGGTAGACACTTTGGTCTTAAGTACGTCTCATGGTGGCAGCTTGCTCAGAACATTTGTTATCAACTGACTATAACACGATTTGGTAATCAGCTAATTCGTTTTTAATTTAAGGTAGCTCAAATCACACTAATTCCGATCAATTTAAACACAACATTGCACCTCTGCCCAAAATACCTGTTGCAGACCTGAACTTATTTTGGGTTTAAATATGCACAGTAATAGATTTAGGCAGTTGATATTCACATCATTATTACTACTGAGGAAAAGTTTGTGATTGCGAGGTCACTGCATCCATGTAGAATATTAAAAAAAAAATCCATATAACCTAGAAATATATTTCATCAGCTCATATAAATACCCCTCCCCCCATTTATATAGATTAATGTTATTGTACATTGTAAGGAGGCTACCTAAACATCCTCATCTTAACATCTTTACAAAACGTTTTTCTCCATCTTTCATTTGCGATTTATTGTACCATCTGTTCTCACCTTCTCCGAACCTATTAAAGAAAAGAGGTTCTTTGGATCTTTGATAGATTCAGAAAGGTGGTGAGGAGATGCAGGTAATTGCATGTTACATAAAAGCATTATGGGTAATGTAGTAGATGATCCCGAGCTCTTTCTTTCCTTTCAGTCCAAAGAACTCCAAATCAAGCGTCAATTCCAGGACACGTGCAAAATCCAGACCCGCCAGTACAAGGCCCTGAGGAACCACCTGCTGGAGAACACACCCAAGTCAGAACACAAGGCGGTGCTCAAGCGTCTTAAAGATGAGCAGACCCGTAAGCTGGCCATCCTGGCCGAACAGTATGACCACTCCATCAATGACATGCTGTCCACACAGGCTGTGAGTAAGGCCAGGATGTTGTTCACACTTTACACCACACAGGCTGTGAGTAAGGCCAGGATGTTGTTCTCACTTTACACCACACAGGCTGTGAGTAAGGCTAGCCATTTACATTTTGCTTATGAGGGCATTACTACTTCTGGATTATAACTAGATTTTTCCAGACATATTAAATGTTAGAATAATTACACAGGATGTTATGACAGACCAAGGCAATACTGGACTTGGAGCACAAGATGCAGTTGGCTAAAATGCAAATGTCTTTGCTCAGTTTTTGACTTTTTCCGTGCTCTCAGATGATCCAGCATTTCAGAAGTGTGATAAAATAATTATTATCTTTCAATCAACACAACACCTCATATGCACTAGGTACAAGTCACTAGTTACCCCAAATTTCCATCATATATGTCACGCCATTTAACGCTCTTGTCAGCCTTCCCATTGGCCACTGTAAACTGACCACCCACCTGTTTTCTCTCTAACAGCTTCGATTGGACGAGACACAGGAGGCGGAGTACCAGGTTCTGCGCATGCAGCTGCAGCAGGAGTTGGAGCTGCTCAACGCTTACCAGAGCAAGATCAAGATCCACACAGACTCCCAACATGAGAGGGAGGCCAAGGACCTGGAGCAGAGAGTCTCTATCCGCCGAGCCCTGTTGGAGCAGAGGGTGGGTGCAAATTGAATCAGCAAATTGGATTAGATTCCTGGTACAAATATAATCGTCTAGTAGAAGGAAACATAGAGGAACGTTTACCCAGAATGCATCCTATTGGAACGTGTTACACAAAATCTTCAAATTGTGCACATTTGGGTGTGAGGTGTAAGAGCAATACTGTTTTCTATATGTAATTCAACAGCAATTACAGGTGTGTGTATATTTACAGAAAGTCTTAAACGCCAAGCCATCAAAATAAAGTGGGCTGATGGAGTAACAGCCAACTATTCCAGGGTGTAGTCTAGATGTAAAGGTTACCCTTATGGGATTAAGTTGTAGGGTTTTTCACAACTGTGTCTGTCTGTGGTTATCAGGTCTGTGATCTTTTCCTCACAGATTGAAGAGGAGATGCTGTCGCTGCAGAATGAGCGCTCTGATCGTATCCGTACGCTCCTGGAGCGGCAGGCCTGTGAGATAGAGACCTTTGACTCGGAGAGCCTTCGCCTGGGCTTTAGCAACATGGCCGTGACGGGCATCCCCAGCGAGGCCTACCCCAAGCAGGGCTACCCCAACGCCCCGCTGGGGTCACGCTCCGCAGGGGGTCACTGGAGCCACGGCATGCAGCCCCAGAACGCCCAGCCACAGCCACATTCACGCCGCAGCCACAACAGCAGCAGCGGTGGTGGTTCCAGAGGGGAGTCCTCTCACGGCATGCCTTTGGCATCAGGTCTGGGGCGGGACGGCAGAGAGATGCACCACTCGTCTCGTTCGTCTGCCTCCTCCTCTTCGTCCTCCTCATCTTCCTCCTCCCAGCATCAACAGCAACCCCCACCACCCCCCCACCACCACCGCCATCATCTACCACAGCACTACCATCACCAGAGCACTCCCCAGCTCTACCGGGAGCGGGAGCGAGAGAAGGAGAGGGACAGAGAGTGGTCTGGGGTCCGGGGCAGTGGGGACCTCGCCCACCCCCAGCACCCCCTCCCCTTCTCCCATCACTTGCCCTCGCGGTCCTCCTCTCAGTCCCTGGCCCTGCTGCCGCCCCCTGCACCCCCCACTGTCACCGGGCCCTCGTCATCCACGCAGGGAGGCGTTTATGGCGTGGGTGGGGGGCTGGCTGTCAGGGGGACCCCCAGCCTCATTGCCCTGAGGAACAGCCCCCAGCCCCTGAGGAGGACAGCCTCCGGAGGGGGGCCCGGCGTGGCGGGTGGAGGAGACGGGGTGCTTAGCCGCAGCACCTCAGTCACTGCACACATCTCCAACGGCTCGCACCTCCTCACCTCTCCTACCCCTAGTGAGTGGAGAGGGGGGGGAGGCGGTGGAGGGAGGCTATTTGAGAGTGAGGGATGGAGGGAGTAGGGGGCTGGTCTTCACTTTGACATGATTGGGGATTTAAAATGGGGGCGGGGGAATGCAGCTACTTGTCCAACCGTTGAAGTGAGCACGGAAAGGGGGCGTAGAGGGGTGGGGCCCTTTGCTGTTTCTCTGAGGTTGGAGGGGAGCATTTTCAGGGGTCGCTGTCTAAGTTAACATGTTCATCCTCTTCTATGATGTTCTATGTCAGAATGGAGATAGAGAGAGAATGTGGGAGTGTGAAATGAAAATAGCGACAAAGAAAAACAACGTGTATGTTTGTATGTGGTGCGTGGGGTCCTGATGTTCTAGCAAGCAGTTGTGTTGTGAGACTTCAGAGAGTAAAGGCACGGGGCACAATAAAAAGGATGGTTTCAGTTTGCTTCCACAAAGGTTGTTTTTTCTGAAACACATTGAAATGGTTTATATAACTGTTGTTTTTGTTTTTATTTTGTAGAAGTGTTGAAAAACCAAGTGGCTCGGGACATCACCAATGCCTTTAAGGAGTCTTAAAGGAATGCTACATTTACCGTGAGAAATCCAGCTGATGTAAATTAATTTGAATTCACTGAATGTTTATCGAGGCAACAAACAGACTCTATTTAAATATACATTTGAATTCACCTGGAATCGTGAGAGATACTTTACATCTGTGTGGACATAAAACAAAAAAGAGCTTTGACGTCACCAATTACATATTTAGTATCTTTGAAATTACAAAAGTGTCTACAGGATTTGCTCCAATGCATGTGGTAAATGTACAGGGGGCTTTGTGAAGATGACCAAAATCACATTCCAGATACAAGGTAAATACCCTGTCCAAGTTTTACTGGCGTTTACGATCATTGCCGTCCCACCGCTCTTGATTTTCTCTGTAAATATTTATGGGAATATAAAAACAAAATGTCATCAGTTTTATAGAGTAACAATGTAATTTTGATATATTAAAATTAGTATTGAACCCAGGATTTAGAGAAAAAAAGAATTTTCTATAGCTGTCAATATTATCATTGTTAATATAGTCGTTGTTGTAATCATGTACACATTTTTTCAAATCTTGCAAGAAAGAGACCACTTTTGATTCGGTGGGAAAGGTGTAAGAAAAAAGTGGATGATCATTGAAAAAAATTGAATTGTCAGGTATGGTGTGTGTATTAATGATTATTAATAATGTCTTATTAATAATTATTGATGATTCATGTGTATGTGTTTTGGTTGAGCGGTACGACAGAGAAGTTGTATTTCTGCTTTTGTAGACAAACATATAGAATTTTAAAGACTCTTGTGACCCATATAGGACTGACCCCACATGTTCAACATTGGTTCACAATAACAACACATCTGGTAACATTGTTCATGATTATTAGTTAGATTCTTAATTGAAAACATTGGGGGAATTTTGGGATCGTGAGTATTTCTGCTACTGAGCCCACACATAGCGTGAAGAACAAAACAATGTTCAGAGCTAGAGAATCATGCACAATTTCTCTGATGATCTTCTCACATTGCACGCCATCAGTGCACGGTGCGACCCACATGCCCGTGCCCTTGTGGTGATGTTCTAATGCCAAGGTTGCCAACACTCACCTGTGTTTGTTGGTTTCAAACAGTATCAAAACATTTTGTCATGGAACCAACATTGTCAGACAAGTTTTGGTCGTTCTCTCCTTGTTTCAGTAATTAATTTCCCGTTTGGCGCCAAGTCAAAATGACCCTTGTCGTGCCAATGAGCAGATTCCAGCCAGTAAAGACAAATATTGTATGTGCGTTTGCATATGAGGCTTAAAGGAAATACTTGTTATCCTTTTTTTTCAACATAATGCTAGATGGTTTCTCATCAAGAACAAAGTATATGGGCTAATAGAGACTGTAATCTATAGTCCAAAACTTAAATTCCTTGGCAATATTCTCACATGAAATAGCCTGAATTTCTCAGACCAAGAATAGACTGATAAGTTTCAAAAGAAAGATCTGTGTTTAAGGAAATTTTGAGCCTGTGTTGGCTAACGCTTGTAATGTTTTTTTAATAGAAAAGCATTGATGGCAGTTTGTCATGGGCCAAGGACCTCCTTCAGGGTGAAGAACCATCAAACAGCATTTTTAAATATGTTTTGTGGGGGATATTCTGTATTTTAAAGAATCAAGGATTACAATTTGTATTGGCTCATAGACCACTCAGGGCGAGGTGTCATCTAACAATATCATGTAACAAAAATACTTCAGTATTTTAATGTAACAATTTGTTTACATCATGGAATTTTGAAATGCTGTACGTTTGAATTTTAATAACCCTACTGTTTATGAAACCTCAAAAACACCAGCTCTGACAAATCCACCCTGTAGCCTACTACTAGTTTATGCTTGGTTGAAATCTCAGTGCATGCATACCTTATATACAAAGACTGGTGGCTTTTGATATGGGAATGAATGTTAGGGTTAAGAATGCTAACATGCAAATTCATTCAAATAGGGAATGCAATGCTCTCCATTTCTGGACGCCTCGGAAATGAGGGACATCAAGAAGAAAAAGACACCCAAAATCCTTTGTCCCAGAAAAAGCTGATCAGATATGAACTGCTCTGTGTGAACTTGTACTGTATGAGTGGTAAAGGGGACATTTCCAGAAAACATGTAAAACCTTGTGGAATATTCCAATCAAGTAATTCCAAGCTTGAGGAAAAAAGATGGCTCTTAAAAGTATGTTTAAAAGAGGGTAAAAACAATGTAATTTAAAAAAAAAAAAGAATAAATTGATATTAACATTAGTGTTGCTGTCTTTATTCAAACAGTGTCACCTTACATTAATTCGCTAAACAGCAGATATATTCTTAAATGTGGTTTCTATTCATGATATATTACTCACACAATCCTTCGAGTTTATTAACGCCAACAGCACAAAGCGAGAGTCTATAACGGACACTGATGACATCACCATGTGCAGCACCTCGAGACCACACGGCGTGCGTCCCGCCCTTTAAGATGCGCTTTCAGTCTGGGATGTTGTGGCGCGCTCTACGGCGCGAGGTCCATCTACGTGGGTTTGAAAAACAAACCGTTCGGTTCTAATAAAAGTCGGCCGGGAAAAAAACCGCCGAATGGGAGGGGACAACGGGAGACGGAAATGAAAGGGGGTGTCCGAGTCGAGATTCCACATCCCTTTAAGAGCAACTGGGACATGGCGGTGCGAGAAAAGGAGAGGAGGGGGAGAAGAAAGAGGAATTAAAAAAGAAAAAGAAGAAAGAGACAGGGAGGGAGGAGGGAGAGCGAGCGAGCGATAAAAAAAGAAAGATGACATCCTCGCAATTGAACAGCCGAGGTGGAGCGATAGGCTGCGGCCCGGCGGGAGCGTTCTTTGCCGGGGTCAGGGCTTGAATCCAACGACGAGGCTTCGACAGAAACCCGAGTGGCCTATTGGGGGAAATGGAAAAAATAGACTCATAAATGAAAAGCATGAACTGCTACTCTCTCAAATGCGTTTATTATAACACTGATGAGAGCTATGATTCCGCGTAAAATGCATTAATTTAGTTTTATGATCTAGCTGTATAAATAACATTGATTTTATGTGCACAGATATTTGGTTTTAAAGTCATCAATGCCAAGAGATATGCGTTTTTTAATGCATTTTGCTTTGATACATTATAGTTAGAAACCAAAGTCTAAGAGAAATAGGGCACTTAAGCTGGCAATTTCACTCAGGCATTCTTCTCAGTCTAAACGCTTGGGTGAATTTGAATAGCCTAAATACTTTTCTTACATGCATATTTTTAGAAAGTATTTTAATAGTTAGCAGATCGCGTATGATAATAACCTGGGCCTACTCATCCTGCTACATCTGCTATCAGATAGTCGCATCTCAATATAGTGCGGTTAAAGAATAATCCAACGGTTCACTGTCGAATCGCAATCAGGATTACTTAGCTGACATACTCCTCATCACTTTCGTGCAAAATGGATGCTGCTTGGAGCAATTTTCTCTTCCAGGTAAGTCTTACATGACCTTTATATTCGTGTTTGTGTGCCCGCTTCTCTGACGAATAAATATTTATTTTGAATAATTTGTTCCCGTCTGCCCGAGGTCCGGCACATTTCTGTGAAATAAAGTGTCGTGAAGTCTAGACAATGCAAGAGATGTTCTCCTGCTGATGGCCTTGTGTTTATTTCTACAGACCACTCCCACCCAAAACCAACTGGAGGGGACCCTCCAATCAGAACTCTTACCAGTTCATACGGCCTCTCCTCTGACCCCACCCACAGAGCACATGGCACAGCCTCCATCCACAGTAGACACTGCTGCACTCAATGAAGAACCTGCACCAGGTAAGGGAATTAATTACCTCTTGAAACTTTTTTATTTAAAATCTACAGCCTGTAAGGCTCCCATAAACGCTATTTTATACACACAGACACATATTTACACTGTCATTTATGAGTTGTGGCTCTCCCTGTTTTCCTCTCTCGATCGGTTCCCCGTCATCCAACCCGCAGTAAAGACGACGTCCCGGCCGGCCCGCGTGCCACACATCTGTGCCATATGCAGCAAGCAGTTTAAAAACAACTACAACCTGCGACGGCACCAGTCGGTCCACACCGGGGTACGCATGAAGCGAGCAGGAGCGGGAGAGCAGCAGCAGGAGGAGGGGGCGAAGGAGGGTGACCCGGCAGTAGTGGGAGGGAGGGTTGAGAGGCACACAGTCCCCCTCTCCCTGCTCCACCTCTCCATCCCTCTGCCTCTGCCCCCTCCCAGCGCGCCAGCTCTGGGTAGTCAGGATGGCGATGGGTTGGCCGTGGCGAGCGTAGTGGCTAGCGTAAACCCCCATGCTCCTCCTGCTGCTGTCGTTGTGGCGGCGGGGGCGACAGTACAGGTGGGTCAGGGCACCTCCGTAGGCTGTTGTTGTTGTTAACAAAACGAAAACAGTACAAAGGTTCCTCTTGCATGGTCTTTGTGGAGATTGTGGAAAAGACTTGTGTTTCTATGGAGGGAGTTCAGCATGTTGTGCTAATAGCCCAGGGAAATGCTCTAGGTAAAGCATGTGTAAATGTCTGGTAATACAACACTTAACAATGTTTCTACCGTTAGCGTGTCTCTTCCTCATCATCCCCTCCTGCCCTTCCTCAGCGGCCATCCAACCCGAACCCCAACCCAGTGAGGAAAAACCACGCATGTGAAACATGCGGGAAGGCCTTCCGTGATGTGTACCACCTGAACAGACATCGGCTCTCCCACTCGGATGAGAAGCCATTTTCCTGCCCCATTTGCCAGCAGCGGTTTAAGAGAAAGGACCGTATGAGTCACCATGTGCGCTCTCACCAGGGAGGTGTGGAGAAACCATACGTGTGTCCCCACTGTGCCAAGGCTTTCTCCCGGTAAGAGTGACCAGGCAGCAGGGACATGTTCATTAGGGAGGAAACACACCTGTTTATTTCACTGCATTTTTTTTTACTTCCATGGTAGTGAAGTTGGTAGCCTGTGCTTTTCAGCCAACAGGCAGAAATTAGAAAGTACATTTTTTATTTTTTTTTATATGGATTTGCGACTTCATCCACAAACAGACAATCTTGGATACAGCAGGTTTATATAAGAACAAAATTGTATTTATGTGTTTTATACTATCCCAGGGAAAACATCGCGATATGTTTACTACTAAAAACGTGATGACAATGTTCACATTTGGAATTTAATGTGCTTTTTATGAACTTAAGTTACAGGCTATTGTCTCATTCTCCCACATGTCTCTTTTTTCAGGCCTGACCATCTTAACAGTCATGTCAGACAAGTCCACTCCTCTGAGCGGCCCTTCAAGTGTCCGGTACTTGATGTTTGTGCTTCTTTATATCCTTTTACACCTATATAATCTATATAATCTTTTTACAGTAATTTGTTGTGCATCCATTTGCGTCTTAAATCTTACGTTTTTTTGTACTGTGACTGTTCTATGTAAAAACCAGACTTGGTATACATTTAATAGCAGTCATTTCAGGATGTAAACTGTAGATAATGTGAGATTAAGGATGACATTACTATATTTGACAGGGGAAATTTAGGTTAACTTGCTTTCTCGAGGGTAGAACAGCATATTCGTTTTACCTTACCTTGTTGGTTTGGTTGTTCGATGTAGCAACCCCTCAGTTACTGCGCCAACACTACTCTCTGCTTGGCTAATACAATGTATTTTTACTGATAACCAGTCGTTCCACATCACTCTCTTATGTTTATAGACATGCGAGTCAAGCTTCGCCACCAGGGACAGGCTACGTGCCCATATGATCCGCCACGAGGAGAAGGTCCCGTGCCTCATCTGTGGCAAGCTCCTGTCGGCTGCCTACATCACAGATCACATGAGGGTGCACAACCAATCGCAGCACCACGCCTGTCATCTCTGTAACCGCAGTAAGTGTCTGTGAGAAGTAGGTGTCTGTGAGAAGTAGGTGTCTGTGGGCCGTAGGTGTCTGTGAGCCGTAGGTGTCTGTGAGCAGTAGGTGTCTGTGAGAAGTAGGTGTCTGTGAGCAGTAGGTGTCTGTGAGCAGTAGGTGTCTGTGAGCAGTAGGTGTCTGTGAGCAGTAGGTGTCTGTGAGAAGTAGGTGTCTGTGGGCCGTAGGTGTCTGTGAGCCGTAGGTGTCTGTGAGCCGTAGGTGTCTGTGAGCAGTAGGTGTCTGTGAGCAGTAGGTGTCTGTGAGCAGTAGGTGTCTGTGAGCAGTAGGTGTCTGAGAGCAGTAGGTGTCTGTGAGCAGTAGGTGTCTGTGAGCCGTAGGTGTCTGTGAGCAGTAGGTGTCTGTGAGCAGTAGGTGTCTGTGAGCAGTAGGTGTCTGTGAGCAGTAGGTGTCTGTGAGCAGTAGGTGTCTGTGAGCAGTAGGTGTCTGTGAGCAGTAGGTGTCTGTGAGCCGTAAGGTGTCTGTGAGCAGTAGGTGTCTGTGAGCCGTAAGGTGTCTGTGAGCAGTAGGTGTCTGTGGGCCGTAGGTGTCTGTGAGCCGTAGGTGTCTGTGAGCCGTAGGTGTCTGTGAGAAGTAGGTGTCTGTGAGCCGTAGGTGTCTGTGAGAAGTAGGTGTCTGTGAGCCGTAGGTGTCTGTGAGCCGTAGGTGTCTGTGAGAAGTAGGTGTCTGTGAGCAGTAGGTGTCTGTGAGCAGTAGGTGTCTGTGAGCAGTAGGTGTCTGAGAGCAGTAGGTGTCTGAGAGCAGTAGGTGTCTGAGAGCAGTAGGTGTCTGTGAGCAGTAGGTGTCTGTGAGCAGTAGGTGTCTGTGAGCAGTAGGTGTCTGTGAGTAGTAGGTGTCTGTGAGCCGTAAGGTGTCTGTGAGCAGTAGGTGTCTGTGAGCAGTAGGTGTCTGTGAGCAGTAGGTGTCTGTGAGCAGTAGGTGTCTGTGAGCAGTAGGTGTCTGTGAGCCGTAGGTGTCTGTGAGGTGTAGCCGTGTCTGTGAGCCGTAGGTGTCTGTGAGCCGTAGGCACATTTAATGTTGACTATCTCTGTCCCATCCAGGCTTCACCACCCTGACCTATCTGCGGGTCCACGCCCAGAAGCACCATGGCCAAGAGTGGAAGGAGGGCGCGGGGGGCTTCGGTGGCACAGGCTCTGGCGGGGTCTTGGTGTGCCAGCTTTGTGGGGTGCACTGTAAGACTCCCACTCAGCTGCAAGGCCACATGGGTACCCACAGTACAGGGGGCTCCCCTGGCCAGGTCTCCTCCAGCGGGGCATCCAGCTCCTCCATGTCCCTCAGCAACATGGTGTCCGCCTCGACCGTCTACGTCAGTGGTAACTCTGTGGTGGATCTGCTGGTGTCTGATTGTTCCAGCATCCAGCCCCAGTCCCACAGTTAGCAGAGTGAAGCTGCAGTTCAGCCCCCAAATAGTTACGTCTCCATAGTCCAAGAGGGAACACTTTTGACATTTCTTTGTCCCATGGATGGGGCCGGGGGTGGGCTAACAGGCAAAGGCAGGGCGAAAGTATTAAAGAACGGAGAGAAAGAAGAAACCGGAGGACAGTGCAGTGTGCTGATTGGACATGCCTGATGCCAATCAGGTGCCCTCTGGCTGAATCCTCTGGTGCTTCCAGGACTCCTAAGATACTTTCATACCATGTGCAACTATTTCCTGCTGATGCACACCAGTCCCACTTGTCTGAGCATTCATGAAAGATTCTTGTAGTCAGGGAATGAGTTGAAAGAGAAAAAGGAAGATAATTTAACACAGGAGTACACAGGAAGGGATATTCCCAAAGGTCCCAGTTCAGACTATGGGTAGACTTAATCTATTTTAAGGGGAAATATTGTACATTTCAATCAACGCTCACTGATTTGGGTTTTTTAGATTATGCATCAGTCCGTTTTTTGTACAGCACTCGACCACCAGTGTCGAGCATCAAGCCTTGATTGTCCGACTAGCTCACTAGTGCCTGGAAATCTCTACAGGGTGTTGCAAATTGGCCAGCATTGCCCAGGGAGCTGGGAGTCTTCGTTAGAGGGGATTCCTGGCCCCATCCTCCTAGATCTGCTGTCATAGTGCTGTTGGGGTGCTTGCAGTCACTGTAATTAAAGCTGTAGTGTATGTGTGGCCCTCACAGACAAGGATGGGTGGAAGTTCCCACTTGAAAGAAGCAGTGCGGCAAAAACAATGGTCTGGATGTGTATTATGTAGAAGGCTTGTCGGGATCTTCCAGTTTCCGTTGGGACTTGGCGCAATAAGACATGGTCGTTGATGCATTTGGATATGATAATTGGGAAGGGAAAAATAGAGTACAATTGTATTGAATGTTAATTCTAGTTAACTAGAGTCTGAATTGGGGCAGAAGAACATTTGGTTTCGGGGGAAATTAAAATTCACAGATGCTCCCTTCCAGAGAGTAAAATGTAGACACTGTTTGTTCAGTTGACTTCTAGTTGAATTTATTCTTTAAACGGAGAGTAAATACAATTTTTTAATCGCATAAGGTTGTAATCATTAAACGTAATGGGTGTGGTCTGTTTTATATCGGGCCAATACTGGATCAGGAGAAAAGTTACTGTGTTGGTGATGAGGAACTGTGTTGGGGTGCGCTGTGGTGAATTGAATCTGAAACCGTGGAGAAAAGAAAACCGCAACTGGGTTCAGGAGTGTCAAGCACCTTTACGTTTAAAGTTAGTCTTGGCGGAAGGTGCCGGGAGTAAACCCCAGTGGGTCAGTTGTCTTGACGTCAGCGCAATGCTTCCTGTGGTTACTGCACAGTGATGGGATAAATTATACTTGTGTGCTTGATTAGCAGCTGTGGTTCTGCCTGTAGCAACGTCTTTTCGCTGTTACGGTTCAGGCAGTTGTGCCTCCTTGGGCACAACAGAATCTCAAAGTAGTGCCATGCTGCTCCACCACCTGGCAGATGACACCGTACACTGGCAAAGAGAAGTGATGCTTCCGGAAAGTTAGCGCCAGAGATGGTTGAAAACAGATATTTTGCAAAAAGCATTAATCAATTCCGTTAAATAAATTGTTCCTTTGTCTGCCATTTTATTTGTTTGTAATTGTCTTTGCCATAGTCTTGTTTGGGTTGTTAATTGTACCAGTCCAGCGTGTTAAATAGAATTACTTACATGAACTAACGTATGACTTCCATAAATACATAATATACAGCACACAGCATCTGAACGCAGCTCGTATAATGACATAACCCTCACCATGATTATATGGTTGGTCGGTTGACGGTTTCAGTGATTAACGTGTGATGGAAGGGCTTCAAATGTCAAAAGTCAGGTCGACTATATCCAGTTACCTGGTACAACTAACAATTGATGACTGACCCCTGGTATGCATTCAACAAATCCTAGTTTTGTACTGAAGTGCTTCAGTGTAGTGTTTGTATGTTATCTTCAAAAAAAAGTGTAGATTGGTTTTAATTGGAAGAATTGTTTTTCCTGTTGAGAAAAGTAGTGATAAAGAAATTAACACACGTTTTTTAAGTTTTCTGTATTAAGAGATAATTACCCAAAAACAATATTTTTGTGTACTTTTTACATTAGTTACAAATCATGATATAATCACCCTAAATGTGTGAATTTCAGGATTCGGATAGAGCACTTTAAGAAAAGAAAGTCACGAGGTCAAGTGTTTTCATCATTTATCACATTTAGGTTTGGTTTTTGTCTAATAAGTGAACTAATTAAAAAAATACTAAAAGATAGTTGGTGGATAAAAAAATATTTTAAGCTAAAAAATATAAAATACCTCTACTAGGAAAATGTACAGCTCTTGCGGTACATCTTAATGCCTTATTGTACTTAACTGCATTTGAATTATTTCATTCTGAACTATTTTAAATCTTAGTCATGGATTCAGTAAGAATATTAATGGGATGTATTTATATTTATATTTTTATATTTCTCAACAGTATGCATGTCTTTGAACATTTGTTAGAGGGAGAAAAAAAATTGACGCTTAATACAATGATGAATATTACATTATTATTTTGTAGAATTAGGGATCATGTTATTATTTTGTAATTGACTATTAAAAGTAAAAGTTATAAACAGATGAGACATGGTATTATTTTTTTCTGTGTGTGTGTACTCAAATTCCTATCAAAGGGAGAATCGTTATACACTTGTTAGGTGGTAAGTGTTAGGAGTTAGGAGTCCGATTAAGTTTTAGGTGTTTGGATTTAGTGTAAGGATTAGTTTAGGAAAAAAGGCTTTATTCAATCCACACATCGATCATCACATCTAATGACTGTGAGGGAGCCGGTAGGCTTTTCCAAGTGGAGGTAACTACACAGGAACACTGAATTACAGTTCACATCAGAATCAGCTTGTAAGTAGGTTTCCACATATGGAGAACTTGCTTTGGAATGTTTGTGCAGGACAGTGCAGAAGTATTATAAAAAAAATCTAACATAAATAACCATATAAGTAGCAGTGAAATGGAATGAACGTGCTTGCTAGGGGTTAAGAAAAAACATGTATTTTATAGTAGAAATAAAAAATAATGCTCGCAATTAAGAATGTGTCAGAAATTAGTTGATTAAGTTGATTAATATCACTCCTACACAATCTTAGACAGGTGGTCGTAATGTTATGGTTGATCTGTGTATTAGACAGGTGGTCATAATGTTATGGCTGATCTGTGTGTTAGACAGGTGGTCATAATGTTATGCCTGATCTGTGTATTAGACATGTGGTCATAATGTTATGGCTGATCTGTGTATTAGACAGGTGGTCATAATGTTATGGCTGATCTGTGTATTAGACAGGTGGTCATAATGTTATGGCTGATCTGTGTGTTAGACAGGTGGTCATAATTTTATGGCTGATCTGTGTATTAGACAGGTTGTCATAATGTTATGGCTGATCTGTGTATTAGACAGGTGGCGCTCTCCATCGGTGGTGATACTGAAATCAAGGTCACACATTGCGCTGAATGCAGTAGCTCTCCAAGGTCCTGACATTAGTCTATATATTTTGTGAATGTATCTGAAGTGTTGTCAATAATACACTGTAATTTTACATACCCAGATAAGGTATGTTGTATCAAAGCTACCCACAAAAATAAAGTAATGGTAACAAGCAGACAAATCGACTGCTTATCCAAAATTGGACTGGAAACTTATATTCCAGAATGTTATCAGAAGACTGAAATGAATCTTCTCGGTAATGAGTTAAATTGATTGATTGAACAATAGACAAATTCGAGACTGATCAGCTAGAGACTGACCAGCTTGAGACAGACCAGCTTGAGACTGACCAGCTTGAGACAGACCAGCTTGAGACTGACCAGCTTGAGACTGACCAGCTTGAGACAGACCAGCTAGTGAGTGACCAGCTTGAGACTGACCAGCTAGAGACTGACCAGCTTGAGATAGACCAGCTAGAGACTGACCAACTAGAGACTGACCAGCTATAGAGACTGACCAGCTAGAGACTGACCAACTATAGAGACTGAGCAGCTAGAGACTGACCAGCTTGACTACAACCAGCTTGGTACAGCTGCCGGACCACGTTTATGTAGCTCTGGGTATGTAGCTCTGGTTATGTAGCTCTGGGTATGTAGCTCTGGGTATGTAGCTCTGGTTATGTAGCTCTGGGTATGTAGCTCTGGGTATGTAGCTCTGGTTATGTAGCTCTGGGTATGTAGATCTGGTTATGTAGATCTGGTTATGTAGCTCTGGGTATGTAGCTCTGGTTATGTAGATCTGGGTATGTAGCTCTGGTTATGTAGCTCTGGGTATGTAGTCTGGTTATGTAGCTCTGGTTATGTAGTCTGGTTCAGGAGGGGCGAGTTTTGTGCCATTCTGATGATGATCCGTCCTGCAGTAATGTGATACAAGTCAACATCTGGAGTCCGTCTAAGCAGTAATAATAGGAATAATCGCTAATGTCAGCAGAATTGTTATCGCATTCCGTAGCAGTTCGTCGTTAGAACATATTGGGTCGGTAGTATCTACAGCTAGAACATATTGGGTCTGTAGTATCTACAGCTAGAACATATTGGGTCGGTTGTATCTACAGCTAGAACATATTGGGTCGGTTGTATCTACAGCTAGAACATATTGGGTCGGTTGTATCTACAGCTAGAACATATTGGGTCGGTTGTATCTACAGCTAGAACATATTGGGTCGGTAGTATCTACAGCTAGAACATATTGGGTCGGTAGTATCTACAGCTAACGTTTAAACATGTGGATTATCCATGCGGACACCCCCGGGACATCGCTAATCACTTTCTCCAGGACACGAGTGTCGACAGGCCGCTGACCCGACTACAACATCTCCATGTACTGTAATGAATCTCCTTTTGTCTTCCATTAATCTAGAATTGGGTAGCCAACATTAGCTTGTTTCTTTTAGCATAGCTGCAGAGGTTAGCTTGTTTCTGTTAGCAAAGCTGCTAACGTTAGCTCCACCGCTAACTGGTCTTATGCATGTCCAGAACTTGTTACAATGCTATATAACATACTATATATATATATATATGTTCATACTATATATATATATATATATATATATATATGTTCAAACTTGTTTTCCAAACATTGTGTTTTGATGTAGTTTGGTATTCGTGCTAAAACTCGCCAAACGGGCATTATTAGCTATCTATTAGCATCATAAAGCTAACCTGTCAGTGTTAAATTACAGTTAATACATAACATAGCTGTTATATTAGCTAAATAACTGGTTAGTTACTTGATTCTGTGCTACCACCAATAATATTGAGATTAGTAATACACGTACTCATTGGCTTTTTAATACAACAGATTAAATAATGTGTCCATTATCGTTAAACTAAAGTCGGTTCATTGCTATTGCAGCTATCAATTGTTTGATACTCTTCTACTTGCAAAGACATTGAGTGAATAATAGTATTATTAATACTTGGGCTATTATCATTGTCCAACATTATTTGTTATGTTTACATGAAGGGATTGATCGCTATTAAATGTAATTGGGCCATGTACCTCTAATATCTCTTAAAACATCTTAACAATTCATTTGACTGTAGATTCAGTAGCAGTGCAAAATGGGTACATTTAAACTAATCCTTAATGTAAAACTTCTCAGCAGTTTTGGTTCTGTCTACGTGAAATGAATCACGTATAAGAAGCTCTCCACGTTAGCGAAATTCAATCTGCTTATAGGCCTTCAGAATAAAAGTTTGTTACTTTTAATGATAGTAACCAGGCTTTGTATAGGACCAAAGTGCATGCTTTAGGCGCGTGAGTGGGCAGTAATATGGGTAATTATGTGTAGATGGACACAGTCCACAATAAGCTTTCTCAACTACTGAAATCACTCGGCAGTCACACTCAGCACCCCCAGCCCCCCCCCCCACACACACACACACACACACACACACACACACACACACACACACACACACACACACACACACACACACACACACTTGCTTCTATTTTTGCTGAAACAATCTGTCCACATGTAGAGGCTGGGCATCTCTGTTATAATACTGTTTCAGCATATTAACGTGAACCACATGGGATGAGCGTTTTTTCTATCGGGCGTCTCAATCACATAGTCAGTCTCGCTGAACTTCTTTATTATTTAGTATGGACTGTAGAGTCTGGCTGATACAGGTAATAAAACCAGAACATGCTCACTTTTTGATAGTAGTATTTCTTCAGAAGAAGACAACGTGGCCTTTGCCAGCCCACTCACCACCAGCACCTGGAACACACACACACACACACACACACACACTACCCTACACCCAGACAATATAATAAGTAACATTTGTTCTATAAAGTAACATTTGTTCTATCCATCTGAAATGCACAGAGCTACACGTGATAAAAAGAGAGGAAACTAAGGCTGCTGCATTGGTCAGCAAATTAAATTGTGCATAGTTGCCTTCTGATGGCCGTGCCTCTATTTATAGAGGGAAGAGAAAACGTAAGGATCAACAACTCTGCCTCTGGGAACAAAGTGTGGAATCATGTTGACCATCCTGGCAGCTGGGTCAGTCTTCTTCCCAGGCCTGTTTGTGCTCTCCAAGCAATGCCTCAAGTACATCCCTGCACTGAGGTGGAGTGAAGGCGACGCCGTCATAGTGTCAGCCAGGTGAGAAAAGACAAAGCAGAAATATTATAGGCTCCTTCTCAAGTTTGTCTTAGCTTGATAACTTGCATAGTAGGCAATTGTAATATCTAACACATTTTCAAAGGTGAGAAAATAGCTTGCAAAATTTTTTAAAAAACTGTAAGGGACTCTGTGAAGACTATTGTAGTTACTTTGATGGCTTGTGCATTACAAATTGGACAATGTTAACGTTTTTCTCGCGGGGTCTCAGGTTGGTGTCCTCGGTTCAGGCGATCATGGCCTCCTCTGTTGGTTACATCATCGCCTCCTCCTGTGATGACATCATTGAGGATCAGTAAGTTCAGGAATTCACCATGTCCTTCTACCAATCACTGTTAGTTTGAACCGTGGTCTGTAAAATCAGCTGAGTGGTAAAACAGAACAGTGAGTGTATTGAGCATCGAAAATGAAGAATACTGACAGAAAAGGGGATACCACCGGAAGACTTAAAAAAACCTGTCTTGATATCGGACTCAACAAAAAAGAGTCTTGTTTGTATTCGTTTTGTGTCTGCGTACCCAACATGGGTTTCCTCAATTCTTCATTTCTAAATACAACCATACTATACTAGCCTTTGCTGCTATCACTATCCGTTATCTGTAAACCTCATGCTCTCATTCTCTATTTCAGGCATTGGCTAACTAAAGCCTACATCCTGTTTGCCGTGCCCTACTTCGTGTACGACATCTATGCCATGTTCATGTGCTACTGGTACAAGCTGCGGGTCAAGGGTCACGAATTGGACACTGGCGCCAAACCACTCGGCGCGACGCTGACCAGCTACCTACGGCGAGAGTTTCTGATGGTGCTTCACCACGTCGTCATGGTCACCGTTTGCTTCCCCGTCTCTGTGGTAACTATCCCTCAACAAAATGAAGTGGTGAATGGGGGATTGGTGGAGTAAGTGATAATGAGTGGCAGTGTGAAAGAAGTGTCCGCTCAGGTATTGGAATGTCAGAGGTTCAACTTGTGGTCAAGTCCCACCAATGAGTGCATTACATTATCAAGAAGGCTATGTGTCAAAGGTCTGGAATCAGCAAAGATTCAAATCAATACCATTAGAAAATAAAGGAAATTGATGACTTCCATGACAAGTGTGAATAAGCAGGACATCTCAAATTCTCTAACAAGGATTTCTAGCCCCTGAAACAATACTTACTTCCTAAAGTTGACCCATCTGGAGGTTTTTCCCAGCTGCTGTGTATGAACTCGTTGATGTGTGTTCAGGCTGGGTGTTTGTAAAAGCCTTTTGTGCCAACTTTGTTGTAAAAAGGGCTTTATAATATAAATGTCATTGATTTATTTATGGCATGACTGTTAACCCTAGACTGGGCTTACTTTACACTGGAAGAAAGGTTTGTTGAATACCTTTTAATGGTGATGGAACATTACCTTTAATTATTGACTTAATTCTTCCTCTATGCTCCAGTTCTGGCGACAGGGCAAGGGTGATTACTTCCAGGGAGTCATGTTCCTGGCAGAACTAAGTACTCCGTGGGTCTGTCTGGGAAAGATTCTCATCCAGGTTTGTACTTTTTCTTTTTAAGTACGCACACTGTCGTTTACAGTTCTAAAAGCAGAAACCAAATTGGACTGTCGGCTCCTTGCATGTGGCCCGTTTCTCTGTGACTTGGCGTCTGTGTGCCTGTGTGCGTGCCCCGGTAAGCACCGATTCTGTCATATCGTTTAAATATTTAATTTACATATTTAAGTGTTCCCTAGTGCTGCCATGTCTTGCCAGCTCTTCCTCTTTCAATACAGCCCCCTGTATTCATACATCATCTCTCTCCCTCATATATCATACTGTTCCCTCCTCATGCCCTTCATGTTGTGGGGAATCTTCAAGACTTTGAGAACCACATATCGGTTCCCTGAAAGTGCAACAGGAACTGCTTGGTGTATTTACCCAGTTCAGCTTGGTGTTTGGAATTTGATTGAGAAATAACATACTTTCGTAATGTCAAAATGTAAAGGAAAAGGTTGATTTGGTTTGTTAAGAAGCAACTAAACATATAAACCAAAACATGTAGATACAACGCTTCATCATTAAACAAATAATAAAACAAATAACTATAAAGATTCAGAATATAATCAAGAATAAATAGTGTGTGTGATTTTTCGATGTGCGTTTTCAGACATGACTTGCACATCTACCCAAGCTGGCACATCCAGATACATGTTTTGCAGAATTTGTGTTTAATGTCATGTCCTTCTTCCCAGTCTTATGGCGCTGTCGTTCTATACAAGCCGACTCTGGCTTGACACTCATACATCGTCGTCCATTTCCCACTTTTTCTTCGTCCATGCAAAGTAGAGCCAAAGTAGGCCTTTTAACAATTTTCTTTTGGCTTTCACCAATCTGTACTGCTTGCTCTGTCTCTTTCTCTCCCATTCTTTCTGTCCTCCGTTTTCCTCAGTACAAACAGCAACACACTCTCCTGCACAAAGTGAATGGGGCTACAATGCTGGTTACTTTCTTCGTCTGTCGGGTGCTCCTCTTTCCTTACCTCTACTACGTGTATAGCAGGTAGGTCTCTCTCTCACACTTTTAATATCTCCCTCTCTGTCTGGCTGTCACTCACGCTCTATCACGCTCTGCTTTCATGCCGAGCTTACAGAACGGACATGGTGATTTCTTTTCATCTTATTTCTCTTAATTAGCATTCTTTGGGAAGAGGGTTTGAAGAAAGCAGCATTGGCTTTGAGCAATAGTTCACCTTCGTTGCACAACACGTTCTTAAGTTGTCTCTGTCAAATTCTAGACTGAACGAGAAGTTTACTGAATGCTTTATTTGAGCATACCAACTTACTTAAATATGGACCCAAATATATTTAAAGATGACTCTTAGTCTTTTGGTCTAAGGAGAAGAAAAAGGTGATATGAAAAGGCATCAGGCTTCCATGCAGTTATAGCTTTGAAACACACAGAGAACGTCTGCACCACACACCCAGAGATCCACACATACAGAGAACGTCTGCACCACACACCCAGAGAACCACACACCCAGAGAACGTCTGCACCACACACCCAGATATCCACACACACAGAGAACGTCTGCACCACACACCCAGAGAACCACACACCCAGAGAACGTCTGCACCACACACCCAGATATCCACACACACAGAGAACGTCTGCAGCACACACCCAGAGAACCACACACACAGAGAACGTCTGCACCACACACCCAGAGAACCACACACCCAGAGAACCACACACCCAGAGAACCACACACACAGAGAACGTCTGCACCACACACCCAGAGAAAATCTGCACCCCTACAATTTAGCGAATTAAGTTAAACTACTCAGATTTTCCTGGAAATCTTTCACCAACGTCTACATTAACACGGTGGAGAAATTGTAATGTAAGTGCACAGCATCAGTTTTAGATCAAATGGAACCGTTTCATGTAAATGTGTGAAAATAAGAGCATTTGAATATGGGTGGACTATTGCCTTGCCGCTGCTTTTTGTTTCGATGTGTCATTTGTGTAATCCCTCTCTTTTGTCCATTCTCTTTATAACCCTGAACCAGGTACGCGTCCATTCCCATCTACATGGTTCCCTTTAACGTTCCATGGCAGGTTAACCTGGGTGCTGCTCTGCTGATGGCTCCACAGGTCTATTGGTTCTCTCTCATTTGCAGAGGAGCCGTACGACTCTTTACGGGTTCCGCCCGCACTCGGAGGCCCCCAGTCGCCACCAAGGACGACTCGGACGGAAAGGAAGCATCCCGGCCCGCCAATGGGTACAGCGCCCACGCCACAGACAAAAAGTTGGACTCTCACTGAGAAGTGAGGCGGGAAAGAGGGTGAGAAGAAAGGATGAATATCGAAAAGTGTTTTTGCATAGTGACATTTAGGGTGAGACTGTGAACAAACATGATTTCTGCATACCACAGAGAAAGCAAAAAAAAAAGAAAATGCCTCAAATGGTACTGATTCCATTGCCAGAATCTATACTTGATTTTTGATTTGCGCATAGCCAGGAGTTAAAGGCAGCCGTTGCACCTCGAACAGCAAACAAAGGCCTCTCGAAAAACGATGTTCCCTCCCCCAAGAGTGGGCAGGATAATAGTGGAGAGAGATTAGCCTGAAAGAAGAATAGCAGATGTTGTGTGTAGACAACCCTCATCCTGTCTGCCCAAAGAAGATGAGCTGGCAGGAGTTCCCAATGTATTATACTGGTATGTTTAATAGATTGCTGTAGATATAAATGCCTAATTCATCTAAGCAACAGAAGTATTCTGACTCGTTAGTGTTTATTGTCTGTGGCCCTTGTGTACAGTAAGTTGTTGTCCCTTGATCAAATATAACCAGCTGACTGTTGCCCTCTGTTGAAGAAGGAAGGTTATGTCATAAGTCTGTGTTATGCTGCCTTAACCCTTATCCCAATTGGTTTTTTAAATACATGTTGTTTATGTTTATTTATTTTCATGTGAAGTGGTTGTTTTTCTGTTGAATTGAAAATGTGTCCAGCCACAGTGAGATGTTGTTCTTAATTGTAATTCACGTGTCAGTGTTAGTTTCACTTGATTTGGGTTGTGTGCCTGATCTCCTATTTTTCGGTTTTTATACTTTTTGTAGACATGTTGATCCTCAGTAGTTCAGGTAGCAAATGCATGTACCGTTTGACCTCTGGGCAGTTAAAATGCTTAAATGTGTACAAATGACTCAGCCACCTTTCAACGATGTTATTCCATTTTAGAACGCAATTTTGAACGTGTCGAGGAACCAAATACATTTATAAATGTAGGAGCTTCTGAGTTGTCATGCCCAACTTGGGTCTTTATTTGAGGAGAGTGGTGTTTAAGCTAACTAAGTGACACTGCTTAAACTGTTCCAATGAATTTCCACAACATGTCAGTTATTAATTAATTATTAATTAACGTTACACATTTGTAGTCTGGCCAAAAATAATATAGCGTGATTTTGAAGGATACTTTTCACAAGTATTTAGCACATATTCACCATACCAGGGGGTATATACTGTCCTTGTAGCCTTTTGGTAGAACTGTGTGTGGCTTCATAAGAATAGTGTATTTCCTTTAGGTTTGTGCTTCTTCTGTTTCATGTTGGTTTAGAGCTAAATTTATAGCAAATTTTTTTCACAAACTTACTCAGAAAACCTGGGTAATGATTTCTTACTAACAAATCTATAACGTTACTTTACTTAACTATGAAACAAAACAAAGTGGTCTAGATATTAATGACCATGTCTTGTTTGTTTACATAGAGAAAACAAGTATTAATATCTCTTCCATTTGCTTGTGTACTGCTTTTGTCAATGGGGGGTTTATGCATTTGAACTGATGCCCTGTATAGGAAATGATATGCTAATTTATTCATACATATTTATGTTTAACTTATGTTTTTAAGTTTACCGCATATTTCTGCATATGTACAGTATTGCATAGTGTTATTGCTTCTTAAGCCTTATGTGAAGACTTAAATTGTTACTCATAGCTAAAATATACTCCTCTGTCTTGTACTTGTCTGTGTTATTATATATCCAAACCTAGTTTTATATTATTACAAAGAATTACATGTTTATTACAGTCATACAAAACGCAATTATGACAAAATCATGAAACGACTCAAAGCTCTCACGGACTGCAGGTCCTGTTTCATAGTCCCGTCCTAATACCGCCTCTGTCTTGGTGAGAAGATTTTGCTGGGGTCACTGTCTCTCTCCCTCTCCTTGTCCCTCTCCTTCTGACTGTTAGGGGAGAGGGCCTCCTCTGGCCCTGCCCGGCTGCTCTTGTCGCTCTTAAAGAGGTCACGTCCTGTCCGGAGAATATGCTCCTCGATTCTCCGGTGCCGTTTCATGTCTGACAGCACCTTGTCTAACCGAGCTTCTCGTTTGACAGACGATCGAGCAGAGGATCCTGGGAACGGAGTACAATGCATGAATTAACCCCAGAATTCAGACTACAGTTTACAGCCGTCAACCCCTATGGGTACTGATTTTAGCTTTCCAGGTTCACTGGTTAGATAGACTATTTGGCTTTTGTATTGGCATATAAAATCACAACTTGAATTACTCACAGAAAAAAACAACAGTATCAATTAAACAGTTGTGTAGGTTTATTATTGCCTATTTGGATTGAATAAATAGACCTACACCAACTTATGTATTTATAAATAATAACCATAAGCGTTATGAATGTTACATAAAATAGATATGATTTTTAGGTGAGACTAAATATTTATAAAACTCCTAAAAAAAAAGTCCTTTTACAAAACTGCTGTACATAAAAAAAACAAAGCTCACAGCACTCATTTAGTCTGTATTGCTTTCTTTTATCGCACCTTCTAAACAACCTTTCTCAACTCCATTGGCTTGAATACCTTTTTTTGAGTTTCAGACCTGGTCAACAACTTTCTACAGGCAGAATTCAAGCAATTTCCTGTTTACACGTATTAAAACAAGTCGTCATTCCTAAAAAGGAAATAACCCTATTTTTAATTCAAGAATAAGGAAGGTGATATCCAATCATACCTGGTGTTCTTCGACGGTTGATAAAAGCGTTTTTCGGGGTATGTTGAGTCTGTTCCTCATCAAAATCAAATTCTGTCGGAGATGGGGCCCTGAGAATGAAAAAATACAGTCAACACAGGAAGTGCTCGCCAGCTCATATGTGCTTCAAGGACAATGCATTTACTGGCCCATTATCATGACAGGCGCCTAACCTACAACAAGAAGTCACTACAGTATATTGAAACAGATTACTAATCAGGACCCCGAGCTATGTACAACAAACATCTACCATGAAAATGTAATATGCTATGCAACTTACTTGCGCTCTCTATTCTCCCTTTCCCTCTCTTTTGCATCCTCGTCTTCATCATCCCTTTCAGGCGAGGGGGTGCGCTCAGGTGTAGGTGGTCTTCGAGAAAGGGGCACAAAATTCAGCTCCAGCGTCTCCCCTTTTGACAGGAGCTCATACAGTCTCTTGATTTCTTCTGGTGAAGGCATCCAGTTCTTCGGGTCCTCTATTTCATCGTCGCTGTAGGCAATGTCCCACTCTCCATCATCTCCATGTGCCTGCTTTTTATATTCTCTGTCTATGTTGTCGGCCTGCGTCTCCCCTATCTTCACCTCTTCCATTCCTCCACTTTGTTCTCCATCTGGTAAAAAAACGTCAGTCAAATTGCTTTCATTTTCTTTAATAACTATTGACTTGTTCGTCAATTACAGCCACCAATCTAACGATAAACAATCATAAGTCCAATTGGCAAAATATTCACATAAATTTAGGCATTTGTATTTTACTCAAAGTGTGTTGGGCCTACCATTTGCGTCTTCTGATTTAGTGTCATCTTTGACTGCATCTGTCAGGTCCTGATCATTATGCTTCTCCAGACCGGTGGTTTTCTCAGTGTCTCCCACTCCGAGTGCCTCAATCCCATCTCTCAGAGAGGAGTCTGAGGTCGCTTCTGCAGCCTGCATCATCTGGAATTATCTAATTCAGAAAGTACATGTTAGCACCAGTAAGGGAAATGTTTTCTAGTACTAACTCCTAAGTACAAAGACAAGCACACAAATATATTATGTACGTTTACGATCTCTTTTTCAACACTAGTTAGGGCAGGATGGCCTACCGATTAGGGCACCAGACCAGTAATCGTAAAATTACGAGATTGTATTACAGGCATTTGACTACTAAATTCTAAATGATGGGTCAGACAAATAGCAAGTGCCATTATAAACAATATTTGCATTACAGGATGTTGTGTTAGTTACCTAAATATTGAGGCTTGTTTGTTTTCGCCGACTGATAGATAAATATTCGACCATTAGTTAACAGTCTAAGCATTCAAACTAAACGAATAGGAGTCTCACACACACAAACGTAAACACAGCGCCATTTTGAATAAACGACATATTGCACGGCGGCGGGCCGGATATGGTACCAATGCACATTCATTCTAAAGGTTATGCTCTATTATTATAATTGACAATACTAAATATATAACAATATTTAACTTAATACTAGTTTTATTGCAACGGGTATAATATTGTTTGTTTATTTTTTAGAGAAAAGCCCGGCAGGAAGTTGTAATTCATAGGTCATCCGTTCTAGTGTGCTGATTGGCTTTTTTTGATTACAGATCCTGAGATCCAGCATTTGAAAATGTTTGGCGGAAATACTTTTATTTTATGTCTGTCGTTTACGTGTTTTCAACAACAATGTCTGCAATAATTGTTTGAAGAAAAACGTCTTTTTTTTTATTTGAACAAAATTTGGGGATTGGAATAATCTACCAGTAAGTTTGGCATTTATTTTCGCTATGGAAACTAGCTAGTCCCCTTAACTGCTAACAAGCTAACGTTCGTTAGCGTCAACTACGTTTGAACAAAGATGGCGGCTGCATTCTACCACCCGTGCTCTAAATTACAAGTTCGTTTGCTGCGTTACGCTTGCCCGTTTCCCACCGAGACTATTTAATCGTTTAACTAGTCAGATTGCTTTGAAGTGTATATGAAGAAACTAAGTATGTTTTCTCTAATCTGATACATACAGGCATGGCAGCCCAGCGTGTGGGAGAGGTCGCAAAAGCAACCAAACAAACTTCCAGGGTTCGAGTGGCCGTGCGCCTGCGGCCCTACATGGAGAAGCAGGACGATAAGGGTGAGGGAGCCTGCGTCAGAGGACTGGACTCCCAGACCCTGGAGATAATCAACTGGAGGAACGCCACTGAGACTCTACAATACCAGTCAGTGACTTATTATCTGCGTGGGTAGTCTGGGGCTGGCCCGAATACTTTTTCACAGGCTTTGTGTACTCTTAGTGATTCCGGACGAGTATTCGAAAACGCATTCTCAAAAACCCAATTATAAACCCCCAACAACATAATTAAACAGAAAAAGAATGTTTTAAAGAATGTACTGGTGATTACGCGAATCAATCTCTTCCCAGACATTTGGAAGATTTGCCTTTAGATCAAACTACACGTTTTGTTAAATCCTGGTTACTTGAACCTTGTCTGCTATGTGACAACCATGTGTGGATGCCATTTAAATCAATATTTCCTGATAGTTGGCAAATGTGTTTGTGTTATTAGGTTTGATGCCTTCCATGACGAGCGGGCGACACAACAGGAAGTGTTTCTCAGTTCAGTGAAGCCCATCTTACCCCACATCCTTAATGGACAGAACGCCAGTGTCTTTGCCTATGGTCCGACTGGGGCCGGTATGTTCACGGTTCTCCCTGTATTTCTGGGTTCTGCTCAACAGGTTGCAGCCACATGCTGGTTACAGATTAGTTATCAGATCGTTCCTGCTATACTACACTTTTTGTGCATCATTCATATTTATCTACAGTGCCTGTTGAAAACCACTTATTTTGTGTCTTATTGCTAAAAGCAACTTCTGTCAGTATGCTTACAAGCTAAACTACTGTATTCAGTAGTTATGTGTCCTGTCTGTTAGCTTGCTAGAAAGCTTTCTGAAATCCTGCACCAACACCCCTGATTCTTTTTCCCCACACAGGCAAGACCCATACTATGCTAGGCGTTCCAGAGTTGCCGGGGGTGATCCCACGAGCGGTTAGAGAGGTCTTTAACCTTGTGAAAAACAAAGGGAAGCAGGAAGACGCATGGGACTACAGCATCAGCATGTCCTACCTCGAAATCTACAATGAGAAGGTACAGCTGACTTCTGCTATAGCTCTACTCTCTTTACACTTTACACCGAAGGGTTTCTCCTGCTCACAGCCTGCCGATAAAGCTCTTCTAATTCCCAGGTGCTGGACCTGTTGTGCCCCAGTGCTCAGGACCTGCCTATCCGGGAAGACAAGGACCGTAACATCCTGATCCCGGGCCTAACAAACACACCTCTCACGTCCTTCTCGGACTTCCACGCTCAGTTTCTCCCAGCCAGTCTCAACCGTACCACAGCCTCCACTAAGCTCAACCAGCGTTCTAGCCGCAGCCACGCCATCTTGCTCATTAAGGTTTTATTCACTTTGATTCCAGTTTCCCTTAAAGAATTGTTGTATTATGATTATAACCAAGACCATTTTGCTGCACTTACCTAGAGGTGTCCTCATACACAGAATGCATCTTAAACAGATCGTGGCCTCAGTGCAGTAGGCCAGGATTTGGTAGCTGATGCTAAAGTGACCGTCTCCCTGTAACCCCCACTGGTTGCGGTGCCTGATGGGATCTTCAGGACGATGGACAAACGGGTCTTTTTTGAATAGTTTGATGTTTATACTTAAGCCAATTGTTTACCAATCGCCGTCCGATACATTTATTTGATATGTTTACAATTTTGAAACTGTGGAGAGTTTCATTTGGGACTGAATAAACCTTTAAAAGCTTTTTATTATTTAATGTTGCTACTGTTGCTCGATCTATGCATCTGTTCTAAGCTAACATAGTCATGCACTTCTGGCTCTGGTTTGCTGTGAATGCTGAAGAGCTGCCTGTCAAGTGACTTTAAGGATCCAGTAAGATTGATGACTTAGTCATAACCTCATGACAAATAAAAGTCATTACCAAAAAAGTATTGGGGCCCATGTCCCAGTCATTAACTCCTGTTTCATCCACAGTATTTCTCCCTTGTGCACGTCTAACACCCAACATCGTTCCTTTTTCCCAGGTTGTGCGGACGCAGAGAGCTGCACAACAACGGGTACAGACGGGTAAGCTCTACCTGGTGGACCTGGCTGGTTCTGAGGACAACCGGCGCACAGGCAATAAGGGCATCCGGCTAAAGGAGAGTGGAGCCATCAACCTCTCCCTGTTTACCCTCAGCAAGGTGGTGGACGCCCTCAGCACCGGTGGTAGTGGCACGGCACGTGTGCCTTATCGGGACAGCAAGCTGACACGACTCTTGCAGGACTCGCTCGGCGGTTCGGCCCACTCTGTTATGATCACCAACATCGCTCCAGAATACACGTATTACTTTGACACGTACACAGCGCTCAACTTTGCCGCCAAGTCCAAGCAGGTTGTCAACAAGCCCTTCGTGCGGGAGACTGTGACCGTACCGTCTACACAGGGTGAGAGATTAAATGAGTGTCCCTGTTTATGTATTAACAGATGGCAGATAGCCTAGCCGCTAGCAACTCGTCAGTGAATTAAAAGTTTGAAATCTTGGGCCCACATGAAGTTGGATGTTAATTGATGTATAATTGAGGTTTAATGCTGTCTCAGTCAGCTAATTGACTGAAATGTAATTATAAGCTTTGTGCTTGGAATGCGGATTGGCTGAAAGCTGTGTCATCTTACTACTTCCTGTTTTAATTGCATTTGTAAGATGTTTTCTAATAGCAATAAGGCATCTCTGGGGTTGGTGATATATGGTCACAACCCCATGGCTAATAGCTGTATCCAGGCACTTTATGTTTAGATGATGGACATGCGATCCTGACTCCATATGATGAAGGGATTGGATTAGTTTAGCCTTCAGTTCTATATCCATATTGTATGTTTACTTGGCCATCTGAATTGTTGTCGCTGTAATACTGTGCCCGCTGTAATACTGTGCCCGCTGTAATACTGTGCCCGCTGTAATACTGTGCCCAATCCCTTTTGTCTGCCAGTGAAACGGTCCAGGGAGGAGCCAGAGGCTGGAGGGTCTGGTGAGCCACACAAAAAGAGGATAAAAGATCGGAAGAAGCCAGACACGGATGAGACCACAGGCCAAGCACAGCCGCACAGGTGAGGTGCACCTCAGGTTAAACCCAAGCACAGCCGCACAGGTGAGGTTCACCTCAGGTTAAACCCAAGCACAGGCACACAGGTGAGGTTCACCTCAGGATAAACCCAATTTGGTCATTTTTATTTATTTTTTTATGCACGGATGGTAAACTATAGCAACCCAAGTTGTGCCCTGAGTGTTGTCCAATATGTCAGTCTTCAACGGTGTCAAATCCACTTTTTCTAATTGTCTCATTTCTCATTGGCTCATTTGTGTTTACAGTTTAAGTCATTAACTAATTTTTTAACCACTCCACAGATTTGAAGTCTTCTAGGAAATTTTTCCAACAATTATTTTACGACCGATTATTTCACTTAATTCACAATTCCAATTGGTCCGAGCATGTTTATTACTACTCCATACAGTTGTTTAATGATGGCATTGTAGAAGGAAAACACCTGCCTTCTAATGACAGATTATTTGATTTAAATCAAAATGGTTATTTATATCCCCTGTCAGGGTGACTTTCTGAACTCGTCCACTTCAAAAATGCATCTTAACAGGTCTTGGCCTCTGTGCAGTAGGCCAGGATTTGGTAGCTGGTGCTGAAATTATTTCTCTACCTGTAATAAACACCTCCCTGACGTCTCATGTCTTGGGGCATTTTTTACATTGAGAGACAAAGCTGTGTATTTTGTATTTTTTAATTAATCACTATTTAAATCAATTTCACTTGAACACAAAGCAGTCTGTCTCGTGTAGCTCTTTACAAGCAACTTGCTCTCTAAAAGCTGAACTTAATTTCCGGTTTTGTTTCTTTTTGGCAGCCCCACGGACCCATCTGTACTGAGTCGACTGATGGCTCTGGAGAAGCTGTTAATGGGGACACCAGTGAAGGAAAGACTCAAACTTCACCGTGAGATCCAGGTAACGAGACAAATTCCAACACTCACTCCTACAGGTTGTTGAAGCTTCTACCTTTATTGGTGGCTCTGAATTTCCTGATTTACAGAATGTAAGCATTCTAACTTGGGGATTCATACATCAGAACTAGGGTTGGAATGGCCGTCCATGCATTCTGGCCAGCATTGCTCTTATTTTGCTCACATAACTCTTGTCTACATTTAGGCCTTTTATATGTGTAATATCAGCTTTCACTGTTGTTTTTTGTAATTCTAAGGCTAAAATATAATTTCACAGGAGCTGAAAGCGAAGCAGAAAGAGTCTGTTGGCAACAGCAAGACACTGACTGAATCCGTAACTGCCACCACTGGCCACGTCTCTGGCAGCAGGTTGGAGGGAGACTCTCCTCTTTTTAGGTTACACCTTCCCCCGATACAGAGAAAACAGTCCACGGCTGCCAGATCTAAAAAGCAGCAGGCAATAGTGTCCCCATTACAAGGTCAGTAAACTCGCACACTAAAACTGACCTCTGACTTAGGTAGGCTTACAGTAAAATGTGTGCGTTTAAACACGTTTAATCTATGCCCATGTTGTGCTCTTTGATGTGTGATTGGTAGCCGATGTGTTCCAGTACTAGTCTGAATATGATATGGCCATATAAGTAACATCCAGAGATACTGGCAGACAGACCTTTCACCTAATCCAGACACAAACACATCACCCAAATCACCTTCTGTTTTTACCGGAGACACCATTCCATATCGGAAGGCACAACGTCTTGTAAAACAGTACGTTATTGATTTCCCCGGTAGCTTGATGCAAGCATTCAGCCTGCCAATTATTCTGCCAAATCCTATCAAATAATGCCTAGGTATGCGATCTGTAGCCTCTTCAGCACTTTAGTGTGTCGGGGCACTTCCAAACAAGCTTCTCACTTTGGCTTTTGCTTAATGTTTTATGGCAATTAAGGCACAATGTTAATGTCCCATGTTCTTCTTGTTTTGTCTATCATCATGTTTGGGTTTTATATGTATGTCAAACAAATGTCTCTTGTGTTGTCAACAGTATTTTCTGTATTTCCTCAGTTGTCCAGCTGTGTCCCGTGGTCAAAAAGCCACCCAGTTGCCTCCAGAAACAGAAGATCCAGGCCGTTAATGAGGTCAGTGACAGCATCTTTTAAACATGTGTATTGAGACGGGCCCCGTTCCAATAACCACACTAGCCCACCACTTAGCAAATGTGTCCATTCTATTGATCTGTGCTGAAGGGGATTGATTGGCAATACTAGTGGGAATGTTTGCACGAAACCACGTCACTTTCACAATTAAATATATCACTAATTCTTAACGTTTTTATCTGACATTGTGTTACGCAGGTGAGGCTTGTCTGGTTCTATACATGGCTAATGATTTTACGACCATTTAACCCTGTGGTTTAGTCAGACCTGTCTGTACACTCAGCTATTTTATCATAATTCCCAGTCTGAAAGCTGCTGGTTTTAGGCATTTGTAGGCATGATGTTTTAGGCATGATTAATAAATCTTAAATGAGGAAAACGATTTGCCATATGAAAGACAATTATGTTGTAATTACGTATTGTAGCTGATGTCATTTCAAATGGACAATACATTTTGCTTTTCTTTCAAAAAGAATGTTAAATTACTCCACTAAGAAACAATTGTTTCAAGTTTGTCATTTTGGAAAGCAACATATCTGTCTTTTACACCCAGGTCCCAGATGGCAAAGAGAATATATCAGATGGTGGCTGGGAGTCTCACCTGGACAAGGTGGTGCTAGACCAGTCGAGAGACAAAATCCTGCAGGTGCTTAACTCCGGCTCCTTCAAAGACCTGAAAGGACTGCAGCTGATTGGGGACAAAAAGGCCAAGCTCATTATTGGCTGGCGGGAGATTCACGGCTCCTTCACCCAGGTTTGTATTTGAACCCATAATGTAACTATTCTCTCAATAAAACGTGAATGCTACTATATATATATATATATATATATATAAAAAAATACTGTACGTCAATATATGGAGTCTCCTAAAGGACCCAAATGTCAAAGGTCTGTCGTTAATGGCATTTTCATTTCTTCTAATGACAATTGTCTCCATTCCAGTTGGAAGATCTAACCCAAATTGTGGGCATCACCAGTAAAATACTTTCTTCCTTCATAAAGGTGAGGACAAGTGCATCATCTCTATTCCAAATCTGAAAAAGAGAAAATTATATATATGAAATTATATAAGTCACGGTTCGGTATGTGCTGCAGATTTTTAGTTATGGTTCAATTTGATTTTGGTTCAGTGCAATAGTATAAAAGACATGCAAGACATCGCATTACGGCGAAGCATATTGCTGTATTGTACTTTACAATAAATACAATCAGACATTTACCGTAAGACGTTTTCTCTGTATAGGAAAAACACGTCCCAGAAGTATTCGCCTATGCTTAACTATTGTTGTTTTCATTTACAGGCCAACATTCTCAGCTCTATTGGGACGTGAATATTTTTCAGCTCTTCCCTTCCTGTGTATTGGACATTAATTTAGCGTGTCATTTTATTTTTTATTGTGTACATCTTTTTCTCCCTTTCTATGAACTGTCGTGTTTGTGAGGCTATTGTTTTATGATTTTATTACTCTTTTTGTTTTATGTTGAGATGTTTTTGTAGTATTTGTGCAATTCCACCAGATGGCGCAATTTTTACGTTGAATAAATGTCTCAACTATATGGATTTGTCTCCGTATTTTCTTTACTTATTTATATATTCAAGTATGTGATTTGGGCCATTTGTTAAATAAAATGATGTAGCCTACATGACTAAAATAATAATAATACCATTGCGAAAACTGAAAATGTGAAAGATGTTTGTAAGTTTATGTAATTGACAAGCACCCATTGGATATATTAGAAAGTGCTTAAGTGAACTGTCACCAATGGATTTGTCACTTAAATGAGGCATTCATATATTAGTGTCAGCATGTTGGTGGGGAGCAGGGAGCCGTCCATATCCAGACTGTTAATTACACTCAATGTAGGCTGGGTTCATTTCAGTTGATTCGTTTCACGCGTTCCCCTCTTTGATCCACATTTTCTGCATCCGTCCCATCCCCCCATAGAGCCTCACATCTCGGTATTCGGTAACTGCATGGTGCAGGTGGCTGCATTATTGCTCCAGATTTGAGGAAGATGCGCTTGTTTGGGGCACCGACTTCATAGATGCCCCCTATTAAAATATGATATGGAGGGCTGTAACGAATAGGTTAATGCTCGGTGTATTACAGGTTACATTCTGATTATACTATCATGCAAAACAACGGGACATTTCGGGTATTTTGAAGAATCCGTTTAAAATGTAAGTAGGCCTTTGATTTTCAACTCAGCAGTTTGCTTGTGCATTTTCCTTCTAATATGTATGTGTATTAGGCTAATATCTCGCAGTATAACATAATCATTTTACTTGAATGCATCTTATGTTCCCAGAAAGACCACATTTCTGTATGCACTTTTTTACCCTCGTTGCATTTTAGGTTGTGTAATTTTTTAATATTCGCGTGTTATTTCCAATAGGTTATCCGATATTTGCTATAATCAGTTTTATGATATTTACCCCCACCCCCCCTCTCCTTATGCTTCGGCTTCCCCGTGGCTTTGTCCCTGTTTTTCTGCACTAATTTCTTTTTTTCATGTGCAATCATCCTGTTCTGTTTACAGTGGTTATGCACACAAAACAGGCAGGTCTGTAAACAACTGCTTCCAGACTAGTTCTATTCATATTATTTGCGTTCTGTTAAAGCAACGTGGACTGTCAGTTACACCCGTTCTAATAAAAAATTAATTGACTTCTATATTTATCAATTTTGCCATACATGTTTTAAGTAATTCTGCAAGTTGCCGCAAATGCCCACATTGTATTTAAACACGGCTTTTGTTTTATTCACCAGGATGGAAATAAATGGTTTGTAAGACTCCCAAGTCCCCATAGGGATATTAATGAAGACCATAAATGTGCTCCCATATGCCTGAGTGCAATAATTCAATAACTAATGTACCAAATACAATTAGTTTATGCATGTTAAAATAATAGTGCATTTAATCAGGTTTAAATGTGATACCCTTTTGTCTACCGGTCAGGCACACACTCACATGGGCATAGATAGACTATAAGCAAACTCCTTTGTTTCCGCCATGCCTCTCACATATCCAGCTCCCAACGAGGAACAGCCCTCTCTTTTTGACCGAGATCCTCCATCCATCCCCACGTCCAGCATCTCCCTGACGGATACACCCACCGCAGATATGGAGGCACCAGAGGTCCATGACACCGGTGCTGCCAGATTTGGGCCGTCTGTGGGCCAAGCCAAAGCTGAGGAACTGGTCATTGTCATCAATGAAAAAATGGAGAACAGTAAGCCTACAACCAGTTTATTTTGCAGTGGCTCAGTACCACATCTTTATTTTATCGGTCAGTTAATAGTAGTTATGGTTAGAAGTCACAAATAAATTGCCAGTGGTATAGAATGGGTCCTAGGCTCTGTTGCTCTGACCGTTAGACCACATGTTTAAGCTTAATGTTAAAGGTGCTCATAATACTGACCAGTTATTAGTTATTTGTGGCATGTCAAAAACATTTAATTTAAATAATCAGGTCTACTGGTGTGCACGCACGCACCCTCAGTACTGGTGTGCACGCACGCTCAGGACATTTACAGTCTCGTCATTCAGCGGACGCTCTTATCCGGAGCGACTTACATTAAGTGTCTATATAATAAATAACTAGACAGAACAACCACACAGGTATAAGCGCAATATGAAACGCGTTATCGATTAATTTCAGACTACCAACATTATGGTGGAGTTTTATTAGTTTATATGATATGCTACTATATGACCAGAGGTTTTTCTGATGATTTTTGACGATGTGATGATTGGAAACTGCTCCAAATGCGCGTGACAGACAATAACGCAGAGGACGCACACACACACACTGATGCAATCATTAACCGGGGCTTTTATTTATCCCTGACTCCACCTTCTTAGGTAACGGTATCCACCCGGTCCCGGTTGACATCGACTCCCCTGTCATCTCCACGCCTCCCAGAAGGCAGCAGTCTATCTCCTACTCTCACCACCCCCACACTGGCAAGACCCGGAAGGGAAGTCGTGCCGGCTCCATCGGTTACACCGCCTTCTCCCCGCGGCCCTCTATCTCTCGCCACTCCAGCATTGCCACCAACCCACCCATTGACAGAACCAAGCCTAAAGACTACCTCATGCTGGCCGTGCTGGCCTGCTTCTGCCCCGTCTGGCCCATTAACATTGTGGGTTTCGTCTATTCTGTAATGGTGAGATTTTGTTTTTCTTTTATCAGGACAGACATATAGTTTGGGATATCGCTGAATGGGATACAACACTGTTTTATGGGGTATTTTCACTTTATTTAGTTCTGGGTAGATTTTCTTAAAATGTTTAATACCACAGATATATTTTCGGCATCAGTTTGTTCTGTATAGCTATCCATATAGCTCTTGTCAGGCCTGTTCATTGCTGTAGGAGTTGGCAAGAATCAATGGCTTTGGCACTGACTTCCAAATACTTTTTTTGCCCAGTTTACAGCAACTAACCAGTCACTTCTCTCCCAGTCCAAGAACAGCCTTGAACAGGGTAACCTGGATGGAGCTCGCCGTTTGGGTCGTGTTGCCAGGATGCTTTCCACAGTGTCACTGATAGGAGGGTCTGTCATTGTCATCGCCTGCATCGTAAACCTGGCGAGTGAGTATCACAGCTGGACGATTCTCCAGCCTTCTGTTCATATGCAGATCTAAGATACTGTTGTTCCATAGAGCTGATCTCCGGTCACATTTGACATCACAATCCCTGTCCAAATTAGGAATCCATTCTGCAGCAGGTTGTTTGGTCTCACAGTAGCAGAGTGTTGGTTGCCACGAAAAATGTTGAGTTCATATGCCATTTTTTGTTGGCACAATGTATTTTTTTCAGTAGAAACAAGATGGGATGAACGATGATGGGACTAGAGTGCTCCTTTTTTAGTCTTAATAATCTTTAAGTCTCAAAACCTTACCGACTAACAGTTGAGACCAAACAACCTGCTTAGAATCCATTTGAAACTTAACCCTGCCTCCTTGACCTTAAATTAGCCATGGCGATATTGCCTGCAAAAGGTTTCTGCGGCTTACGCTTGTCGATTGAGCGAACATGTTCATTATCTCATCAAGAAGCTGAGTTGGCGAATCGTGGTTTAGGTCTTCGGCCTGGACTTAGCTTAAAGGCTGGGGACCCAGTTATTTGATGTCAAACCCATCAGAAACCTCGCTTGGATTGAGATTAACACACATCACGCGTCAACATGTTAAATGAGTTAAATCCTTATTTATGTACAACTTAACACATAGCACTCTTTTATTTGGTATGTCGTGGGACAGTATTCCAAATTAAACATCTACAGAAATGGTAGATTGCAAAATGTACATTTATCAGACTTACGCAGGCATGACAGCGTTGTCGTTAGATTTCAATGTCTGAGATCTGTCCTATCTATGTACTAAGAAATAAAATACTCCAAATATATTTTCGAGTATCCGTTGAGTCCTGTGGAACACATGAGAGTTTGACCACCAGTGTCAAAGTAATTCTATGAAATGCCACGTGTCTCTGTTCTTATTAATTAGTTAGGACTTTCTCCTTGCTCTGGAAGGTCTTTTTTGGAGACAAATTAAACGGAGAATAAATCTGCAGACATTGCCCTCTATCTAATGACTTTAACATTGTTGTGTTTGAGTAATTAAACAGGTTGACAGTGCGTGCAGGCTCACTCAATACGCAACACTAGCATAGGCAGGTTTTACAGACAACGCAGAAGCAGGCAGCCCAATTAAATCATGTAAGAAATAATCTGATGTAAAAACTTTCAATGCAATTGGTCAAATGACCAATTAGTGGAAAACATTTCTGAATTTGACATTAGTCAAATAACATTCATGTAATTTATTAGTCACTCAAGTTCAAGAAAGTGCTTAAAAACATTTATTAATTCTGTTTTTGTAATGGAAAAGAGCTAACATGCAACCGTAATTATTAGGTCAAAGAGTCCTAATTTACATAGAGAGAACAGAGACATACATTTATTGTGGCATATTGTTCATACAACCTCAGCTAAAGAGCTCAGAGTGCATTGCTTCCTTTGTTAGGCATTATGTACTTTTCTTTTCTCTGCCTGTGTTTGCTGTTACTAACTGCTGATGTGCTCTTATTCTTTTTTTAGTAAATGTGAAGTCCTGAGTATCGTGTTGCTGTTGTCAGGAGACAGGATCTATCTGGCTGTGATCGTTCATTTTCTCTGTCTCTGACCGCGTAGTCGTTACCTGGACGTGCTACAAATATGATATACCTGTTCAATACCACTCTATAATCATTATAACGTAATGCTTTGTTAATGAAAACCCAATATGCAAGGTGCTGCTGCTCCAGAACGGGTCTGGGCTTCTCTAACGATGGGTCAGTGCCGTGGGTGAAACCAGACGATCAGTCTAATTCCTTGCTTTGTATTCTATTCACTACTGAACATTGTCAATACGCCCTTTCCTCCCGTTGTCTGAGCAAGACGGCAAAACCATTATGGACTAAGAATGATGACGACAGCAGCAAAAAAAGAGATTGTTTGAAGGATGTTTGATCACTGTGAAAGGCATGATCTGCCTTATCGGCTTGACTACTTTGTAGTCTAGAGTCCAAAAAGTCTGCCAAATCCAAGCCTGCATTGCCCTCAGAATTCCTATTGGTACATGAACATGCTTTGGGGTTGGCTTTTTATTCGAATATCAAGGATGAAATTCAGTCGAGGGAAGAATATCCTCTTGTTTTTAATAGGCATACTGTATATGATTGATCTATTTCAGCAAGTGGACATTTTTCGTAACTTTCAGGCTACTGTTTGGCATTTTTCCTTTCTGCAAGACCATGACTGACTGGCCAACAGCAAGACAACAAGTATTGAGAAGGTTTAGTAAATGCAATTAGCAAGCAAGCAAAATAAGGAAAAAGGAAAGGTGTGTCATTCATAACCTTCTGGTGACTGCAGAAGCAGCAGAATATGGTGACCGCAGAAGCAGCAGAATATGGTGACCGCAGAAGCAGCAGAATATGGTGACCGCAGAAGCAGCAGAATATGGTGACCGCAGAAGCAGCAGAATATCTCCATTTGTCGTCTTGTAACCTGGAAAAGAGGGACTTGTGGCAGAGTAAAAAATCTATGTAATTAAGTGACTTTATATACAGTTTCCCCATCTGATGATGATCCATTAGACTGTTTCTAAATAAGAGCGTTAATGACCAGAAAGGTGATAAGCACCTAAAGACTAAACCTGAACAGGTTTTCCATCCAATAAGTGGTTAATAAAGATGTGTCCACGTGAAACAGTAAAATGCAATTTCTTGTACCTTTTCTAATAATAATGTTTGTAAAAGAGGATCTTTTCATTTGCAAAAATCTGATTTTTCAACCACAAGTTTCATAATGTGATGCAGATTGAGCTTTTGATGTGCGGATAAATCGATGGCAGATGGAAGCTGGGTGTGTCAACGCATACATATTGGGTTACCTAATAACACACACTGCAGTGCTGCAGCTGGGAACACAGAAATTATTGTCTAATCTTCAAGTCACTGATACTGGCAGCGATGTTGGGACCTTGGGAGTCTAGTGTCTGGGGACAAAGCAAATATAATTGAGCTTTTAGATTGAATCAATTGCACATGCGATACCCATCCCAGACATCAAGTGGTCAACATTAAATGAATCGTTCAGTCCACTTGACTCTCACATGGATTTATGCACTTAATCAGATTGTTGTTGATTTTTAACCATAAGACAAACCTTAAAATAATCTGTGTGAAAATGGCATGTTGATGTAAAGAGTTGTCTGTTAAACACAAATTGGATTAAATTATTTGGCTTACTGTACTTGGAAAAATTTGGCTAACTTGGTGTCGGATAAATGTCATTATAAACTGGGTGTTTTGACTGCTGAATGTTGATTGGCTAAAAGCAGGGTTGTGTCAGACTGTGTACCATGGCTTTTACATCACATTGCATTTTATTGCAGTAATTGCGTTGGTAATGAGTTTATAATTGCAATAAGGTCTCATTGTTTGCAATTATAAACTATTGAGTTTAAGTACAGCCTAAGTACAGCTCTGAGTTGTGGTATGTTGGCCGTTTATTGTAAAAAATACAATAAATTAGTACACCGTGAAATTACATAAACGGCCAGCCCTTAAGACCCTAATTGCTTAAATTGGCATTGGTTTTGTTGAATGCTTTCTCCATGTGTGTAATAATTAACATAAAACTAATTTCATATCAGCACAGTTCTGCACAGAATTCTGTTGCCATGTTGATCATCCATTTAAATTATTTTACAATTGAGAACATTATTGGCATTACATTTTATTTGCAGAATAACAAGGCAGTTTAGTTACAAATTCTAAATACTGTATCTGTCTTGTTAACTTTTTGGCTACTTTCATTGTTGTTCCATTTCTACTGTAAAATGAATCAATTTCAAATATGGTAAATTATAGCAATAGTATAAAATGGGCTTTATGGATTGTCTGGAAAATAATCCCTTGTTGAAGGTTCATTCCACAAACCCTTGTTGTTTCACAAACAACTTTAAATAGAAATTATATTCATTCATTTAGTTTAGATATTTTCAACTCATTAACAACGGCACAATACAATTAATTCATCGATCATTTAAATACATCTAACTACTTTTAAACCCATGCCAAATTTCTGATTTACTATCTGCATTTCATTTCCATGGTATTTTAGGTTATTGAAATACAACTTCTACAGAAAGTGTACAGAAATGTTCACACAATGTTAATCACATTTGATTAATATTTAAGTTCTTTTTCTCTCTGATTGGGTTTATTATATGTCCCATTTAATTGTAATCCAGAGTTGATATTATTCTACAGACAACTTATATATTGTGGATTCTTTATGGTTGATAGGAGTTAGCATCATCGCTCTTGAATGTGGACAAGAGATGAACTGCTAGTCTGTGTTTATTAGCCTTTTGCAGTATTTGTATTACCAATAGGCAACTATACTCTCTGTGGATATTGGCATGTTGTCATACCTTGCATCAGAAATATTATATACTTGTATGCTTTCAATGCGCATTCTTAATAAAGACACATTGCATGAACAGCTGTCTGTTGGTTTATCTCACTGTGATATAGTGGAGGCCAGGAGGAAATAAACTGAAGTACATATATATAAAAAGAAAAGATCATGTTTGGGTGTGATGGACAGAGCTGAACACTTGAGGAGAGCTCAGGATTTTGCAATATAAGTGATCCTTATCAGAGTGACTGTAAATGAGTTTGGATGTCATGAACTATGTATGTCAACCTTAAAGATGACAACTGCTCACTTTTGAGGCTGTGGACTTGAGACTGAAGGGTGTGGATGGCCTTAGAATTACAAAAACAGCTCTTTGCTGTCTGTAAGGTCCATTCTCAACCTCAAGATGGCGCTAATTCGACAAAGGTTCTTACTATTCAACACAGCAAAGAAGTCAGGTGTATATGCTAGCAACAATAGGTTTAAGCCACATTTGGGTATTGAGTGTTTTCCATCAAAATAAAAGTCCGTAATTTAATGGCATAAAAATGGAACATTGAACGGTGGCGGCATGCAAATAATCGTGCGTCTGCGGTTCGCCCAGAACACCGTAGAAGAAGCGTGGACTCTTATTTTGAAGTGAACCTAGGCGAATCTAGGAATCCACTATTTTGGCTAGCTTCTTATTTGTGTGAGACGAAGGCTATTTCTCTCGCTCGCGTTTTGTTTACCTGCGTCGGGTGCTTCTGTCCCAAAATGACCAAGTTACAGTTACTCAACTCTCTTTTGATCAAACAGCTGGAGGTCACCGTTCAGGGGGTGATGCGGATGGTCAATGACACGGTGGCGGAGTATATAGAGGAGACGGCGCGAGCCAAGTGTGAGAGCGCGCGGTTAAGGAAGAAGCTTCGAGAAATAACGCTGGTTGCTGCCACAGGTTACATATTTTATCGTTTATTTTATGTAGTCTTGAGTACGAACGGGTTTGTAACATCTTTGTTACCGTAATAATGCTCTATTGGGGTGCCAGGCTTTTGCTTCAACGTTAACCACGGTTAACCGTAAAACCCAACACGACTAGTCACTCGAACAAAACAATAGGTTGATGTTTCGTGATTATAAACTGACATGAAGCCAACGATTAAAATGTGTGACGTAAATAACGTTGAAATGTTATAATCAGAGAAGCAAAGGGGAGCGAGACATCCCAGTCGCCAGTCACGGCGGTGACGTAACCGGAAGCAAGTCATCGCACTCCCCCAGTCAAAGATCACATCGCAATCATAGGGTTTTGACTGATCGGCTTAATGTGAAAACTCTCAGTGGTATTAAAGCTAATTACAGCCACCTAACGAGGAAAATTAGATCATGCTGCTAAATGCATTGCACATGGTGATTTTCTCGTAAGGGGGGGTAAGTTAGGGGGGAGGGTGCGATTACAAATTAGTCAGTCACTAATATCGGGGGGGGTATGAGCCCACCCCCAATCGATGCCCCTATGGGAGAGACACCGTTAACTAAATTAAGCCCTTCGGCAAACGGTCAATTTCCTATTATGGAATATTGTTCTAGACGCTATTGATATTATATTGGTACCTAATGCACGCCTGTACCCACGCCGGTGTCATTGATAATGGAGGGTGTTCAAGCCACTACATTAATTGAATCCCATTCCGATCTACTTAAGCAATCAGAGAGAACCCAGCGTATATGATTGTGACACAATGTTTGTGTCATGGTTACATATTGCACTTTTATTTTAGATTATGCCCTCCTCCGTACGGGTGGGGGTCGTAATTTTTTTATTGATATTGATGCCATTTTTCGACACTCCTTAACGACCCGAGTCTTTATCAATACAACTATCTTAACTTTTTATTATTTGGTTGAAAGACGAAATGAGAGTCAGTTCTTAACAGAACATAATTGCTTTTATTGCAAAAACAGTGACTGTTTGTTTGATTTGTGATCTCACCAAAACATATGAAATCACAAATGGAGACTTGATACAGAGTTGGGCTGTGCTCGCCATACTTTGGGTGAAGGCGGGTGATTGTTCCCCAACGGTAGCCGTAGTTGGCATATATATCCCTGTTGTGTTTTACTATGTATGTACATTCTCAAACTATTGCCTCATGGTTGGTTCCCTGTTTCACTCTATCCAGAAGCCAGCAGCAATGCTCTCTCCGTATTCAATGTTGAGGAGGAACCCGGTGAGTCCTTTCAGTCTCTGGTCCAGAATCGGGGCATGGCTGGAGATGCGGAGCCAGAGAAGAGCCAGGAGCAGAACCCAGAACCTGGGCAGAACATAGAGGTAAAGAACGTTTTCCCCGATCACCAGAAACTGGGGCAGGAGTTGGAGATTAAAATGGAGACTCACAGACTCGTCATCCAGCCAAAAGCGGAACCTGTCGTTGAATCGGAAGGCGTTGACTCCTACCATGTCAGCAGTATTGACATCATGCCAGGGGCAGCCTTTAACCCGGCACCACCCATGCATCAGGTTCTCATGGCTGGAATGGATGTCGACTGTACTTTTCCAGCAGTTGAGGTAGAGACGGGCATCAGTGACATGCAGCCCAGCACACATAATGCCAGGGGAGGGAAACTGGGGCGTGGATCTTCTCGAGGTAATTCGTCTGTGCAGTCCTTTGGTGCTCCGGCTCAAAGAGGCCTCCATTGTAGTAGAAACCGGACGTACCTCTGTGGCTGGTGCGGGAAAGCGTTCTACAACCGGCAAGACTTGGAGCGCCACGAGCGGGTCCATACTGGAGCCAAACCATTCCAGTGCTCCTTCTGCGAAAAGAGCTTCTCACTGTTTTGTAACATGAAGAGACATGAACGATTGCATACTGGCGAGAAACCTTTTTGTTGCCCCGAGTGCGAGAAGACGTTTGCTGACCAGAGCTCGCTTCGAAACCACATGAGTTCTCATGTGAGATATCGAGAGTTAATTTCCTGAAGTAGTTGAGATGTGTTCAGGGTTACACTTCAGGCAGATGATTTACGTAGGCATGTTTTATATCTTGTCAATAGCATTTGAGCCCTTGTCTTGTTTATAATGTTTTCCCTTAAACTGTCTTATTTTTAACATGATTTGCAATCGTTATGAGAAACCTGTATGACATAAAAGGGTCATGAATGCTCACGGCGAGTCTAATGTCACCATAACGCATTATATTTCTACCGTGGTGGACAACATAACGAAAAACAACAAATAGAAATGACAGTGAATTATCAGAGCAGCTATAGTGGTCACATTAGGTGGATTCAAACCAGTCAACGTATTGGACAACATTATAAAAGGATATTTGTGCCTGGCACACAACATCTATGCATATAAAAACGAGTTGCCGTTGTAGCCAGTGTAGAAATAAGGAATATGGGGAATATAAATATTAGTGTAGTGCATATAAAATGGCTTTAAAATATACTGGTATGCATTGAATGTACATGAAAACTGACTGAAGCATGAACATGTCCATTGATCAACATGAGCAGATGTATGTACCGGTATGTGTGCTGCTGATTGAGTAGTATTAGGGCTGAGGGTGACACAGTTGGCATGTCTGGTAGTCTGTGCCACGATGCTCCAGTAATGTCTACCAGATGGCAGCTGTGTGAACTGTGTCCTGGGTGGCGAAAGGCTTTTATTATGTTATGGGCTTTTTTATGCATCACATATGGGATATGCTCTGGATGGAAGGGAGATGGCAGTCAATGATCTATTTCTCTGCCTGAACTGGCCACTGGAGACCCGGGCAGTCAGCAGAGAGGCAGGTGCCGTTCTGGTATTGCATCTTGAGAGGTTACGCTCAGTAGTAGAAAATTGTTTTATTTTTAACCTTTTATTTAACCAGGTAGGCCAATTGAGAACAAATTCTCATTTGCAACGGCGACCTGGGGAGTAGCTTGGGATTGAACCCAAGATATCGTCCAAAACCATTAGGAGCACAGACTTTACCATTAACCCGGGTTATTTGGTGGGGGAATGTCCCAACACTCCTCTCAGGATGACATCATCATTACATTTAGAGATATTTGCTGAGACAGAGTCTCTGTATTCATCATTCAATGTCCCCATTGTCTGCACACTGAACATCTGCCAATCTGTTGTTTTCTAAACATTTGTGGAGAGTTGGAGATATGATCAACCGTACCATACGCAGGGCATGGGAGAGGTTTGTAGCTGTTGGTCAAGTTTGCTAATGAGCTGTACAAATATGTAGCAATTTAATATTTGAGTTTAAGGCAATGTGAAGAAACTAACAGAGTTCTAAATTGGCCAAATAGTCAGTGCCATAACCGCGTCACTCAGAGTTGGATTCATTTCTCAAAGGCCCAGGCAGTACCAAGAACGCAAAGTCTTTTCTTGATGAATTGTGCAATATTCCAAGGCATATCATTTAGGAATTCCAAGCATTCAAAGCATGATGGCAACTATTCTGAAGGCCAGTGGTTGTCCTAGTCCTAATTAGGTCTTAATATAGTGTTATGTGTTTTGTTATTGTGTCCACCACCTGTATCTCTTATTCGATGTTAGAATTGAATATTTTCCTCTAAAATCACACTCGGTCTAGTTAGTATCATTAAGTAGAGTTGTTTCTGTGTTTAAAAGTATTTTATGGGTGATGATAAAAATGAACTGGTGTTTATGGTATGCTTATTTCAACCAGCAAAACTGTCAACAAATAATCACCTGTTGCCTGATGGTTAAATAAACAATACTTTTTTATTTGACGAAAGCCTTAGGTTGAACTTTTATTGTTTAAAATCTGCGTGAATTTTCTATTCATGTTCTTATACCGTGTGTCAGATGGCAGTGGCTTGGTAATCAAGCACAAAGGATCAATTAAAATCAAGTTGGCAGAGAGGTGAGTTGAAACACTTCATCTGGTCTGAAGATCCTTGGTTCACTGTGGTGATGTGCACATATTCAAAGACCTCACCTCAACCCAATAAAGCATATTTGGAATGAGATTGAATTTGCTTTTCACAGCATGAATGTACTGCCGTCCAATCTGCGAAAACGGTGTGATGCCATCACATCTAGAGAAAAAACTGTGGATTTTCTTTTCTCCCTTTATAATACTTTTCGACTTTTTGGGTCTACACTCTAAATTCAGTGAGCACCATAATTCAATTTGGACAGTGACCATTTCTTTGTTATTTTTGTTCTGAACTTTGACATACATTGACAATGAAGTCATTGCAGAAAGTGCAAAATGTGAGCTTTAATGTCCGAGTATTATCATACAAATTGGATGTTTTGAAATGACAGCAATACCAAGCTCCCCCTTTCTTGGTGATCAGATGATGATGGTTTATTATTGATGGTTTATTGATGATGATGGTATATTATTGATGGTTTAAATAATGGTTTATTATTGCAGGTACATTATGTTTCTTTAACTGAAATGTGAACTACATGTTTATAACTGATGTCATGCCATTCACCTACGTCTGTTATAAGTCTACAGGTATATTTCCAAGACATGTTATTTATTGACCACTGTGTGGTAGTATAGTTCTACCACAGTAATAATTCAACCACTTTACAGGCCGTTTCCTATAAGACATACAACACAGAGAAGGATATTCAGTAAAGCTGCTTTCAGAATCACTCACAACGCTAGTACACCTGTGCTTTATGAACTAGCTCTCTTGATTAACCTAAATTGGTTGGTCTGATCCAAACCAACAGAAGGTCTATTCTGACACAAGTCACAGAAAACGTTGCAAAAAGGATGCAGTCTGTGAAGACAGGCCGGATACCACAGGACACAGCGTCGGATACCACAGGACACAGCGCCGGATACCACAGGGAACAGCGCCGGATACCACAGGACACAGCGCCGGATACCACAGGGAACAGCGCCGGATACCACAGGACACAGCGTCGGATACCACAGGACACAGCGCCGGATACCACAGGGAACAGCGCCGGATACCACAGGGAACAGCGCCGGATACCACAGGGAACAGCGCCGGATACCACAGGGAACAGCGCCGGATACCACAGGGCACAGCGCCGGATGCCACAGGACACAGCGGGATGCCACAGGACGCGCGGATGCCACAGGACACAGCGCCGGATGCCACAGGACACAGCGCCGGATGCCACAGGGCACAGGGGATGCCACAGCGCGTCGGATGCCACAGGGCACAGCGCCGGATGCCACAGGGCACAGCGCCGGATGCCACAGGACACAGCGCCGGATGCCACAGGACACAGCGCCGGATGCCACAGGGCACAGCGCCGGATGCCACAGGACACAGCGCCGGATGCCACAGGACACAGCGCCGGATACCACAGGGCACTTTCAGGGATTTTTATTTTAATTTACAATGTTTTTTTTTTAAACAACAAACATGCAAGTCACACGCAAATCAATAATGTGGAAGAATAATGCGTCTTACTACATTGCACAGTTTTTCAAATCAATCAAATACCATAAGCAGGCAAAGTAATGGTAATTAAATCCGTCAATACAAATGTTTGTCATTAATAAGACCACTTAGAATTCTTGGGAAGCATTAGGCGAGATATTATTATGTTATTGCGCATGGAGGGGTATGCGGGCATTCAGATGAGTGGTATGGTGAGGTATTTTCCACAATGTTCAGGTCAGAGAGAATCAGAAGTTAATGAAAGAACCAAATCAGACTTCAGAGCAGTAAACAAATTCGACAGTGTAAATAATGAGTTATTTCTTTCTCTACCTCAGACATGATTTACACGTGCAATGTCATCGTCAATTCCTCCTGATTTCAGGGAGCCTGTTCAATATCCCAGCGAGCGTTTATTTACAATGGTGTGAGATGAACCGGGAAAGAGAATAACAATATGGAAATGTGTTATCTATGCGTTATATTTATTTTCTGAAATATTGCTCCTAACTGAACGACCCCCACGTTCACTTATTGCAGCCTCTGGGAAATGGATTTGATTACTTCCAAACCATTTTATGTTCCAAATATTGACTCAAATGTTCAAGTCGTACAGAAGTCGTGTCCGTAACGTGAAATGATGAACAGCTTTCCATCCAGAATTCCATTTTGGCACAAACCAGTACCAGAGTTCGATGTGATTGGTGCGTTTTCATTCTTGGAATGTGGATCCAGGCAGGTCATTGGTCAACGTGTGCCATCGCTCAACCTTCATGCCCTTGTTCTTCAGACAGTCTATCCAATGCTGAAGACTGTCTCCTTGTGAGTGACAGCCCAAGGACACGCCTCCTAGTAGGTGCAGATGAAAACATACATTTATTAACAAAGACACTGCTTGCATCAACCAATTGTTACCCAGAAGCCTCTTTTAAATGAAGTGGTTTGCGAATGGATACATTTTTAACTCTGTGTTCTGAGGTCAGACCAAACCAACCCCAATATCAGATTATTAATGACCAGGGCCGGTTCTAGGCATAGGAAAGGCATTTGCCCCCACTAGGGGGCCCCTAGTACAGCCCATTGGCTGTTACCGGATAAGCGGCCCAAATAAAATGTTGTCTAGGGCCTCCAAAGCACATAAGTTAATGACTAACCAGTGACAGACCCCTGGACAAGGTAGGTATGTTGTTACCAGTACCAGAACACTGCAGTTATTAGGATTGCTGTGCCACTTTGGGTCCCTGGCAACATGCTTTAAAAAAAAACCTGACCTTGGTAAAGAAAAAAGACACTGTCCTTGTATTGCAAGCATTAATGATGCAATTAATTTGAATGCATTTGTATGTTGATGCTTCCACTACAGCCTTGATTCCAGCCTCGGCTCAAACTGGCTTGATGAAGTCCCATGCGGTGTGGCATAATAGCCTGGCACTAACTGGCGTCGGGAAAAGCAAAGCCAGGAAACATTCATCTTGTGGTTGCCACTCACTTTATGGGAGGAACCTTGCAACTGAACTAAGATCGAGAGAAGGAGGATGCTTTAGTGAACTCACCAATGAAATCGTTGGACTTCCCAAGGTCGTAGTCCCAGACTGTGACCTCCAGAGTCTTTGTGGAGAGCTCCTTGAAGGAGATCTCATAGAAGAACTCCTGCAGAGAACCAAGAGCCGACAAGAGGGATCAGAGAGAAATCATTAACCAGAAAGACAGGAAGAGGCATTTAACAATTCTGTATGCACGTCCAGTAACTTGGCCTGAATAAGGAAGTTGCTCCCATCCATCTATCTTTCATTCCCCCATTATGAAATCAAGGGTAGATTATAAATGAGTATCTCTCCATACCTGAGCTGAGTACATGTCAGACACCTCTGGCCCCATTTGGATGACTCAGCTGTATGATGTCAAAAGATTTGTCCGAGTTGATTGCTCTGGTGATCAACTGAAATTTGCTCTGGTGATCAACTGAAATTTGCTCTGGTGATCAACTGAAATTTGCTCTGGTAATCAACTGTAATTTGCTCTAGTGATCAACTGAAATTTGCTCTAGTGATCAACTGAAATTTGCTCTGGTGATCAACTGAAATTTGCTCTGGTGATCAACTGAAATTTGCTCTAGTGATCAACTGAAATTTGCTCTGGTGATCAACTGAAACTCGATACTTTATCGATAGGGTCTGGTGTGGAATATTGGCCACATTTACTACAAACCCCTGAGGTGCCTTAACGCTACTGGAAACTGGTTGCCAATACTCACACTGCTAATATGCTGTTTATGACAAAGCGGACTTGCACACTAGTTATTTCTACACTGATACTGACTGACTTGTGTGTTTCTTCAAATACCTTTATGGAATCATGTGGTCAAGGATCTAATAACTAGAGTATAACTGTGCATTAACGACAAAGGGTGTGAAAACAGACCCTGGTTGATTTTCTACGGACTGATTACAGCCATAAAGGCTGTCTTTATTTCACTGCACAATTCACAACCATGCAGATTCTAACGCACACAAACAGACAACAAGCCTAAGAATACATACAAACATGCAGTCAAACACACAAACATATATCCACATAACCACATAGAAACGACCCCACCCCCAGCCACACCCCCCAGCCACACACATATAAATACAAATAACCACATACAAACGACCCCAGCCACACCCCCCAGTCACACATATATAAATACACACACTGATCTCTACCTCATTAAACTCAGGATTCAGAGTCTTTTTTATGACAGCCGTTTTATGCTTGGATTTCTTCTGCAGATCTGGCTTGAGGTACCTGATACAGAAGAAAGTGTTGTTGTCACGCTCAAATATGAACACACCTTAATTAGTCACTTCATTATGCAGATCTATATATATATTTTTATTAAAGTAAGTATTCAGACACTTTTACTACGATAACTTTTCTCTCAGCTGCATCCTGAGTCATAGTCTTTACTCATCTATACTCACGTTTTGACATAGAGGTCTGTGTCATCATCCATACTCACGTTTTGACATAGAGGTCTGTGTCATCATCCATACTCACGTTTTGACATAGAGGTCTGTGTCATCATCCATACTCACGTTTTGACATAGAGGTCTGTGTCATCATCCATACTCACGTTTTGACATAGAGGTCTGTGTCATCATCCATACTCACGTTTTGACATAGAGGTCTGTGTCATCATCCATACTCACGTTTTGACATAGAGGTCTGTGTCATCATCCATACTCACGTTTTGACATAGAGGTCTGTGTCATCATCCATACTCACGTTTTGACATAGAGGTCTGTGTCATCATCCATACTCACGTTTTGACATAGAGGTCTGTGTCATCATCTATACTCACGTTTTGACATAGAGGTCTGTGTCATCATCTATACTCACGTTTTGACATAGAGGTCTGTGTCATCATCCATACTCACGTTCTGACGTAGAGGTCTGTGTCATCATCCATACTCACGTTTTGACAAAGAGGTCTGTGTCATCATCCATACTCACGTTTTGACATAGAGGTCTGTGTCATCATCCATACTCACGTTTTGACATAGAGGTCTGTGTCATCATCTATACTCACGTTTTGACATAGGGGTCTGTGTCATCATCCATACTCACGTTTTGACACATCATCTATACTCACGTTTTGACATAGAGGTCTGTGTCACCATCTATACTCACGTTTTGACATAGAGGTCTGTGTCACCATCTATACTCACGTTTTGACATAGGGGTCTGAGAATCCATTGACGTCCATGGCAGCCAGGTGGGCACACCGCCGCACCCCCACACAGAGGCCTCCACCGGCCCTCTCCTTGGCCTCTCCTTTGGCCTCCGTATCGACCTTATCGGAGGGGGGGAGAAACTGCAGGCAGAGCAGGAGGCGACCCCTCTCCTCCAGACAGGCCTGCTGGTCGTTCTCCCACTGAATGTAGGAAAAGTGGCAGAGAGAACAAAACATTGGGAGATTGGGAGATCAGGATATCGATTAAAGGATAGAAATGAAGAAAGTTGCATACAGAATAAAAAATACAGTGAGAAGGAAATGTGAAGACAGAGAGGAGCAGGTGTTCGGTGAGGCCAGCAGCTGTTTCCCTCCTGTGTGAACAAGCTGTGCTAAACAAGTTCTTACATTGCTCTTAAGTATTTACAAAACCACTCTAGGAGTACAGTGTGTTGACCTTTGGTGTATTGAACGGTTGTGTCTGAAGTTAGCAGTGAAAGCAACAACCAGGCATGTGGTTAACAATTCCCTCTGCTGAGCAAGCTGTGCCAAACAACCTTTTGCTCTTAAGTGTTTACAAAAACACTCTGGGAGTCCTTGTCATTGTGTTCATTGACCTATTGTGACTGAGGTCCTGGTTTTGAACACCATCCATATTTATTTTATATGTGAGATCTTGAATTATCAATTCCACAATGACAAAACATGATTCATTAATTAATCTTTGTGTTTAGTGTTCAGACTAAAGCCAAGCCCTTATTCTTTATTCTCCTAACCACTTTTGTTTAGGCCTCTTTCTATGCAATTATTTTATCAATTTTTGTACAGTGGGTGAAACCATTGTTGCAGAACTAAAACATTATTTAAAAAGCAATTTGCAATTTGTTTTACATTATAATATTTTTCCCCAATCCCTCAAGGTTATTACTTAATAACCATGGCAGCTTCAATCATCGCCTGTGTGTGTGTGTGTGTGTGTGTGTGTGTGTGTGTGTGTGTGTGTGTTGTGTGTGTGTGTGTGTGTTTGTGTGTGTGTGTGTGTGTGTGTGCCAATTGATGTGTGTGATTCCGAAGATACAACTTCATGTTTCTCACTCTGAAAATAAAATGGCCATAGTTATTTTTTGTTCAGCAACCATTACAAACACCATCCAACTTCTGCACCGCTTCTTATATATGCAAACGATATGTTGAGCTGAATAAAAAGAAAATGATGATATCACAAGTCGTTTTGAATAATCCAACCATTATTTTGGTTTCCACTGGTTTTGGAGTGTTTAAATCATGCTTAGATACATTCCCATTATTCATGC
>CM055764.1:777941-785294 GCA_029465975.1 Dallia pectoralis | reverse complement strand
TAGCAGTTAGAGCATCTGACCAGTGACTGGGCAGTTGAAAACTGGAGGAAACTCTGACAAGAACAAGAACCATAACAGGATCAGAAAACACTTTTCTGAGAGTCTTGCATCATTGGACAACAGATTCATGCTCATCTTAAGAAAGCCAAAGATGTCAAACAGAAGAAAGAGGCTTCTCTGGGCAGTGAAGCACAGCCAGTGGATAACAAATATCTGGAAAGGTCTCATGTAGTGATGAATCTACATTTTAAATCTTCGATTCATCATGCAAGTTTTTTGTACACGTCGAGAAGGCGTGACGACGGTCCCCAGTCTGTGACACCAACCGTCAAACATGGAGAAGAAGGCATACAGGTCTGGGGCTCTTTTGCTGGATCAAGAGTCTGTGATTTGCAAAACAAAAACAGCCGCCACAGCATGTTGCTGCTCATTGCGATCCCCTCTGGTGCACATCTAGTATGTCAGGGGATTTTCGTACAACAAGATAATGAGCCAAAACAGATATCCAGGCCATGTCAGCACTGCCTTAGAAGAAAAGAACAAGATGGTTGGCTTTAAAGCATAGAATGGCCGGCTCAGTCTCCAGACTTAAACCCGACCGAGCTGGTTTGGGATGAACAGAACAGAGGGGTGAAAACAAGCAACCTAGTGCAGCACATTTCTGGGAACATCTGTAACAGTGATCACATCCTATTATTAGTATTACCTGAGTACACTACAAATGCTACAAATGAGCTAAATAAAAAAATAAAAATTCACATTAACAATGATAACAATATGACAATTCCTGGATAGAAATAATAATAGAATATATGCAGCATCGTAGCACATAGTGTTGAAATGTGTTGCTCTGATTTTACAGTTGGTGACTGTAACTAGACAGCGTTATACGCATATCAATAATGCATATCAATAATGAATTTGATCGAGATACAGGCCAATATAATGAATAATCCATCATTCACATGTAGTGGAGGCCATAACTATGTTATGACAGTGGGCAGCATGCTGTCTTATTCAATCCATATTTTATGGACTCTGCAGCTGTTTCTATATCCTGCCACAGTGACACAATGTCACCTAAATGAGACATGAACAAACAAGTAAGAAGACAGGAAGAGGAAGATGGGAGTGGGAAACCTTGCAGCGAGAATGGGAGCAATCGTGTTTGTGAGATGTGGTTCTGATTGTATTTTTTATGGACAGACGTGTGTGTGTGTGTGTGTGTGTGTGTGTGTGTGTGTGTGTGTGTGTGTATATACTACCAGTGTGTGTGTGGAATGTTTTCACTATCCTGCTGGGAATAGTAGAATAAAATAAATTTGAAATAATAATAATGGTTGACATAAAATCTATATTTTTTTCTTAAACAATAAATAAAAAATCTCTTCTATTTTTCCACATTGCCATGCCTCCCCAGCATTTTGGGGAGAGTTGAAGATTAAGACATGTCTCCTCTCCTGGTCCAAATCACACAGCTGTTCTCCAAGGTAGTAAATCGGGAGACCTTGACTGTTTTATTTATTCTAACTTTATTCATCGCCACGAGACGAAGATGGACAAATTATTTAGCGGTCTATAACTGCCTGGAACTGGGAAGGATGTCAAAATAAATTATAGTTTGACTAGGTCACTCAAGGACAATCACAAATCCTGTCCTAAAGCCATTCCAACGTGGTTTTGGATGTATGCTTCTGGATCATGTCAGGCTGGGAGGAATCAGATGGGTTCTAAGGTCATGTGGGGGTCAGATTCTCTTTAAGGAACTTTATCCTGTAATGCACAGAAGTCTCCATGTCTCTGCTGCTACGGTACCTCTGATGTAGGATCTCTAATGTAGGATACCTAATGTAGGATACTTAATGTAGGATCTCCAATGTAGGATCTCCAATGTAGGATACCTAATGTAGGATCTCCAATGTAGGATACCTAATGTAGGATCTCCAATGTAGGATACCTAATGTAGGATCTCCAATGTAGGATACCTAATGTAGGATCTCCAATGTAGGATACCTAATGTAGGATCTCCAATGTAGGATACCTAATGTAGGATCTCCAATGTAGGATACCTAATGTAGGATCTCCAATGTAGGATACCTAATGTAGGATCTCCAATGTAGGATACCTAATGTAGGATCTCCAATGTAGAATACTTAATGTAGGATCTCTAATGTAGGATACCTAATGTAGGATCTCTAATGTAGGATACCTAATGTAGGATCTCTAATGTAGGTCCATTTGGAATGCCATGGTCCTTTTATGCATAACAGTTTAAATTGATTTTGTTTTGCATAACGCTTATAATGTGTAGATTAATTAAACATATGTATTTAGTACATTTTAAATGAAGGGTAAAATATGTGTAAAGTGAAGGGGTCAGAATACTTTTCAAAGACATAGCATATTAGATGCCCGTTGCCATAGGAAACCACTTGATATCTGTTGAAGGACCCAGAGGTAATTCACACGGAATTATTCCTTGGAACACAAGCATCCCTTCACTTCCTCTAAGATGAAACCCTGGAAGCTAGAAGAAAACGTGAGAGTAACGTAGAGATGTAGTGCGAGAGAAAGCAAGAGAGAGAATCAGAAAAAAAACAGGCCTGGGAGTCAAGTGGGAGAAAATCAAGGGAGATGGGAAGGGGGAGGTGGTCTATAGCAATAGAATACGTGATCATTTTTACCACGACTGCAGCTGACATTTCCATCTCCTCGGAAAACACATCGCCTGCAGCACTAATAAAAGGCTTTTCAAATGTAATCCTTTACAGGCAAAGTGTCATGAACCAACCCACCCATGTCCAATCCTGGTTCTCTGACATTTTATATGATCTTATCAGGGGTGGTTTGTACTTGAATTAACACCCATGTCCAATCCTGGTTCTCTGACATTTTATATGATCTTATCAGGGGTGGTTTGTACTTGAATTAACACCCATGTCCAATCCTGGTTCTCTGACACTTTATATGATCTTATCAGGGGTGGTTTGTACTGGAATTAACACATGAATTTACACAATCATTTTACAGTTTGATGTTCTTTTTGACGGCAGTTCTCGTCATTTGAGTGACACTTTTTTTCACGACTTCTAGCCTTTTTTATTTATGTGACCACTTCATCACTTATGGTTGCATTAGAATAGTACGATTCTTGCAATGGATTGTGGGTTTAATTATTTCCGCTATGGCCATCCAAACAGAAAATGTATGCATGCATGACTGTATGAAATAGACTTTTGAAATAAATAAAAATCTCACTGATATTGCTGTCTTATAAAACCCTTGCATCTGTAGACCGTTTTTCGGAAATGGAAAATAATCTCCATATTTTCCCATTTACTAACACAAAAACCTGAAACTTACAGTATCCTACAGTATTATAATCTTCTAATTATATTTGCTTGGGTGTCTGCCTTTAAATTATTCAAATTATGTGAAGATTTTCAGTCAACAAGATAAATGTTATATTATGCGCTGGTTAGTTTGACATTGCCTGTATGTATATGCAAATGTAATCCTTTGTCAAACTTGGTAAACTACTGGTCGATATTATTACATTATATAGGGTCAAGGGTCATTCTTGCCTCTCATGATGGGGGGGCATCTAATATTTCACAGCAGATCAATAGTCTGTGTCATTCTGCTTTAGAGAAAGTGTTTAGAGTCGTCACCCGCACAAACAACAGGAGACTTTCGTCACTTCTGTGGGGGTCAATGAAATGAAATACCCCCCAGTGCTTACACCGACCTCAATCTGTCACTGCAGATGGGAAGACGTGATGGAGGGAGAGAAGGTGGGTGGGAGGGAGAAAGAAGAAGATGAAGTGAGAGTGAAGAATGAACGAGGGAAAGAAACAGAGAATGTAAAACAACAGTTGACAAACAAATGGAGAATGGAGCAAAGAGATGAGTGTGTGTGTGTGTGTGTGTGTGTGTGTGTGTGTGTGAGTGTGAGTATGTGTGTGTGTGAGTGTGAGTATGTGTGTGTGTGTGTGTGTGTGTGTGTGTGTGTGCGTGTGCGTGTGCGTGTGCGTGTGCGTGTGTGTGTGACTGAAAAATATAGAAACAGAGAGATATGATGAAATAAACAGCAGAACCCCAGAAGGAGCCCCAGTAGGAACCCCAGTAGGAGCAGAACCCCAGTAGGAGCCCCAGTAGGAGCCCCAGTAGGACCCCCAGTAGGAGAAGAACCCCAGTAGGAGCCCCAGTAGGAGCCCCAGTAGGAACCCCAGTAGGAGCAGAACCCCAGTAGGAGCAGAACCCCAGTAGGAACCCCAGTAGGACCCCAGTAGGAGCAGAACCCCAGTAGGAACCCCAGTAGGAGCCCCAGTAGGTGCCCCAGTAGGAGAAGAACCCCAGTAGGAACCCCGGTAGGAACCCCAGTAGGAGCTGAACCCCAGTAGGAGCCCCAGTAGGAACCCCAGTAGGAGCAGAACCCCAGTAGGAGCAGAACCCCAGTAGGAGCCCCAGTAGGAGCCCCAGTAGGAACCCCAGTAGGAACCCCAGTAGGAGCAGAACCCCAGGAGGAGCAGAACACCAGTAGGAACCCCAGTAGGACCCCCAGTAGGAGCAGAACCCCAGTAGGAACCCCAGTAGGAGCCCCAGTAGGTGCCCCAGTAGGAGCAGAACCCCAGTAGGAACCCCGGTAGGAACCCCAGTAGGAGCTGAACCCCAGTAGGAGCCCCAGTAGGAACCCCAGTAGGAACCCCAGTAGGAACCCCAGTAGGAGCCCCAGTAGGAACCCCAGTAGGAACCACGTGTGTAACAATAACCTGAGTGTCTTCCGATACATATCCTCCTCTGTAATTCCTTGGTAGGTAAGCGTTTCATTCCACACAGGGTTTAAGGTGTTGCGCACAATCTTGGTCTTCAGTTTGTTTGCCTGCGGCAGTTCAATGAAAACAGGGTTAAAACAGTAGCAGCAATAATCCTACGGTTGCCCTAAGGGGACAACATACTGAGCTGTTTGGTTAATGCATCGCACCAAAGGTTACAACTATCAATACTAATCAACCGGACAGCGTGAAATCAGCAACAATGAAGTGTGGCTGATAAAGACACGGTAGTAAAGTCTTAGATGTGGTTAATGTGGTTAATGTGGTAAATGTGGTAAATGTGGTTAATGTGGTTAATGTGATTAATGTGGTTAATGTGGTAAATATGGTAAATGTGGTTAATGTGGTTAATGTGATTAATGTGGTTAATGTGGTAAATGTGGTAAATATGGTAATGTGGTAAATATGGTAAATATGGTAATGTGGTAAATATGGTAATATGGTAAATGTTGTTAATGTGGTAAATATGGTAATATGGTAAATGTTGTTAATGTGGTAAATATGGTAATATGGTAAATGTGGTAAATGTGGTGAAGGTTCGATGAGAGCATAAACACCTTGCAGGCTCCGGGCAGCAGGTGCAGCTTGACATAAGGATCAGCCAGGCCGTTAAAATCCATCGGCTTGAGACCCTTGAAACAAAAGGGTGATGGCAAAGAGAGAAATAAAAAAAGAACGGAGATGTATTTGTTATGTTTCGTCCCCTTTTAATCCACAAATGTTTCAAAATATTATGTGAACAATTCATTATCAAACCTTGTCAACATTTAGCTGACACCTGCAAAGCAGAATAGTGTTAGGTGAGGAGGTGTAGAAGGTGAGGAGGTGTAGGAGGTGACAGGTGAGGAGGTGTAGGAGGTGACAGGTGAGGAGGTGTAGGAGGTGACAGGTCTATGTAGTATGGAGGAGATGCAGCTGGTTTGTGTTTCAAAACCAACCAGGTAAGTTAGAGGAGAAGCCATAGTATGGAACCACATTAGATCAGAGTTTCACTTACCTTGGCTTTGATTACAGTGCATTGTAAGGAGCTGGTGGCTTGCTCATATAGAAGATCAAACTCCAACGTCCCCAGGGCAGCTGAGTGACAACAACAGAAATACGTTTATTTATTACACTCTGTTGCTACATCACAAACTTCAGCTACATTCTAGTTTAAGTCCTAACCCCAACCCTAACCCTAACCCTAATCCTAACCTCACCACTCACTGCTGTCACTCTAACCATAACCCTAACCCCAACCCCAACCCTAACCCTAACCCCAACCCCAACCCTAACCTTAACCCTAACCTCCCCACTCACTGCTGTCACTCTAACCATAACCCTAACCCCAACCCCAACCCCAACCCTAACCTTAACCCTAACCTCCCCACTCACTGCTGTCACCCTAACCCCAACCCCAACCCTAACCTTAACCCTAACCTCCCCACTCACTGCTGTCACCCTAACCCCAACCCCAACCCTAACCTTAACCCTAACCTCCCCACTCACTGCTGTCATCGCTGTCTCCGCTGTCCATCTCGATAGATGTGTCCATGCTGCTTGTGGCTGACAGGCTGCCCCCTCCTCCGTCCCCCGTCGCCCCCGCCAACAGCGGGGTCAACAGGCTCCCGCTGCCCCCTCCTCCTCCCCCCACTGCCCCTACTCCGCTACCAGGGCTGAGCACAGAGGGAAACCCAGCCTCACTGACTGGATCCAGCTCAGAGGCTGAAGAAGTGGGCGAGAGGCGGGGGAAGTAGGCAGAGATCTGTCTGATTGGACGGATGGGACCTGGGCAGACATCGATGGCCATGTGTTCCTGGATGGAGATGGCCAGGCGCTTGTTCCCCTTCTGTACTGTCATTGGGCTTGAATTGGGCGGGAAAACAGCAGTCAAACACACGTTTATGACAGACCCAGATCTCATGTTCACCAGTCATATCGACACGGTCACCAAAACAGCGTTCTATCATCGTAAAAATATAGCCAGAACCGATGACGAGCTCTTAACTCACTACAGCTTGTGAGGGCTTGCAAATATCTGTCTGCTATGTTTCATTTATCACCAAAGCAACATCATACCTGAATTAATCTGGATGTATGACACATTTACTACACTTAAATCCATGGTCACTACAAATCTCACAGCTATGCTTCCACCAATCAGAATGAGTCTGGGCACCGGATGAATATTGTAAACAACAACAACGACACCGCATAAACATATTTGCTCTGGTGGATTTGAACGAATCCCAACCTAAAACCTTCTAAACTGGGATCTTAATTATCCCGATCTGATTGCAATGCCAGACTGGAAGACAGCCCGGACGCACGCATTACTTAACACACACACACAACACACACAACAGACACACACAACACACACAACACACACAGCAGACGCACGCATTACACAACACACACACAACATCCTGCTTCACACCATCGATTAATGAGTTAGGTGTTAATGGACACGTCTGCTTTACAGTGGACACTTGTAATTTGTGGTTACAAGCAGTCTGTGTGTCTTGAGGGGCCATAT